>CM028337.1:3689480-4171331 GCA_016647705.1 Eucommia ulmoides | reverse complement strand
AAATTTGAGAGAGTATCTTCCATAGAAGCTTTTATTTCTTTCTAGATGAAGAGTTTGTTAGTTTGTTAGTTGTTAGCATGTTGTTGAAGTTGGTTAGTTTGGTGTCATTTTGTTAGTGTTCCCATTTTTCTCAACCCAACTGGTATGGGTTGAGTTGAGAATTTTGTTTCCTACTATAAATAGAATTGCGTTTGGTGACGACAATATTTTTTTTTGTGATGAGAACAAAATCACGTTTGATAACTCATAATTCTGGAATTGTTTCTTCAACAATTATTCTTTATTTATTTATTATATTTCAAGATAATGGAAAATTTTTTCACACTTATTATGATTTTTTTAAACTTAGAACAAAAAAAAAAAAAGAAATTTGGAATAATTATATTCGAGGAAAATAATCAATACTTTGATCTTGAATCTCATAAATTTGAATTAACAAATACGTATCCAAGAGTTTACATAGATTTGAATTAATCAAAGACAAATCAATTGTTAGAATCAATTTTCTAAGAAACTAAACAATTCCGAATCACGAGCAACAAAATCAAACCAAATCGGCTAAAACAAGGGAGAATAAACATACTTGAGGACCATGGCGGCGAATTGAGCCGGTGTAGTGCAGCGGACACTAGCAATGCTAGAGTAGAGAAGGAATGCAAGAAGGGTAGAGATCTTGGACTAAGCTTGAAAGAGAACCAGAGATGGAGCACTCTATTGGAGACGCGCGACGGGAGATGGTCTAGGGCATGAAGAACAACTTGGGCTCAAAGTGAATTCCCCTCCAAAAAAAACCGACTCAGCCAAACCTGAGAGCACAATTAAACGAATGGGTAGAGATTCTAGGGTTCGGAAGCTTCGCCATGGTAGATAGAAGATGAGGATGACTTCATAAGGGACAAATTGCGAAATGGAGGTGTCGTCTCTTGGCAATTGAGCTACGTGAAGGAAATCAACCTTAGAGGTATAGGCACGGGAAGATGAATTAGGCGTGAAAATTGGGCTTGAATTGTGTATGCATATTATCATACTAACATTTTGATAATTATAATATTATACTAATATTTTGATAATTAGTGAGGAATTATTTGATTGTTAAATATTTTGAATTTTTTAGTGACAAAATAATTGTTGCTTATATTTTTTTTTTTGTTAAAATAAAATTAATAGCGGTAAAGTATTTGTGACTAATTTAGTGATGAATTTCATATTTAGTCACTAAAACTAATTTTCAGTGAGGAATATTTTGTGTCGTTGCCAGTTATCATTGAGTTTTAACATGAAAATCAAATGTCCTTGCCAATACTATCCTTTAGCGACGAATTTTATTTTTGTTGCTATAGTTCGTCACGAATGCTATTTTTTCTTGTAGTGAAGGAAAAAAAAAACATTTTGAATAAATTTGACCTCAACGTTTATTAAAAAAATTTGTCAAATATTTTTCACTTGGAATTTCGACACTAACTTTGAAACTTAAGGCAAATTCTTAACGGCTCGTTTGGTTGGACAGAATGGAATAAGGGTGAAATGAAATAGAGGAAGTAAAGTTAGTGTCGAAATTCCAAGTGAAAAATAAGACGTCTAGTGTAAAAAAAAGAATCTCCCAACCTGAAAAAAATAAATCCTTAAGTGTGGTTTCATTACAATTTTCCTATATATATATATAACTGAAAATGATAAAGAAGGGAAAATTGTCATCATCTTGAAAATATCTCCCAATTGGAATATTTTGCGCTCTCTCTCTCTACCTGGGAATCAACTTCTTAATATTTTCCTAAAGAGTTGTTTACATCATAAATATTTTTTTAAAAAAAAAAATTTGACAAAAGGTGATTTTCAACTTATTTATACAACCCAATCATCCCGGTGTTGTGAACATCGGGACCTAAAATATTTTTATTTTTTGGTCTTGGCTTTCAAAACACCGGGACCAAAAAACGACAAATGGTGTTTATCAAAAACACCGTTTGTCGTGACCAAACGGTGACCAAGCCCAAGGGGCTTAGTCCCGGCGTTCAAAACGCAGGGACTAAGTCCCATTTTTCATTGCAAAGAGAGAGAGGGCAGACAGAGCTGAGAGAGAGAACAAATGAACAAAGGCAATTGAAAAAATTCAAGCATTTTTTAGACCTTATACTCCTAAAGTTTGACCAATATTTCATTTTGAACACCTTTTTTGTTTGTTAATTTTAATTTCTTTGATTGTTGTAATTTAAGTTTAAAAGTGAGGTCAAATAGTCGATCGAATAAGTCAGACGTTTGATTGGGTAAAACAGTGAAGCAAAAAGTTTTGAAAACTAATCTAGTCAGTCGATCGACTTGACAAATCTGTCGACCGTTAAAAATAGTGAGTTTAAATTGCATACTTTGATCTAATCTGTAAACCGAATGTGACATCCTGTCGACCAAATTGAATTTTTACTTGAATTCAATTAAAAATAAAAAAAAAATATTTTTACTTTATTAATAATAAAAAAGTAAAAATAAAAACAAATTCCATCATATAAAGTAATATTTGAATTTCACTTGGATTTTTGAAATAAAAATATTTTGGAATAGTTCTATTTTTTTATTACCTTCCATTCCAAAATATTTGTACTTCAAAATTCTAATTAAAATTGACCTATTTAAAAATCAAATATTTTTTATCGATTTTGTTATTTTATGTAACCGTGAACTTCTCATTAATCCAAATAAATCGGTAACCGTGAACTTCTCCATATTATTATTACAAGATGTATGTACAAAAAAAAAAAATTTATTATGAGTTGTCATTTTAGATATTTTTCAAAGATGTCTCCATAGTTGCATGAATTTTACTTCCTTTCCAAAAGTGAATTATTCCAAAATATTTTTACTTCTATTCCAAAATATTTTTATTTCAAAATCTAAGTGAAATTCAAATATTACTTTATATCATGGATTTTTTATTTTTTATTTTTTAAACTTTTTTATTATTAATAAAGTAAAAATATTTTTTTTATTTTCAATTGAATTCAAGTAAAAATTTAATTTGATCGACATGATACTCCATTCGGTTAACAGATTAGATCAAGATATGCAATTCAAGCCCACGATTTTCAACGATCGACTACTTTGTCAAGTCGGTCGACCGATTATATTAGTTTTCAGAATTTTTTTCCCTCACTACTTTAACCAGTCAAACATCTGACTTATTCGATCGACCGTTTGACCTCATTTTTAAATTTAAATTATAACAATTAAAGAAATTAAAATTAACAAATAAAAAAAGTTTTCTTTATAAAAAACCAAAATTAAAAGAATGAGAGTAAAAGCTAAAAAATAAAAAAATAAAAAAGTTCAAAATAAAATAATGGTCAAACTTTAGGGATATAAAGTGTAAAAAATGCTTGAATTTTTTCAATTGCCTTTGTTCATTTGTTCTTTCTCTCAGCTCTCTTTGCCCCCTCTCTCTCTCTCTTGGCAATCAAAAAGGGGACTTAGTCCCGGCATTTTGAACACCGGGACTAAGCCCCTTGGGCTTGGTCACCATTTGGTCACCACTATTGGAGTTAGCAGGGTTTATTATTATTATTATTATTATTATTATTATTATTTAGTAAGGGTAGAATTGTCTTTTACTTGTTTTCTAGGTAGTCAATTGTACGCTTATATAAGTCTCCCTTTCCTAGGTTTTCTATTGCATTCTTTATTCAGAGATAATAAACCGTAGCCGTCGTTTTTCTTTTCTCTCTAGATTCTTTCATGTTATTCATTGATCTTCATAACCACTAACGGTGTTTTTGCTAAACACCGTTTGTGGTTTTTTGGTTGCAGCATTCTGAACGCCAGGACAAAAAAAAAAAACAAATTAGGTCCCGGTATTCACCATACCGGGATGCTCGGATTGTGTAAATAAGTTGAAAATTACCTTTTGTATTAATTTTTTTTTTTAAAAAAAATATTTATTACATAAACAACTCTTTTCCTAAATGCTTGTAATCTCAATCTACATCGATAAATAGAGGTCAATGAACATATAAAATACTGTGTTTTTTTTTCCTGATTTTGTTACTATGATATCTAAAATAGTTAATTGGTGTACAAAAATAATTTTTGGTGTGTAAATAGCAAAATCTCTTAACTATAATTCCTATTAATATATTTGAAAATGTTTGCATATGAAAAGGTTGAGGCTGCTTTGCATATAAAAAGGAAAAAACTTATTTTTATGACTGCAATACATTGACCTGACTAATTCCTGCTCCCAATTAACTCCCAAGTGGATCCTCACTAAATTATAATTTAAAAATGAAATTTAAGTTTAGAACCCAATATAAATTCACATACACTCCTTGAAATATACAATTGGATCCCAAAGTCGATTGAATTCCCTAAAGTGTGAACTTACAACCCCAAGAAAGTCAATTTTATGTCTCGCACCTTTAAACAAGGTAACCATTCTCCTGCCGTCGCCTCCCACCTTTTCCGAACAATAAATTCTTTTTAGTTATGTTAGAATAATTAAGAGGTGGAATATTGATAAGCATACATAATACCAAATATATAAAGGTGTCAATATATAGAAAATAGGTATACAATTAAGGTGTAAGGCGTTGTCAAGACATATATATATACTAGCGTATAAACCCGTGCTTGAAGGCACGGGTTTCAATTTTTCCATTGTTAAGTTAATGAATAAAATAATATAAAAAGAGACAATTGATTGAGCACAAATAAAAAATATAAAAAAAAAATATCAATAAACTTTACATTCATGAATTTACAAATCAAAACTATGCAAACGATAAAAATAATACTGGATAATTTTAAAAAAAAAATATTGATAAAATCCGCTTTATTTAAACAACATTATCAAAATATCAAGTTATATTTTCACATAAATACAACCAATAATCAACATTACAAATAATTGACAATTGCTTTCAATGAACCATAAGGGCAAACTATTTCTAAATGGACACTAAAAAGTAATTAAGGATGCATGGTAAAATATTTTTTTAAAAAAACTGACAGTCACTTTTATTTTTACAACATCCTCAAATATTATGTTTTCAAATGCACACAACCCAAGTATCATGTTTTCAAATTCACACAACCCAAATAACCAACACAAACAAACACAACAATATAAACCTAATAAAAATCAATCATTAAGATGCTAATGTACACAACCAAAAATAAAAAATTAATGACATTAGAGCCCACCCACTTGAACAACTGGAACTTACCTTAATAAAAAAACATCCCGTGCTTGAAGGCACCGATGTCAGAAAAATACATATTTTGATTTTATTTACATAAACTCTTTTGTTTATACAACATTATATACCTATTTCATTTGAACATCAATAATAACTAATAAGTTCACATCAATAAACAATTCAAACATACCATAAAATAAATGAAACCATTATATCAGAACCAAAAATAAAATTTTGAACCAAAGTACAAATATAAATTATAAGGAATAGAATCAAAATAAGATATTGTTCATTCACCACATCAACATACAACAGTCAAATGAACTATTGGTATCAAAATACAAAATAAAAAAATTGTTGAAAATGAAATCCAAAAAATACGAAATTGCAATTAAAATTTATATCCCAACCAAATATTTTGAAATGATCGTTGGTTATATTTACATAATGACTCATAAATGAAATTTGTCATCCTGAAAAATCATATAACCTTAAAACATATACTAAGATAATATTTGGAACAGATATGAATTTAGAATTGAAAACATACAAAAGTAAAGAAAAATACAAGTTTCTAATCCAATTTCAAAGCCACAATTTATTAAAACCAAACACTAACTATGGGAGAGAAGAACACATAATCAATAGATTGGCGCAGCCGCATCTCTTGTTATTCACATTACAACCTAAAAATAAAAATAAAATCATATTTATGTTCAGAATAAAAATATGTTTATGTACTATTTTTTATATGAAAAAAAAATCAAATAACAATTATAAGTAACGCTCAAAGAAAATCCAGGGTCTAAAAAAATCATAAAATAAAATAATATTAACGCACTTTACAACAAAAAATACAGGATCTAAAAAAATCATAAAATAAAATAATATTAATGCACTTTACAACAAAAAAATACAACCATCAAACAATCAGCTACCAAAAATCAAGTAAAAAATATAATGAAGACAATTTGTTATACTACTACCTATTCCATCTCTACTATATTAATGCCTTCCCAAAAATTTAGGCAAATACACAATACGTATATATATTTTATTAGGAAAAGTGACTAAAAAATGTAATACCAAAAGTGCCTTACATTTACAAAATTTCCAAGGCTAGCCATGTCAAGAAATAGATGTGGGCATAACAAGGAGAGTACTTGCAAACTAGAACCCAAGTCATAGAGAACATTTGCTGCAAGTTAAAATCTAATTTTTAAGCATTCAACCATGGAAAACATCTACCGAAAACAATTAATTTCAATTTATGCATAAGAGAAACCAATAATTCTCCAGTGTTTTGGCTCCGAATTAATCAATTCTTGTACCTAAATTGCTACCATATGAGCTTCCCTAGTCCGTACAATTGGATGCACTTGATATTTGTCCATCATTAAATTAAAATGCAAATAGTATTAGGGAATAATTACATCTACCTCCCTTAAGGTTTTGCCCTTGCCACTTTTTCACAATTGGAATAATTCATGTTTTACTTTTACCTAGTTGGAAACATAAACAAAATTGTTCCCATATTTTCGTTTCCGTTCCAAGTTTTCTGGGATCATAAACGGATCAAGCACATCAAGATCGATTGTCATCTCACTCGTCATCATCTTCAATATGGGACTATTATTTTTGCCTTGTTTGTTATCAACCATGCAAATTGCCGACTTGTTCACGAAGTTGCATTCTATTTCGCGCTTTCGTTTTTTGGTTGACAAACTCTCGATGCTACTTGCAGCAATATCGTGAGTTTGAAAAGAGATATTAGAGTTAGTGGGGTTTTTTTTTAGTAAGGGTAGAATTATCTTTTCCTTGTTTTCTAAGTTTTCCATTGTATGCCTATATAAGTCTTTCTTTCCTAGGTTTTCTATTGCATTCTTGTATTCTATATTTAGAGATAATAAACCATAGCCGTCGTTTCTCTTTCCTCTCTAGATTCTTTCATGTTATTCATTGATCTTCACAACCACAAACGGTGTTTTTGATAAACACCATTTGTGGTTTTTTGGTCCCAGCATTCAAAATAAAAAATAAAAAATTTAGGTCCCGGTGTTCACAACACCAAGATGCTCTGGTAGTGTAAATAAGTTGAAAATCACCTTTTGTCAGTTTTTTGTTTTTTAAAAAACCATTTATTACGTAAACAACTCTTTTTCTAAATCCTTGTAATCTCAATCTACATCAATAAATAAAAGTCAATGAACATCTAAAATACTGTGTTTTTTTTTTCCTGATTTTGTTACTATGATATCTAAAATAGTTAATTGGTGTACAAAAATAATTTTTGGTGTGTAAATAGCAAAATCTCTTAACTATAATTCCTATTAATATATTTGAAAATGTTTGCATATGAAAAGGTTGAGGCTGCTTTGCATATAAAAAGGAAAAAACTTATTTTTATGACTGCAATACATTGACCTGACTAATTCCTGCTCCCAATTAACTCCCAAGTGGATCCTCACTAAATTATAATTTAAAAATGAAATTATATATATTCATATACACTCCTTGAAATATACAATTGGATCCCCAAAGTCAATTGAATTCCCTAAAGTGTGCACTTACAACTCCAAGAAAGTCAATTTTATGTCTCGCACCTTTAAACAAGGTAACCATTCTCCTGCCGTCGCCTCCCACCTTTTCCGATCAATAAATTCTTTTTAGTTATGTTAGAATAATTAAGAGGTGGACTATCGAGAAGCCTACAGAATACTAAATGTAGAAATGTATCTATCTATAGAAAATAAGAAAAAAAAAATTAAGGCGTAAGGCGTTGTCAAGACATATATATATATATATATATATATATATATATATATATATTGACATTCCCCTCAAATTCGAGGTTGTAAAGGTGATGTCAACTTGAGTTTAGAAAATAATTAAGTGTGAAAGTTTTCTGAATGATGACTCTTGGTGAAGATATTTGCAGTTTGATCGGCAGAGCTGGCTGAGTGAAGACGGATAATATTATTAAGAATGTAATGATGGTTGAAGTGACATTAATCAATCTCCATATGTTTGATGCGTGCGTGAAAAATGTTCTTGTGGATGATTTGGATTGTACATTGATTGTCACAATAAATAGTGATTGTATTGGGAGAGGGCATTCCTATGTCATCAAGTAACTATCAGAGCTAAAACAATTCTTGAGTATCATCAAGTAATCATCAGAGCCAAAGAAATTCTTGAGTGTCATTAGCAAGAGCACGATACTCTACTTTTGTGCAAGAACGAGCAACAACCATTTGGTTTTTGCTATGCCACGAAATTAGATTGCCTCAAAGGAAGAAGCAATATCTTGTATGTTGGCTCAAAGAACTAGCTAAGAGGGAGAAAAGGAGATGAATTGGATAGATTAAAATTATATAATTTTTAATGACATCTTAAAAATTCTTCTTGTCAATCATAGGTTACTCAATTAATTACAAGTGAAAAAATATTACAAGCAAGTAGGTAAGCACACACATAAGAATAAGGGATAAAGACAATGATACAGATTGTTTTAGTAGTTTGACAATCTACTCTTACCTATGTCTACTCCTTCAAACTCTTGTAGAAAATTCAATTGACTAAATTGATCATCTACCCAGGTGAGAATCAAATCTAGTACACCCTTTAAGTGAATTACCCTTACACTCAATCAAACCCATAATATGATCGTCCTAAACTTTAAGATTCCCAAAAAACAATGCTTCACGGGTGGGCTTGACAGTGTTTCACATTCCGTGTAAGAATAAGTAGAGTTTCTAGGAAACTTTTAGCATAATAATAGGCAGAAAAATTGCAAGTACCTTTGGTAGATCACCCTCGTAGTATTTAGAATCTCAACCATTCTCAATTAATATCCACGATATTTGCGGGATTGAGAAATTATGCACCGTTACATAGCATCTGATTCCCTTCCCATTTATAGCGGATTTTGGTAACTATTCCCGAGTAGGGTTTAGGCCTCTAAGCATGGGACGAGGTTTGAGACATCCTCCGATATCCTGGAGATGGCCAACTTGGATATAACCCCGAGTTGATATCTTGGTTTAGTCAGGGTCGTGCTTGGATGTAGGTATTCTCAAAATCTCCTTAGATACTAGGCAGGGACCATGGGTCTCTATGTTGAGTTTGGGCTCACGTGAGTCCTACGACATGATGCTCGAGATCCATGTGTACTCCTTAAACGTGGCATTATTCAGGACTTTCAAAGTATCTCTCATCACCAAGTATTTAGTTAAGGACTATTTTTATTTCAAATCATATTTGCAACTATAATTATTTAAGTAGTGAAATAAAAAACTATTAATGTAACTTAATAGAATAAAATAATATTTTTTCTTAGAAAAAATGGTAGCGAAAGTACTCAAAAAAAAATTAACATTCAGCGATACAAATCCTAATTGGGAGCATTTGATCGCAGATGAGAGAGTATTGACCATGTGATAAAAATATAAAATAAAATATAATGAAGAAATTTATTCTTCAATTTAAAATAAAATAAATTAGATCATGAATTAGATTAATTGAGAGTATTGATCACCAATGGGAATTTTTCAATATATATTTTTGTGTATTAGAAAAAGTCAACAAAAATAGAGAGTACTCTGTGTGTGTGGCTGGCAAGCTGCATGCCCCAAGATATTTGTTTACTTGTCAAAGCCTTCGAAGAATTGTCAATCTCAGCAGACAGCTACCCAATTTCCTAGTAAGTACATACACAAAATTGACCATTGATTTTTCAAAGTTTTAATAAAATATCTAATGAGCTTAAATCCAAAACACAATTGTCATTTTGACAAATAATGAATATGTTTTTATCATTTTAATAATATATTAGACTTCTCTTATCTTTTTAATTTGATTAGTTAAGACACTATCTATCACATTTTATTTTATTAAAATATTTTCACAACATGATTTTTCAATTTATTATTTATATTTATATTTTTTATATTATTCAGTATTTTTTATTTCATTTATTTTTATTTTATATGGTGTTTGTAGAAAAATTAAATAATAGGATTTGAAAAATAAAAATAAACAAATAAACAAATAAAAAAATAATTCATTTTTAAATTTGAATTTTTGTTTTGTTTATTTTATATTTTTTATTTTCTAGATTTTATTTTATTTTTGATTTCTTTTATTTTCTATAAACACCACACATAAAAAAAAATAGAAAAATAGAAAAAAGGGAGAAATTAGAAAATATGAAACAAAAATAAAATTAAAAAATAAAAGAATAGAAAAAAATATATTATAAGGATATTTTTGTAGAATAATAGGGAATCGTCTGTATAACCTCAATACAAAATTGCTGCATCAAGACATTGACTTAATTTTGATGAATTATACATTAATCTGACTGTAGTTTTCGTGCATTATAAGTTCAAAAATTATTCTATATCAATATTCTAATCAACAAAGAAGACAACCGAATTAAAAAATAAAAAATAAAAAAATTGACTCGACAGTTATATATATATATATATATTGATAATTCGCTGGCCTCTGTCCAATATGCAAGCATCCCATTGTTAGAAAAAAAAATGTCTTTCTTGTATTCTACATTACCTTCATTTCTTGTTCCAATCATGGTCCTCATCATTCTCTCCCGGCTGGTTACCGTTACAGCAGGCCAGACTGAAACCCTAAACATCGGTGCAATCATTGATGTTGATACACGTGTCGGAAAGGAAGCGGCAGCTGGGATGATGGTCGCTGCCCAAAGCTTCAACAAGAGCTCCTTTCATCACAAGATCTCTCTCCATTTCTACAACGCCGGTGGAAATCCCCTCAGAGCAGCACGCGCCGGTTAGTTTGAAATAAAAACCTAATGGATTAAGTTTGCAAGTGTAATTAATTAGTTTTTTTCTTTTTTCGTTTGAAGAAACTTTTCTCACACTTGGTTAAATGTCTGGTGTATGAATGAGTTGAGTATTAAGGATATGTTTGTTGGGGGGTGGGGGGGAAGGGAAAGGAAAAGAAAAGTGAGGATTTTTTTATTTTTTTTAATTCATTGTGGAAAAAATATTATTTTTCTAATATTTATTTGGTTTAAGAAAGATTTACTTAATGTAATATATTAAAAAAAGAAATTAAGATTTTATTATTAAAGATATAATTGTAATTTTTTTATTTTTTTTCTTAAAAAACTCTTCCTCATTTTCTTTTCTTTTTCCTCTCCCCAAATTGGTGTGGAAAAAATTTATTTTGAAAATTATGCATTTTTCTTTTTATTTTTTTTCCTCCCATTTTTTCTCCATGCTACAATTGTTTTTTTTTTTTTTTTCATCCTGTTTTTCTTTTCATTTTCTTATCCATCCTTTTTTTCACCCTAAGAATTCAAATTTATTTGTTTTATTTCTTACACTATTTCGAGTTCGAACCAAACTTTAAAGCTTATGTTCAAGTTTAGTTCGCTTAATAATTGAATTGCTTGCGAACTTATTTAATTCTTTTTAAAGAAAAAACTATTCATTAACTAAATTTTTGTATTTGAAAACTGTATAAACAATATCTGTATTCGGTAAAAATTAATTATTTATAATTATTTCTTGAAATCTACCTACAAAATTCAAATATTTCATTTAGTAAGAGATCAAAACATAAAAAATATAAACTTACAAAAAATCAATCTATTATTTGAGTTGTTCAAAAACATTAACGAGTTCAAACAAAAACATGAGCTTGATCCGTTTATTAAATAAACAAGTTTCAACAACTTATTATATATCGTGGCGAGCTTAAGTAGTGAATGAACGCCTTGACTCGATTACATCCCCATATAAAAAATGGGTTAAATTATTGTACAAGGTTCTGTATTTTGGTACTTTTGTCAATTTACTCTATTTCCAAAAGGTCTTAATAGAGTCCCCTCATTGAAACAATTCAATAAAGTAGAATGGTTTAACTAACATAATTGCCAAAGTAGAGGGACCTGTACAACAATTTAGACAAAAACTTACCCCTTTCAAAGAATCGCCATTTTTCTTGTTTCAGCTGAAGAACTAATCGTTGAGAAGGATGTGAAGGTAATTGTATGCATTGTGACATGGGATCAAACATCTCTACTCGCCGACGTCGGAAACCAAGCCCAAGTGCCGGTTATTTCACTAGCGCCGGTGGTCGTGCCGGCCTCTAACCAGCCGCTGGTTCCGCGTCAATGGCCATCCCTCCTTTTTATGGGGATCAACATCACCGCAGAAATCAGCTGCATCGGGTCAATCCTTCGATCCTTCAATTGGAGAAAAGCGATAGTGATCTACCAAGTCGACTCCCAAGGCGGCGATTCCGGGACACTCGCCGCGCTGTCTAACGCACTTAATGATGCCGGCGCCGAGATAGAACATCAAATGGTTTTACCTCCAATCTCATCACTGGAAAACCCAGAAGGGTTCATCAGAGAAGAGGTTTTGAAGCTACATGAAAAACAATCGAGGGTTTTCGTCGTTCTCCAACTGTCGTTCTCTTTAGCGACGCTTCTGTTCGATGAAGCGAAGAAAACTGGACTCGTCGGAAAAGAATCGGCATGGATAATTGCGGATCCAATTGGAAACGAATTGGATTCTGCGAACCACTCTGTTGTCTCCTCAATCGAAGGTGCTTTAGGATTAATGACCTATTTCCCGGAGCAAACCGCGTCATTTCAAGACTTCAGACGCCAATTCGGGCGAATTTTCCGGTCAAAGTACCCAGATGAAGAGAGCTCAGCGGTGGGAATTTATGCCCCCAGGGCTCACGATAGCATCACCGCCGTCGGAGAAGCCCTCAAAAGATCACAATCCATGTCCTTGCTCGAAGCTCTCCTGTCGAGCAATTTCCAAGGTTTAAGCGGACGCATATCTTTCCGCGGCCAAGAGCTATCCCAAACCCCGGCACTAAAACTCGTTAAAGTTGTTGGAAAACGTTATAGAGAGGTGGGATTCTGGTCGCCGGAGCTGGGATTCCAGTCAGGGGAAAACAGAAGCGAGCGCATTGAAGCTTTGGCGGGGGAAATGGTGAATTGGCCGGGGGATTTAAGGAGATTGCCCAAGGGTTGGTCGATGCCGACAGTGGCTAATCCGATGAAGATCGGCGTTCCCGGCAGAACTGTTTTCGAGAAATTTGTGAAGGTGGTACGTAATCCGACGACGAATCAGTGGGACGGTTCTGGGTTCTGCATCGATATTTTTCGGGAAGTGTTGAATATTTTGGAGCCAAATTACAGCCTGCCGTATGTTTTGATTCCTTACAACGGCAGCTACGACGACCTCGTGGAACAAGTTGCTAACAAGGTACAATATTGAATATTCAATTTAACAAAAAATGAAAAATTAATTTGACTATTTTCCTAAAGTTTAAGAACTAATAGAGAACTTCACTCAAAATGCCCTTGAATTATGTCCAAAATTATTAGAATTAAAATTTTATTACAACTTTATCTTTAATAATTAAAAAATAAAATTCACACATACTTTCAAACTTTATATATATATTAGATTGGCGCGGGATCTACGGATGTGTTGCTGAATCTAGAAAAATAAGAAGGGGAGATCTATATTGGATTTGCAGATCCGATGTGAGAAAGAAGAAGGGGGTGCACCGGTGGGGAATCACGAGGGGTGGGTTGCAGAATGGGGGGGGGCTTGAATTTTTTATTTTTTCATATTTAAATAAGGGGTAAAAATGATTTTTTTAAACCTTAGTGATTCTTTTAAAAAAAAATTAAACTGTCAAAATATTTTTAAAAAATAGGTATAAATGTATTTGCGTTTTACCCGTATAATACTCTATTTAATGAGTTGACTAGAAACCGTATAATACTCGATTTAATGAGTTGACTAGTATTTTTCAAATGCCATAAGAATTTTGTGGGTTACAATTTTCCTTGTATTAAAATTTTAATACATTTTTAGTACTACTAATTAATTAATTGTAGACCTTCGATGCCGTGATTGGAGATGTAACAATACTAGCTGACCGATTCAAACACGTGGCATTCACCCAACCTTACACTGAATCAAAGTTAACTATGCTGGTTACTGTGAAGCCGCAGACAGACAAGATGTGGATATTCGTGAAACCCTTCACGAAGGGGTTGTGGGCGATGACGATAGCCATATTGGCCTACACCGTGTTGATAGTGTGGCTTCTTGAGCGGTGGTCCAACCCAGAGTTCGACGGAAAATGGTGGAATCAGCTAAATACTTCAGTTTGGTTCACCTCATCTTCACTCTTCTTCGCTCATAGTGAGTCAATCTCATCTCCTTTATACAATTATTCTCTCTTGTTAATATGGGATGTATATGTGTGTGCATATATGTTCCGGGGATTTTTTTTTTATTGAAATAAGTTATTTTTTATTCTTTAACTAACATAAACTGAATTAACGGATAATTCGTAATATTAAATTTGTATGTATTTAATATCATAGTTAAGATTAACTAAAGTAACCATATTGACACTCTTAAGATCAACTATTACTTTATTCAATCTCATTTTTTTTAAAAAATACCCATCATTAAATATTAACTATATCTTTTAGCATGTTCTTTTTTCTTTATTTTTTAATTCACTTTTCATTAGTTTAATGGTTAAAATATAAAATTGAAATAGATTTTTGTAGAGAATTTTTTGTTCATTGTTTAAGCATTTCTATTTTTCATCTAAATTTACGCTTCACTTATTGGGAGGGAAGAAAATCTATGGTCAAAATCTTCTTTTCATGTGTAATATGATATCTTTCAATCTGTCGACGGTTGAACCAATGACATGTTCCGATTATTTCTTTAAGTTTGATAAGAAGTTCGATTTTAAAAATATTGATATTAATAAAGACTTAATAAAAGTTCTTATATATTATGAGTAGTGTTTTCAAATTTAAAATATTCAGAGAATAAATTTGCAATATAAATGTGAAATGAAATTGTTAAATTTATTATTATTATGGATTTTTTTTTAATTTTTTTTAAGTATAGTTACATAAAAAAAAAATAAAAAAAAAATAAGAAGGTTGTTTAGTAATTTAACTTTAAATAAAGTGAAAGGAGGAGAGTACTGACTGAGTTCGAAAGTGCCAATAACACTATTCTCAACTAAAATATCAAAAAGACTTAAAAATAAGTTGATTAGTATTATAAATATTTTTTGTATAAATAAGTTATAAAAATAAAAAAAAATAAAAACTATGTAATAACAATCCAAAAAATAGTATAATTCTTTTTATTGATTTGAGATTATACTTTTGAACTTCTTCGGTCATTTTTTCTAAAATCATCAAATTTAATCACATAATTTTTTATATAGTTTTAAATAAATTTTTTGTACTTAATTTAATATAAATTATATTAGATCTATTGAGAGAGAATATAAACAAGATATTAATTTTGTATTTTAATGTCATAATTAACTTTAAGTAAAATATTATAGATGAAATATAAAGACTTATCGCGGTATCTGTTATCGAGCGGATAATTTTTTTAAGAATAAATTAGATAGGAAAAAAAATCATAATTAAAATGTAAAATAATTGGTTATATTTTGCATGTGCACTTGGCAGGAGAGAGGCTATACAACAACTACACTCGAGGAGTGGTATTGGTTTGGCTTTTCGTAGTAATGGTCTTAACGTCTTGCTACACCGCCACTCTATCGTCGATACTCACCGTCCCACGGCTCCGGCCAACGGTGACCGACATCGATTGGCTCAAGAACAACAACAAAACCGTCGGCTGCGACGGAGACTCCTTTCTCATAGACTATTTGGTGGAAGTCCACGGCTTCAAAGACGAGCAGATCAAGAAAATCGGCAGCGAGTATGACTACACCAAGGAATTCCAGTCCGGCAACATCGCGGCGGCGTTTCTCGAGCTCCCTTATGCGAAGGCCTTCCTCAGCCACTACTGCAAGGGGTATACCACCCGCGCCGGTGCCGGAAACCAAATCGGCGCAGAGAGATTCGGAGGTTTTGGTTTTGTGAGTAGTCACCAACTTCATTGTTTTCAGCCAATACTCGCTAGGTTTTATTTTCAATCTTACGTATTATTTTCATATTAGTCCTTAAACTTTTAATTTTCCTACGAAGGTTTTAAACTTTCAATATTAAGCCAAATAGATCTTTATTCCAATTTTACACTTCTATTGGTTTGGCACTGTTTAGTGACATTTTTAAGAATTTTTAAAATAAAAAATTATTTTTACAAAAAGTATTTTCATTTATAAAAAAAAGCAAAAATCTAAAGTGTACTTAATAGCATAGAAATAATATCTTAGTATTATCCCTATTACTTAATCCAAGAAAAAATCATAGATGATCGAAAAAATTGATGGAGAGTTCAGTCCATCAATCTTTTATAATTTAAATTTTAAAAATATTTTTAAAAAATTACATTTTCCTTTTGAATAAAAGTACTTAAAATCTATTTTAACTCTTATGTATTTATTTTTTTAAAATATTAACGTTAGTGTAAAAATAAAAATAAAAAATTCTAAAAAATCGTTATGAAACAATGGCTAATTATAAAATGCTATAAAATTGAGTTTGATTGATGGTTATCATTATAATAAGGGTAAAATGAGAATAAAGGACCTTATTCAAAGCAGTTTTCCAAATTGAAGGACTTAATTGAAATAATTAAACTATTAGGGACCTATTTGAAACCTATCCCAAAACTTTAACGGCAAATGATGTAATTTACCTTGTTTGCAGGTGTTCCCAAAGGGCTCTCCTCTTGCCGACGATTTCTCCGAAGCAATACTGACCTTATCGGAAAACGGCTGGCTAAAACAACGGGAATTTGCTTGGTTTTCTCCCTCCGGGGACTGCCGGACCTCCGGTCCGGAAGACACCGACAGCTTGAGCTGGAAGAACATTTGGGGCCTCTACCTATTCTCCTTCGTTACTTCCACCGTCTGCTGCCTTCTGTTCTTCGTTCAACGGATGTACGAACGCCGCCGTGAGGGTTCCGTCGAAGATATAGCTTCTGAAGACGATAATCTGATGAGAAGCAGTAGTAGTCATAGTAGTAGTACTCCCGCCAATGCTCCGGCGACAGAAGAAATGAATGGAGAAATTCAAGATCAAATTTATCGCAGTACTCCGGAATGTCAACTTCAGGTCCAAAGCGCCGGTATTTGTACCGATAACCTAGAATCTAGATAGTACTCTTTTAACATGAATACCGGATCTCTAATGGAGGAGAACACAAAAGGTATTATTAGGTAAATTCCTAAGTTTATTAGGTTAATTTTTAATCATTGTTTATATATAAATATTTTTTTATATCTTTGTAAATTGTACATTCTATATATAATAATATAATCATCTCATATTCTCTTACAATATTCCGTCTCTCATTTATGTTAGGAAAAATCGACAATTAATCATATTTTTAGGGTATAATCTGCAATTAGTCCTTTCTTAGTATTAGGTTTCGATTTAGTCTCTTAAGTTGAATTTCACTTGAGTTTTAGTCTCATATTACAGAAATTGTTACGAACATTGCTAGGGATTTTCTAAGTGAATATTTGTTACATGTAACGAATATTAGTTAAAATTTCATAGTTGTTATTTTTTTTTTTTTTTACATATATCTGTATATTTTTTGTTATATGTACTTATATAATATTAGTTACATGTTACAATTACATATATCTGTGTAATATTTCGTGACTATTTAACAAATATTGGGCACAAAAATTAATTTAATATTTAGTTACATGTATTTGTGTACATTTAATTACCTGTAAGTAATTATTTTGTGTGATTTTTGTTACATCTAACAAAATTTTATACACAAAATTGTTATATGTTACAAAAAAAATAAAAAATAAAATTGTTATATGTTACAAAATACAGTATTTTTACACACAAAATTGTTACATATAATTGCGCGTATGCAAGGCTTCCTTCTTTTTAAAATAGGCGAGACTAAAACTAAAATTTCTTCCGCATCTAGGACTTTTCACCAATTAAAGGTGAAGTATGGGACCTCCCACCGATTTACCCTTTATTTTAACTATACAATTTTCGGTTCACCAGCATTGAAATTAGAAAACTATTGGCTTATTAGGTGTTTATATCTTTTTAGATTATTTTAATATTCAAGTCATTTTATTAGTTGTTTAGATTTATTTATTTTTTTCAATTTAATTTTTTTTTGTCTTATTTATGTTTTATAATTTTTTACTTTTAAATGTTTTTTCTTTAAATACCATATATAAGTAAATAAACAAATAAAATAAAAAAATACCAAACAAAATAAAAAATAAAAAACAAGAGAAAAAGAGAGTAAAAAATAAATAATAAAAGCAAAAAATAAAAGATAAAAGAATTAAAAAAAAAAAATATTATGAGAATATTTTATCTACAAAATGTGATAAGAATTAAATTATAAAAATGATAGGACAACGACTTTGGTATTAGTTGAAATAATAGGAGTGCCTCACTACAACAAAAATTACATACTATGACAATATTTTTAGAAACAATTTGTAAATATTGTCCTTTTAAATTTTTATTGAGATATTCAATCATAGTGTCCTTATAATGTTTATTTAATATGATATATTTTAAAAAATATAATAAAAAAATAAAAAATTATCCTAAATAATGAGACAAAATAATTATCCTTATAAGTTATTCGGATAAATATTTATGAGACAAATTTTAATTATTTCAAATTTAATGCACTACAACAAAAAGGACCTTTCCGGATAGCAAAAATTGTTGTGATAGATACTTCTATTGCGACACTTGACTTGTTGGGGCCTCGTAAGGGTGCCCTATAAAATGCCGCCCCAATAGGTTATTAGGACACCACATAGCACCCTTTTGGTTTGAACTTGTGGACGCAATAATATGTGTCATGTAAGATAACTATTAGGACACCATATGTTACCTCTATATCATTTTATATTTTTCAAATTAAATATATTAGGACACTTATTATGCCTTAATAACTGTAATACCCCGAAAATTTATATTTTGAAAACATGTTATTCTATATAAGTTTAATAATTTTGGAGTTATTCTATTAATTCATGGTATAAATAAATATTTGAGAATTTTGGGGATATAAGTGTAATTATTGGGTCTAATATGAATTACTTTATAATTACGGGATGTTAAATGCAATTTTTAATTCTTAATAATTAAGCAATCCACTTGTGGCCAAGGAACAAAAAAAGAAGAGGTAAAAATAGGTCATCACATTTTTAGACATATATTATGGGCATAGATAGAGAGGGGGAGTGGTCATTAGTCTGCACATATATATATAAACATATACCTGTGTTTTGGTCGTTTACTGTGACTAATGGCGCGAAAACAATAAAGGAATTTTTAATTAGACACCCACTTTTATATAAGATATTACAATGACCCCAATAATCAAGCCCAAACAAAGAAAAACCCATCTAATTATTTATATTTAGAGAAAACCCCAAAAAACACAATGCATCTCTTCACGCGCGGCTTGGCAACACTAGGAGGTTTCATGTATTTTTGGAAACAATATCAAGCTAAACAAGGAAATAGCAACCAAATTCACTCATTCAAAGCTGCAAAATTGGAAGATATTGTGTTGATTATACCTTATATTCCTATGTTCTCTTGCCCTAAATTGCAAAGAAACAAAGTGGGTAACCCTAATTTTACCAATTTCCGATTCAACCATTGTGGCGGCGGCGGTGACAACGTCGGTGGCTGAGCAGCAGATCTTGGTTCCCAGGTTGTGTTTCTTACATTTATTTATCATATTTAAGTTTTTTTTTACTGTTTTGAAAAATTAGGAACAAAAACATGAACCAAGATTATGTTTTCATCTTAAAATTATCGGACAAAATCTGGAAACACAAGGAAAGTTGCGGTTTTCCCCCTCTGATTGAAACCTGTTACAAATGGACTATGTGTTACAATTGGATAAGAATTCATGCTTGATAAGTAAACGTGTGTGTGTACAAATGGACTATGTGTTACAATTGGATAAGAATTCATGCTTGATAAGTAAACGTGTGTGTGTACAAATGGACTATGTTGTTTGAGCTAGAACTAAATCAAATCATCCATGGGTAATAAGATCTGTATTTGATATCTATACTTTCATCTAGAAAGCTGATATATATGACTGTAGAATCATTGACCTTATCTCTCTCTCTCTCTCTCTCTACATGCTATATATTTTCTCATTCAAGTTTTCTATGAGTAATTCTAAAACTTTGTAGAAATAAGTTGTTACTGTTTAATTTGGTGTGTTTTGGCCTTGTGCTAGAGTGGTTTTCGGTTCTCTTGCTGGCATGTTCTTTCTCATATGCATGGTTGTTTGTTAATGTATTGTGATTGATAATCCATCCCTTGTCCACCTTGATTACCGATAATAAACTTTAGATTTTGGTGCTAATCTTTATCAAAGCTTTTTTTTATGAAGGTTAGATTGTTTCTAAACCAGAATTATGGTAGTTCTCAAACAAGCTCCGACTTTTATTTTCCTTGAGATAAATATTCACATGAGACATTTTTGGTCTTCTTTTTGCTATTGCCTTATGCCAATTTAGTACCATAGCTCTACCTCAAGAATTTGATTTAATGGATTTTTTTGCTCGGCACATTAATAATCTGCAAGGTGATACCCCTTGTGTTGGTGTCATAGGAGGTTTTAACAATTCTGATTGTGTAAGAAGCGTCTCATTTTTTTGTAGATAAACATATATAATTCGAAAAAAAATAAAAAGGGTAAAAACCCTTAGTTTGAAAGTTTTGATTTGATGGGAGCGGAGTCTGTTTAAAAGTCATTGTGAATTTTTTATTTGAGTGAATATTAATGTATAGTTATAATTGATTGAATATTATTCTACATTTATAATTGGTTGAATATTCACTGTACAGTTACAATTGGCTAGATATTTACTGTTCAGTTATAATCAGTTGAATAATTGATATACAAATTATAATTGGTTAATTGTTTCGATATACAGTTATAAATGTTGAATATTTTCTTATTTTGACCAAGAAATAAAAAATTGGACGACCATACTTATGGCTAAACACATGGGGACCACACACATTTTTTATATTGATAGCACTTCAACCATTGAGGATCTATTTGACCGCGTGTGCGATAAGTATATGGGGTTACGCATGGAAAATTTCAAGTTGTCTTATTCAATCCTGACCACCCTAATTGTTACTTTTTCATTTTTCATTTGGAGTTGTTGAGAAAAATATTTATGTGTAGCAATGTTACTACTTTAGGAATGTCACAATAATCAGATGAGAACGAAATTAGAATAAATGACATTTCACGTGTATTAGCATATTGTTTAGGTGTCTAATGTTGGCCTTATGCTGTTCACAATATTTTAACAAGTTAACAACTTGATTTTAATGCTAGCTGAGGATGGAATTCAAACAAATCACATGTATTTATATATAAAAAAATTACTTTAATTTTTGTTTGCTTGCATCTATATTGGTACTTATCACCGCTAGTGACTTTACTGTCTGCTAGTAGTTTGTTTTTTTTCTTTTTGTTGTGTGCTTTCTGTTATGTGATATGGGATCGTTGTCCTATTTCATACAACGCTCATGCCGATCATCGGATGCACCCGCCATTATTTGAGAACTAATAACGATGCAGTAGAAAAATTCAACAACTCAAACGATAACAATGTAGGGAAAGAAGAGGAAAATCCAAAACATAACTTCAATATTCGATTTTTTCTATACAGTAAATATTTCTGCAACTCAAACATCAATAACGAAAAAGAAAGAAGTTGAAAATTCTAAGCTATGCTCCAATATTAGATCTTTTACCACACAGTAACTATCTTAAGAACTTAAACATTAATAACGAAAAGGGACAGATGGAAATCCAAACCAAGCTAAGCTATGTTTTTGAAAATTTGTAGAAAAATCCCAACAACCCAAAAATCACCAACAAGATGGGACCTCATCGAAATTCAAGAATATGAATTTAATATGTGATTTTTATTGCACATTAGTCCTCTTAACAACAAAAACACCAGCAATGAAAAGAAAGAGAAGGAAACTCAAATATCCAAGACAACCAATTTGTAATTTTTGCTACACATTAAATATCTAAACAACCAAAACATCACTAACAAGATGGAACCAAAGCAAAATACAAGAACATGAATTCAAGAAGGAAAGAGCGATCAACCGAGCCAAACACAAATGCTTTCATACTTCTGCAAAAAACACATTTGCAAAAATCCAATAAAATAATATTCAGAAAATTATAGGTAACTAGTAAATATCACTGCAACGGACTTGGACCGAGATGATAAGTACAAATTTTACCGACTACAATACTTGAGCAATGTCAATATGTCTTGGACACTTTTAGTGCATTGATGGATCACAACATTCCCGTCCACGAATGCCTTAAAGAAAAGCCAAAGCGGAGTGGATGACATAACCTGAATATGGGCAGGACGAAACCTCCTTCGTGTTTTTCCCATTAATTCACACAAGTTACGTAGATTACATCTATACTGTTTACCTCTTGATCGCTTATGTGATAATTAATCATTGTCGGATCCACCCGCCATTACCTGAGTAACAATTACGGTGCCATACAAAAATTCAACTTCTAAACTTTACCAATGTAGAGGAAGAAGGGGATAATTCAAAACAAGAAATTAACATCGTTGCATGTACAGAAAATATTCAACTAATTATAACTGTCATTCAACCAATTATAACTGTACATCAAAACAATTAACTAATTATAAGTTATGTATAAAATATTCAACTGATTATAATTGTACATCAATATTCAATTCATGAAGGTTGTGTAGTAAAAATTCAACTAATTATAACTGTACATTAAATATTCAATCAATTATAAATGTACAGTAAATATTCAACCAATTATTTGTTCAATCAAACAGACAAACTTGCTTCCTGCTATTATTCACTCAAATGTTCATATTGACACTTAACGAAATCAAACCACCTTACAATGCTGCAACACATTAATTTCATGTGCACCTTAAAACTATAAGCTAGAATAGGCACATACAGACTATTTCTGATCTTTATTGGGAGCTAGCGCAGCTTCAAGACACATACATATGGCAAGGTATTGGAATCATGACATTAGGCTTTGCTATATATTTATGAAGCATTTGCTAAAAGCTTTGTGTATATCAAACACGCAGGTGATTATGATTTGAAGGTCATGCGTCAAGAATACTATATTAGTCGGCAAAAAACAGTATGTTTAGCTACATTTTATTATTATTTGTAAGGTTTATTTGAATTTTCCGTTTTTCCAAGCCGTGTTAAATGCAGAAACAGAAAAGTATCTTACAGTGCATCCGATCTTGGTCAGTCAATTTGTTACTGCACATTAACTAATTCAATACCAAAAATATCAACAATGCAAAGAGGAGACATATTTTTACTACACATTAACATTTCCAACAAACGAAATACAAGAACATAACAACAATATATAATTTTTACTGTACATTAACCAACTCAACACAAAAAATATCAACAATGCAAGGAGGAGATGGATTTTTAATACACATTAAAATTCCCAAACAAACAAATGCAAGAACACAACAACAATATATAATTTTACTGCACATTAACCATCTTAACACCAAAAATATCAACAATATAAGGGGGAGATGGATTTTTGCTATACATTAACATTCTCAAACAAACAAATGCAAGAACACAAAAACAATATATAATTTTTACTGTACTTTAACTATCTCAACACCAAAAATATCAACAATGCAAGGGGGAGATGGATTTTCGCTATACATTAACATTTCTAACAACCCATAAATGCACAGGAATTATCTCAAACAACTCAACATCAACAATGCACAGGAAAAAGAGGGAAATTGAAAACCAAATTTCAAATGTGAATTTTTTCTATACATTAATTATCTCAAATACTCAAATATCGACAGTGCAACGGAACAATAAGAAAATTAAAAACAACTCAATCAAGGACCCAATCATGAACAATTCATTCAAATCAAGCAAAATGACAAGTTTTTCTCCATGCTATTATCAAATGAAGTGCCCCTAAACAAGGTTGAGTCCACATCTTTAAAAAAAAAAAAAAAAGTGCTCCAAAACAAGAATTCAATTGTTGATTTTTGTTGAACACAAAATATCTCATAAACACGACTTAATAGTTAATTTTTACTACACATTAACCATCTCAACAACCAAAACATCAACAATGAAAAGAGGGAGATGGATTTTTTCTACACATTAACATTCCTAACAAACCACACATCACCAAAGAGATGGAAATCAAAGAGAAATGCAAGGATACAACAACAATATATAATTTTTACTGCACATTAACCATCTAAACACTCAAAATATCAACAATGCAACGGGGGAGATGAGTTTTTGCTACACATTAACATTTCCTAACAACTGAAATGCAAGAATACAACAACAACATAAAATTTTTGCTACACAGTAATAATCTCTATAAATCGAACATATGTTTTTTAACACACATTAACTAAACATCAATTCTAATACCACAGTAATGATTCAATCAAAACCCCGCATTAACAGTGAAATGTAACAAATTGTGAATCCAAAAACAAGACCTTCAATTGAAGATTTTTGCTATACAATAAAAATCTCAAGATTGATTGCCACACAATAACTATTCCAAAATTTTGTGCGTTGGAACAAAAATAGAGAATAGAAACACTAACCAAAACAAAGGGGAATACAAAGAACACGATTCCATATATGTGATTCTTGCTACACATAAAAATCCTAACAGCCTAAACATTAAATATTTCAAGATATCAAGTATCAACAAACCAAATATGAAAAGGAATAAACACACACATCAAAATTCGGAATTTTTGCACAGCAGTGAACAAACCCTAAATTCAAACAATGATCTTTACTAAACAGCAATCTAAATTCCTTAAATCCTAAAATGAAGAATATATGGGGAGAGAAAAAGCATACCGGAGCACGGGACAACGACGGCATTTGAAGGGACGGCGACGGCGAGTTGGCTTAACAGCGACGGCGTGGCACAGGATGGGGATGGCGTGGAAGATGACGACGATGGCGACTGTGTTGAACAGTGACGGGGCAACTACAGGGGAGGCTATGAGTTGCTTTACTATGGAGAGAGAGGAATGAGAAGAAGAATTGTGGCTGCAATGCTTTTTGTTTAAAAAAAATCGACACTTTCCCTCTCAAGAACAACCTTCCATTTTTACTCCCCCTCACGCGCTCTCTCTGTGTTGGAAACTCACAGGTACATAATTGGGTTTTGTATTAAATTTATATTGGCATATGGGGATGAGTCTAATATATGTTTGGGCCTTGGGGCTCATATTAAAAACCCCCAAAAAAAAAAAGAAAAAAAAAAAAACAGAAAGGTAAGAAAAAAATAAAAAATAAAAAATAAAAAATAAAAGAGAAAAGTGAGAATGAAACTGAATATCACATATATATACATATGCATACATACTTACACACACACACACGAAGCATTTACCAAAAAAAAAAAAAAAAAGGATGGTATTATATATTTTGGATATTTCGTTCGAATTCAGGTAGAATTTTTAAATCTTTTAATATGTGTATTTAATCTCTATATTATGTGATTCATGCTAAAATTGTTGTTAAATTTTAACTGTTAGTTTTCATCAAATATTTATGAGTACGCATTATATGAAAATTATGTGAAATTCGCGTTTATATATTTATTTGGGACTTGATTTGATACACGTATTAGAGGGTTGAAATTCTACTGAGCGTTGATTCACAACCTCACAATTTTGATTGCAGTGTTAGTGAGAATGAAACGGAAACATGAATTTTAATTGAATTTCTATTTAATTTGTAATAGTCGTATTTGTGATTTATTGTTGTATAGTTGATTCGAAAAATTCAATAATTATAATTATTGTTGTAGTTATAAAATTTATCAAATACTTATAAAAAGAGAATTATTGATTAGTGGGTAATTAGTTTATGCCATTAATCAATTACATACATACATACATATATATATATATATATATATATATATATATATATATATATATATATATATATATATCTAAAATTTATACTCCACAAACCACGGAATTATTTCCAATTCCAACAGAAAAGGTTATTGTTGAACCTTTATATGTGTTCAAAATGGATTTTGTTTTGAGTTTTGACGCTTTGTACCTCTGAAGTTTGATAATGTCTTATTTTGGTTCCTTTGGTTCTAATTATCATCGTCACACTGTAACATTTCTCAGATTTTCAAAAAAAAAAATCGCCTCGATAAATCAACAAATCATAATTGTCGTCGTCGCATTGTAAAAAAAAAACAGAATTATGAAATAAAAAAATTGGTTATTCGGTTTTAGTTTTAATTCTCTGAGGGAAAAAATTGTGTGCCGGCCCTAGAAAATCCGGTAATTACAGAGTGGTATCAAAACGGGTTTGCAGCTACCTTAGGCTTGGATTATGGTATCAATTACTCGTAATAAGTGAAGTAAGATTTAAAAATAATAATTTTCATATAACTCATTAAAAAACGTGTTGATAAAAATGAACAATTTTATGATATTAAATGGATCAAGTAAAACTTTTAAAGGTGAAAAATGATTTTTATTATCTTACTATGCCATAGTCGTCTCGTTAGAAGGGCATATCTTGCGAGATGTGATTGGTCCTTATAGGAGGGCATGTCATGTAGGACGTTGTTGTTGTGACCTGACAGGAGGGCAAGTCTTGCAAGTGGTTGACTATGTTGTTAATATGTTGAGACCTGACAGGAGGGTAAGTCCTGCAGGTAGTTGATTATGTTGTTGATATGGTGGTTTATACTATTATGTTGCTCATACCATTGGAGATATTGAATGGCCCTAGCACTGATCGCAACCTTAGCAAAGTTGTACATGTTACAGTACTGTTACAACTTTCGATCATAAGGTGAAACGATCCTATGTCTAGTATAAAAATATGTGTGCGGTATTTTATTATATATAAAAAAAAATCTGATTGGTTAATTTAAATACATTATTTTGCTGTGATGATAGCAGTGGAATTTTATTTTGGTTCAGTGTGCCGTTATATTTATATTATATTTTGAAAAGTGGTGTTTGACAAATATACTTGATCCATAAATTACTTTTATATTGTGAAGACCGTACACCGATAAGGTGAGTGTACTTATATTGTCTTCTATGTAAATTGTGAAATTATATTTTAGTATTCAAATGTGAAAAAAAAATAAAAATATTACAATGGATTATTTTATAACGTTATGTAGATGAACTAAATTTTTAAATTCGAAAAGTGATTTTTATTATTCGATTATGCCATAGTATGATCCTGATAGGAGGACATGTCCTACGGGATATTGTTGGTCCTAATAAGAGGGTATGTCATGTAGGACGTTATATTGTGACCTGACAGGAGGACAAGTTATGTAGGTGATTGATATTTATTGTTGTTGTTATTGTTGACGATGGTGATGATGATTATCATCATGATATGGTAATTTACACCACGTGTTGAATCCTACTATTGGAGATATTAAATGACTCTAACACTGACTGTAGCCTTAGATTGCATAGATCGACATGTTACAGTATCGTTATAACTTTCGATTGTGAGGTAAACGATCTTATGGCTAGTAAGGAATTATGGTATATAACTATATACAAGTGAGTTCACTGGTTCAAACGTTCTATTTTGACAATATTTTGTTGAGATTTTGATATTACCATTTAATATTTGATCCATAAATTATTTTTCTACTATGAAAATAGTACACCGATAAAATATTCAGATAGATATTGGCTCACTACTAACAATAGGTAGGATTAGAGTGTAGGATAATTGTTGGGATTTTCTTGGAAAACTTTATAAAGACATTATTGCTATTTTTATCAGAATAGTACAGTAGGAACGCGGTGGTGACTTTCTATTATTATTGTTTAGCCGAGAGTAACTAACATAACAATGCAGTGTGATTCCGAATTACTATTATTTTGAACAAAATTTTGAGGACGAAATTTATTTAGAGGGGGTAGATTGTAATACCCCGAAAATTATATTTTGAAAAAAAATATTACTTTATATAAATTTAATATTTTGGGATTATTCTGTAAATTCATGGTGTAAATAAATATTTGATAATTTTGAGGAGATAAATGTATTTATTAGGTCTAACATGAATTACTTTGTAATTATGGGATGTTAAATGCAATTTTGAATGCTAAATAGTTAAGCAATCTATTTGTGACTGTGAAAAAAAAAAAAAAAGGGTAAAATCTGTCATCACATGTTTAGACATATATTATATATATTATGGGTATAAATAGAGAAGGAGAGTGATCATTAGCTAATATATATGCACAAAGCATTTACCACAAAAAATAGGGATGATATTATATATTTTGAATATTTCGGTTTGAATTTCGGCTTTGAATTTCAAGTAGATTTTCTAACTCTTTTAATATGTGTATTTAATCTCTATATTGTGTCATTCATACTAAAATTGTGGTTAAATTTTAACTGTTAATTTTCATGAAATATTTACGAGTACACATTATATGAAAATTATGTGAAATGCATGTTTATGTATTTATTTGGGACTTGATTTGATACATGTATTAGAGGATTGAAATTTTACTAAGCGTTAGTTCACAATCCCACAATTTTGATTGCAGGACTGGTGAGAACGAAACGGCGACATCAATTTTAATTGAATTTCTATTTAATTTGTAATAGTCGTATTTATGATTATTGTTGTATAGTTGATTCTAATAATTCAATAATTATACTTATTGTTGTAGTTGTAAAATTTACCAAATATTTATAAAAAGGGACTTATTGATTAGTGGGTAATCAGTTTATGCCACTAATCAATTATATGGATACATGCATAGATACATACATATATATATATATGTGTGTGTGTGTGTATGTGTGTGTGTAATTTATACTCCACAAACCACAGAATTGTTTTCAATTCAAACAGTAAAGGTTACTATTGAAACTTTATATGTGTTCAAAATGGATTTTGTTTAGAGTTTTGATGCTTTGTATCCCTGAAGTTTGATAATGTCTTATTTTGGTCCCTCTGGTTCTAATTATCATCGTCACATTGTAACGTTCTCTGATTTAAAATAAAAAATAATAAAATCGCGTCTATAAATCGATAAATTATTGTTGGTGCGTAAAACTGGTACACACCTCGAGTATGGTCCAGTCGGATGATAAGTGGGTTCTCTTGCTGAGGTGGAGTCGTCGGTTAAAAAGTCCTCGCGTGAGTTGTGCTGGTTCCTAAGAAGACTGACCTGCTGTGTCCAAAGTTCTGCTTCTCAGGGAGTATACCTGCAGAAGGCTCAGACTAGGGTTTGTCCCGGTAAAGCCCCTCCGGCGTGGTAATCAGTGCTCAGAGAGAAAATGTAGAGAATATGGCAAGTAAAAAAATGAACTCGCACATAATGTAAGTGTATTCCAGCGTACCTCGGGCTTACATAGCCCCCGATATATAGTCGTTGGAGATGGTTAGTTGGACTTAAACATGGTTAATTAGTCGAAACCCTGTGTTTAGCCGATGATCTGGGACGTTTAGGAGATAATCGTTGGGCTTGGGCTTTTGGGCCCATTTGGCGAAGCCCACGGGCCTTTGTCAGGCCTACGGTAGTGAGATGGTGGAGGAAAGCAGAGATCCATGGAGTCTTGGAGAAAAAATAAGGTGAAAAGAGAAGCCGGTTGAGGTGAACGGCTGAGTCCCTGAAACTGATCACCAAGGGCATAGTGTAGAGCTTAGAACGACATGTTCCTACAGGGCTCCTCACTCCTTCCTGGGTGCAAATTAGGTTCCAAGGAGGAGTCATGGTCGGCGTATGCTCTAATGTGGCGTTTGTGGATTTCGGAATACGTCCCTGTCACTACAATGACGGATACGTGGATGGGTCCCAAGTACTAACTTGGAGGTGCCCAAAAATATCCTCATCAGTTGCCCTCTTAACCCTGTGTGGCGAAGGAAGCGAGACAGTCAGGGATATCAGTTCTTGGCTAAAATGCGTGTCCTGGAGACTTCGGAGCGCGAGAAACACCTTTGATCGACATTTTTTTAAGAGTTAGTTTTTTGTTGAAGAGTTTATTCGAAATAGGCCTCTATACGGTCGGGGTCCAGGGTTAGGTAGCACGGTAGGGCGATCCCGAATTTCTTTGATTTTCAGGACAGCAATTTTTCAGGAGTTGAAGTTTTTTGGAGGAGCTAATTTGAAATACGCTCCCCTACAACCGAGGTCCTAGGTCAGGTAGCACGACAAGGCGACCTCGAATTTTTTCGAGTTTATAGCGACGATTTTTCAAGAGTTGAATTTTTTTAGAGGAATTAAATTGAAATACGCTCCCATACCGCCGGGGTCCAGGGTCAGGTAGCACGGCAGGGTCACCCTGAATTTTTTTTGATTTCACGGTGACAATTTTTCAAGAGTTTAACTTTTTTAGAGGAGCTAATTTAAAATACGCTCCCACATGGCCGAGGTCCGGGGTCAAGTAGTACGGCAGGGTGGTCCCGAATATTTTTGATTTTCAGGGCGACACACATTTACCGTGAACAGGCCCTAAGCACGGACTGGCCTTTACCACGGGAAAAATAAAGGTGAGCCACAGGGGGGCGGGCACACGGCGATTGTTCGAGAGCTCGCCGACCGCCGCCGTGTAATTAGGCGATGGCCCAGCTCTGCTGACGAGTGCCCATTTTGGTCGCTGGTCAGACAACAGCGCCCAACTGGGCACTGTTCAGACCAACGCCCATTTTGGGCCCTGGGGACAACGCCCAGTTATGGGCTAGGCGCTGGTGAGCAATGCCTAAATTGGGCGCTGGTGTCCCCAGCACCCAAGGGACTGCGCCCCCAAAGTGGGGCGTAGCCCCTTGGCTTGCCCCCTCCCACTTTTACTTTTTTTTTTTTTTTTTTTTAGTTGGAATTGAGAGGGGAGGGCAGCGCCTCTCACCCCCTTAATATATTTTTCTTTTTTTGAATGGGGGGGAGGGCACTGCCCTCTCCCCCCTTAATATTTATTTCGTTTTTGATGTGTGCGAAGGGAGTCACATAGAGGGTAGAGCAAGGAGGGGAGAGCAAAGCACATTTTAAGAACTTACAATTTTTTTGTAATTCTTATAGCCTTGGTTTACCTTGCACCTTGCACCCTTGTTCCCTCTAGTCTTTTTCATTACTCTGACAAAAATGGCATTTTTCAGTGTGACTTTCTTGGCTGGTGAGGCTTGCGGGGAAGGAGCATTGAGCATGTCAGGGCGCTGCTCACTCGGACCTGTGGCCCATACATTTGTCGAAGGTCACCATTTGCGCCCTACCAACTTAAGACAGCACGACAGGGCATGGAAGCAGGATAAGATGACACTGGCCCGAGGTGGTGTGGCAAAATTTTTGAACAGTACTCCTGGACGACGTTCTTGTAGAAGGTTGTCACCTGGACCCTAACGGCTGGGAGTAGCACGACAGGGCGGTGCCTGTCGCTACCTGGACCCTACTGACTCGGAGTAGAGTGGTAGGGAGGTGCCTGTTGCATTTAGACCATGCCGGCTAAGAGTAGCGCGGTCGGGCGGTGCCTGTCAAACTTGATGGTTCTGGATATGGGACACCGAGGCTAATGCCCTAAACGGGGCCACGTACAAGGGCACCGAGCAGAGGGATGCCGATGAGGACAATACTGACGATGGGGCTGAGGAAGATAATATTGACGCCATTTTCCCTTACACGGACACCCCTCACAATGAGGGCGAAGAAAACTAAGCTCAGACCATCGTTTTTTCAGGACTTAGGATTTTGTAGACTCCTTTTTGCTTAATCCTATTTTCTGCGCCCGAGCGTGTAAGCTTTTGAGCGTCATAAACAGGGTACTTCAGAGTCTAATACTTTTTCTCAACGTTTTTGCCAAGTCGCTTTTCTGCTATATCCTATTTTTAGAATTGTAAAATTTTAAAAATTTTGTTGAAAGCCTAGGGCCATGGACCACTAGCCCCCCAGTCCGGGACACGAGCTGATTGCAAGGAAATCGTGTCATGGACTTAGGAGAAGCGTTTCCCAGGGTAGTTGATCCTCTCGGTCCACAGGTGCGCAACACGGTGGTTGGACCCCTGTGGCCGGTCATCAAGGAGTTCTCCGTAGTCAGGCTCATTTAAGAACCCTTTTAGGTTATCTCTATTTAGTCCATGCAGGAGCACCTTCTCTTTTAGAACGTAGGACTCATAGTCGACTGGTAGGGAGATGTACTTAGCTGCAAGCCCTCATACCCAATCAATTCCCTGCCCTTGGTGGACGACCTAAGTCTGTCCCCGGGTACGGACTATTGACTTCCGGAGAGGGTCTGGTTGTCACCCTCGATGCTAAGCGCCGGGATGAGACTTGCGAAGAGTTACTCATGACGCCGAGAGTCGGGACGTTGGGCAAAGAATTATCCGCGACTCAGGGGGTCAGAATGCAACTGTGGGAATCATCCGCGACGCTGAGAGCTGAGATACGACTCAGGGGGTTGGAATGCAGCTGAAGAGAATCATTCGTGACGCTGAGAGCCGGGATATGACTCAGGGGGTCAAAATGTAACCGTAGAGAATCACTCACGACGCCGTAAGCCGGTACGCGACTCAAGAAGTCAGAATGTAACCGTGGAGAATCACTAGCGACGCCGGGAGCCGGGATGCGACTCAGGGGGTCGGAATGCCGTTGACTAGAGAAAACATAAGGCAAATTGCACAAAACACATTCTTTATTTTGATAAGCAAAACTACAACACTTTGCACAAATTGGAAGTTGTTCACAAAAGTGGATCATCCCTACAGAAGTTGCACTTCAGCTAGTCAGCATTCTGCAGGTGCTTGAGTGGCACATTCTTTTCTGTTTCGAGATCGTGTGTGCCCGTACGTGTGACCCTAGTGACTCTGTATGTCTCCAGAGTTGAATCCACCGTGGATGTGGTTGATTTCACCATCCACGCGTTGGTGATTCTCTCCGGCCTCAGCCCCCAGGGGCGGTGGACAGTTGTGGTTACCCCTTATTCTCTGGTCCATCAGGCTGCTCTTAATTTTCTCTTCGGATGTAGTTCCGGAGATAGCCTCTTTCGAGAAGAGTTTCAATCTCCTACTGGAGCTGAATACGGTACTCTGTGGAGTGACCTCGATCTTAGTGGAACTCACAGTATTGGGTCATTGATCTTCCGACCGGTCTTCCCCTCAAGGACGGCGGAGGAGAGACGAAGTCTTGCCTTGAGTTTTCTGCAAAGACGGTGGCCACTAAGGCTCTGAGCGGGGTGAACTCTGGTTGGTGACGCCTTAGAGAAGGAAGTGGCCTTTTGTCTCTGGGTAGGGTTCTAAACCTTCATTCAGCTCGTAATTTTCTCGAGCCTTGGGCTGGATTCAAACCTCCATTCCCTGGTTTATTCAGCCTGTTTGCTCCTTCCTGCCCTCTCCTGATTGCAGCACGGAGGTCAGCACCATGAAACCTAGTCCCGTGGTCTAGAACTTGATGGAGTGTGAGAGCAGGGTTGGAGCAGAGATCGTAGGATAATCTCTAATGTCGGAGCCTATCAAGAAAGGCATTTAGCGCAACAATGTCAAGAAGGTCATCACACAAATTTTCTTCTCGGTTAAAACGCTCAACGTAATCACCCAAAGATTCAGTGGGTTTTTGTCGAAGAGTGAAGATATGAGCTACAGTCCTTGGCCTCTGTCGGGAACGGCTGAAACAAGCCGTGAATAACTGCTCGAGTTCCCTAAAGGTGGAGATGGACGTTGGCCTTAAATTCTGGAACCACGATCTTGCAACACCTATAAAGGTGATGGGAAAGGCTCTGCACCGCAAAGCTACAGAGGCCACCTGCATGTCCATATGAGACTTGAACATAGAAAGGTGCTCGACGGGATATGAAGTCCCATTATACGGACTCATCTGGGGTTGGGTGAAGTGTCTCGACGCTACTTCTTCCAGAACCTCATCCACAAAAGGATAATTCACCTCCGGAATAACACATGGTCCTACCCGACCTTTTGGCACCTCCTGGAGACGGGCTTCCATGTTGGCTAGGCAGCGCTCCGCAGCCTCCTTTATTCGAGGCTCTCTTTGGATTCGACTGTCCACTGCTCGGGCCACAGGGTGATGGGAGGGAGGTGAGTAGGATTCAACCTCACGCTCACTTTAAACCCTGTGATCGGACCTGGCAGGTCGATGAAGAGCTCGACCATTAGGGGACACCGACATATCATTTGGCACAAAATCGTGTGGTGGTGGAGGTAGAGATCTCGACATTATAGGGAGAGACCTCTCTTGGCCTACAACCACAGGATTGCGAGGCGGAGGACGACCCTCGGGCTCCTGCCCATTCGGAGTATCTAAGAAAACATCACAGTCTTGAGGTGGCCCCTCAGGCGTTGTGGGCTAGAGGGTTAGTCTACTTTGAGCAGAGGGCAGTGGTAAGGATAAGTTGTACATTCGACTTGAACTCTTGCATTTGGCGTTCAAGGAGATCAACCCGAGACGCCTCCATAGCTATTGAGGTTTGTCCCGCAGCCCCAGGTAGTATAGTGGATAGTCCTACCTGACCATGGGGGGGCAGTTATCTTCGTTGGTGGGAGCTAGAGGGTGTGCGCTTGAATTTTTTGACATGTCTTCTCGTTCTTCTGTTTTGTATCTATCTAACTGGACCTTCTGATCACTCAAGCTCAACTAAGTAGAGAGCAGTGATCAGGGGAAGGCTTTTGTTCGGTTCCCACAGATGGCGCCAAACTGTTGGTGCGTAAAACTAGTACAGACCTCAAGTATGGTCCAGTCGGACGACAGGTGGGTCCTCTTGCTGAGGTGGAGTCATCGGTTGAAAAGTCCTCGTGTGAGCTGTGCTCGGTCCTAGGAGGACTGACCTCCTATGTCCAGAGTCCTGCTTCTCAGAAAATATACCTACACAAGGCTCAGACCGGGGTTTGTCCCGGTAAAGCTTCTCTGGCGTAGTAATCAGTGCTTGGAGAGAAAATATACAGAATATGACAAGTAAACAAATGAGCTCGCACGTAATGTAGGTGTATTCCAGCATACCTCGGGCTTACATAGCCACCGATATATATAAGCATTGGAGATGATTAGTCAGACTTAAACACGGTTAATTAGTCGAAACCTTGTGTTTAGTCGATAATCCAGGGCGTTTAGGAGATAATTGTTGGGCTTGGGCTTTTGGGCCCATTTGGCGAAACTGGTGGGCCTTTGTCAGGCCTGTGGCGGTGAGCTGGTGGATGAGAGTGGAGATCCATGGAGTCCTGGAAAAGAAATAAGGTGAAAAGAGAAGCCAATCGAGGTGAACGACTGAGTCCCTGAAACTGATCACCGAGGGCATAGCGTTGAGCTCAGAACGGCACGTTCCTGCGGGGCTGCTCGCTCATCCCTGAGTGCAAATGAGGTTCTAGGGAGGAGCCGTGGTAGGCGTATGCTCCAGTGTAGCGTTTGTGGATTTCGAAATGCGTCTCTATTACTATAACGACAGATACGTGGCTGGGTACCAAGTGCTGACTTAGAGGTGCCCAAAAATATCCTCATCAATTATAATTGTCACCGTCACATTGTAAAAAAAATATATGAAATAAAAAAATTTGGTCATTCGGTTTTAGTTTTAATTCTCCGAGGAGAAAAACTGCATGGCGGCCTTGGAAAATCAGATCGTTACAATAGGTATCTCATATGACACTTTTTTGTGTCTCTAAAAAGTATCCAAATAGTGTTTTTTTAAAATAACAAAATACTCCAAATCTGAACAATAAACACTATAAATTTATCACAATACAAAATACATAAATAACTCAAATTACCCAAATACACAAGATAAATAATAATAGTAATAAAAAAGAAAATTAACCAACATATTGAACGAAAAATAAATACAACTTGTTTTTGTTCCCCAATAAATAAAACTAAAACAAGATTCATAAACTAAACATTTCTTACAACCAAAACAACCAACAAAACTAAATTTTTAAAGTTTGATATTCCACCTACACAATAACAACGTACCACAATTTCTGAAAAGATAGCGGCCAGGCAAGCCACCTTCTCTAAGCAAAGAAGAAGCCTTCTAAACAAAGCTTCAGAGCTTGTTGTTCTTAGGTGAAGGAGGCCGCAGTGGGGATTCCTTCACCATCGCCTCCTTTGCCTGTTTCTAGCTCTCATCCCCCATACACACGCTGGTGATTGTTCCTGGCCTCAGCCCCCCAAGGCTGTGGACGGTTGCGATTCCCCCATCTTTTCTAGGCCTGAGACGCTCCTTGAGGTTCATTCTCGTCAGGATGCTCTCGATCCTCTCTCCGGGCATAGTTCCTAAGATAGCCTCGTCGAATGAGAGCTTCAATCTCCTGTCGGAGTTGGAAGTAGTTTTCTAGGGAATGACTTCTGTTTCGGTGGAACTCACAGTACTTGTTTATCGATCTCCTGGTCGACTTCTCTCTTAGGGGTGGCGGAGGAGTAAAGAAATCGTGCCCTGAGATTTATGCGAAGATGGTAGCCACCGAGGCCGTGAGCGAAGTGAACCCTTGCTGGCGATACCCTATGGAAGGAAATGGCTTCTTATCCCCAGGTAGGAGTCCCAATCTCCCTTCTGTTTGCAATCTTCTTGAGCCTTGATCTTGGTTTGGACCTTTATTCCTTGGTTTCTTCAGCCTGTTCACCTCTTCCATCTCTCTTTTGGTCGCAGTACGAAGGTCGGCATTATGAAACCTAGTCCCGCGATCTAGAGCCTGATGGAGAGTAGAAACAGAGTTCGAGCATAGGTCATAGGACAATGTCTGATATCATAGTTTGTCAATAAAGGCATTTAGTGCTACGCTTTCAGTGAGCTTGTCGCACCGTTGGCTTCTCGATTGAAGCGCTCGACGTAGTCTCCCAGAGATTCATAAGGCTCCTAATGGAGAGTAAAGACATGAGCCATAGTCTTTGGCCTCCACCAGGAGTGGCTGAAGAGAGCAAGGAACAATTGTTCAAGCTTTTGGAAGGTGGAGATGGATGTTGGCCTAAGGCCAAGGAACGAAGACCTCACTACCCCTATAAGGGTAATGGGAAAGGTTTTGCACCGCAGGGCTACGGAGTTCATTTGCTTGTCCATATGAGAATTGAACATGAACAGGTAGTCCACAAAATCTAGCGTTCCACCATACGGACTCAATTGGGGGTGAGCAAAACGTCTCGGTACTACTTCTTCCAAAATCTCTTTCACAAATTGAGACTTCATATCACGGCCCGGTATCCCAAGGCCGCTACTATGGTTTCTCCTATAGAGAATTCTACCTAAAATCGACTGGTCGAATTTCCAATCTATAAAATTCAATAACTTTTATTAATACTGGCAATAATTTTAGTTACCGATTTTACGACGGTAATTATTATATATAATGATCACCATTTAAATACAACCAAATAAAATCAATCATCTATTTTAATTTAATTTGCAAATTATACATATATATAGCGACAAAAATTTAGAAATTCGTTTATTAAAAAAAACATCTTTTAATTTACAATGTCACGGCAAAATTTATAATTACCGAATTTATAATTTAAAAACCCAATTGCCACCATTTTATTAAAATCAGTTATCTTAAATTAATTATATTAAAACCGAATATTCAATATTTCCAAAATTGAGATATTTTACAACCGACTACGATAATTATAATTACTGTTTCCTCCAATATATATTCATTCATTTATAATCCTAGTAATAATATAAATTTATACAATACAACTATTTCAAAATATAGAAAATGAAATTCCACTAATTTATCCATCATTGTCCTACTTTCTCTCTTTCTTTTTCTTTCCCATCAATTTAAAAGAATTAAATAAATAATCTTCTGCAAATATTCTCCTTTTCCTTTTTCAGTACAATTATTACAGATGGAAATTTAAATAGAAGTCTCGTCATCGTTTTGTCCCCGCCAACCCTGCAACTAAAAACTATAGGATTGTGAGTCAACGCTCAGTAGAACTCCAACATCTCTAATACATGCATTTAATTAATATAACATATAAACCACATTAGCATGTTTGTCACATAAATTCCACATCGTCCAAATTATTTCATTTGATTAAACAGGTAAGATGTCACAACAATTTACCAAATAATTTCATCATCATACCATGAGATAATTAAATACATATATTAAGAGAGTTCAAAATTCTACTTGCTTCGAATCGTCCGTTTGCCGCAAGATGGATTTTATTTTGGTTATTTGTGTAATTCTTGTTTTTCTTTTTCTTTTTTCCTTATTTTCCCATTTTCTGTTTTTTGTTCTGCGACAACTGGCACCGCTGTGGCACCGGGCTCACCATTGCGGTGAACGCCACCCCATCTCTGCTCTGCTCACTGAATTCTCACCGCCGCGGCAAATGCCTCATCGTTGTGGCGAGGGTCGTCATTTTTTCACTATGTTTTTTGGGTTTGGAACCAGCCGCCGACTCTCTCTTTTCCCACCAACTCCGACGATCACCCTTGTCGCTCTTTCTCAACGATCTGAGCACACATACACACACCGAAAAACTCACACACACCCCCGATCACATACCCACACTAAACACACACATACCCACTTCTTCGCCGACTTAACTCTACGGCCGACGACCACCATCAATGGACCACCACCGACTGCCGTCGGACCAACTCACACCACCGCCACCCCCGTCGATCACCTACTGACCACACCCACTACTCATACACACACTAAACAAACGTACCCACCGTCGACTAATCAGCAGCACACACACGACACACACAATACACACACACACGACAACGCACACACTCACCGCTGGCGAACCATGACGAGGAACCCACGTCGGACTGCCTTTTCTATCTTTTCTCTCTATTTCGACGACGATCAAAACACGCACCACCGACGACTCCACACCCACAACCGATGACCACCCTCAATAGAACACCCCCATGCAATGAACGAGTAGAAAATACACACACACGCACGTTGGACTAAATCACGTCGATCACACCGCCGGTTGAACGACGGACAACCAAAACCCACACCGTCAACGACGACGCCACACCTTTCTTTCTCCTCTGTTTTCTCCTTTTCCTTGTACTGTCATGCGTGTGTATGCAATTATATATATAATATACATATCCTTTCATTCCTTGAGAAAGAAAGGTTAAAAATTTTAAATTTTAAAAATTTCACTAATACCCCTATTTTTTTTTTAAAATTCTTAGTTGAATCCAAATTCAAATTTTAATATTTTTAAAATTACGAATTAACCCCTACAATTTTAAATCAAATAATTAATAATACTATCTACCCTGTTATTTCTAAATATGCTAAAATACAGCTTAAACCGTTTGTATAAAAAAAAATAGGGTCTTACAACCCTTCTCCCCTAAAAGAAATTTCGTCCCGAAATTTTCGTTCAAAACAATAGTACTTCAGAATCGCACCGCATGATCATGTTAGTCACACTTGATTTTAGAACAATTGTTCTCTATGTAGGATCCCATAACCACAAGTCACCCATAATTCTTAACCGTCAAATCATTTCCACACATCGTAACATTTTTCATTCGCAGTAGCCCACATTATATCTAATAACCAACAAACATGGTGCACTTTGATCGGTAACACCTAACACAGATAACTTACTGTCAAAGAATCTTATATTTCCAAATGCTTTCGCTACGCTACTCTGATAAAAATTAACAATAAATACAATATCCCCTTAAAATATCACGGTAGTCTCAGTAGATTGAGTCTATCTCATTCCAATAGGTCTACGACCTCAGTAATTTTCCCATAACTAGTATTTATTCATTTTATCCGACATTTCCAATCAACCTATTTGCAACAATATTTCTATCCAGCATTTCAGTCCACAAGTTCGCAACCAATATCATAAGCAGCAGATAACTCAAATTCCACATGAACTGGCTCGTGAGACAAAAAAATCATCAATCTTAATATTCATATCAAAATTTTCAACAATCTCGTAAACGTTTTATAAATATTACCACAATCTAACTTTAAATATTAAATTTTCCGCAATATGTCAAAATCACATAACTGTCTCTCAAGACATATAAATATCACCAAACCACATAAATACGTATCAAATTACGTTAAACGGGTCATCTATAAGAATTCTCTTCATGCCTCCATATTTAATCAAGTCCTTGACAAGGCTAAGCGCTTCAAATACGTCTCAATCCACATATAAATATGTATCAAAATACATAAATATGTCCCAACTACGAAATCTGATATGTCACAAAAAAAATCAATAGTCGTCGTATATAAAAAAATCATATCAATAAATTTCTAACATACTTATCAACTCAAGGATAATTTAGATTATCATTTCCCTATGAAATCCCAATGACCCTACATTTCGGCTCTGCCTAATGTTAGTAGTGGATCAATACATATAGTTGAGTTATTTTTTTATCGGTGTATTATCTTCGTAGTATAAAAGCGTTTTATGGATCAAGTATTATTTTTATCCAAATTCACTTTTCAATAAAATGTAGCCATACTGGCTGTATCCGAATCTCAACAAAATATCACCAACGCACCGTCAATATTAAAATCTCAACCAAATATTTTCAACATAGAACTAGTTTTAAATTGACTAATCAACTCACGTGTATATAATAAAATAACATACTTCCTTATCAGCCATATGATCGTTTACCTCACGATTGAGAGTTACGACGGTACTGCAACTTGTACGACTGTATCATCTATAGTGACTAGCAGTCGTAACTTGTACGACTATGCCATCTATAGTGACTATCAGTACCAGAGCCATTCATTATCCCCAATGGTAAGGGTACCACCCGCAAGATTTGTACTCTTGACAGGTCATCCACCCTGCAGGACTTTCCTAGCAGGTAATCCACATCTCGCAAGGCATATTCTCCTAACGAGAAAAAAATTCACATCTTGTAGGTCACATCTGCCTAACGAGAAGAAAATCCACATCTCATAGAACATATCTGTCAAACGAGAAGAAATTCACATCTTGTAGGTCATATCCGCCTAACGAGAAGAAAACTATGGCATAGTCGGACCACAAAATCATTCCCCATATTTAAAACCTACTTGATCCACATACATCGCAAAATCATCCATTTTAAATAAACACAGTTTCCACAATTTATACCAAAATAAAAATTTGTAAATTTATATAGAAGATAATGTACATGTTGCCTTCATAATGCAAAAAAAAAAATTTATGGATCAAGTATTTTTTTTTTTTTTTTTTTTATCAAACACCACTTTTGAAAATATAATATAATATATAATCGCATACAGTGTTGAAATTCCAGTTCCACTGCCACCAATGAAATAAAATAATATATTTAACACCCCATCCAAATATTTTAAGTTAACCAATCCAAACATTTTAAATTCATCAATCCAAATATCTCGTCATATAATAAAATACCGCACACCATTCTCCTACTAGTCATATGATCATTTAACCTCATGATCGGGAGTTACGATAGTACCGTGATCTGCACAACTGTGTCATCTAATGTGATCAACAGTGTCAAGGCCATTTATTCTCCCCAATGGTAGGGGTACCACCCGTGGGATTTGCACTCCAGATGGGTTAATCCATATCTCACAGGCTATCCTTTTGGCGAGAAGAAATCTACATCTCGTAGGCCATACCCGTCTAACGAGAAGAAATCCACATCTCGTAGGTCTCCGCTTAACGAGAAGAAAGTTATGGCATAGTAGGATAATAAAATTATTTTCCACCCTTTCAAATTTTACTTGATCCATGAATCATCGTAAAACCGTCCATTTTATCAACTCTTTTTTTAACCCGTAATTTAATACGAAAATATAATTTCATGATTTATATAGAAGACAGTATATACCTTTAAATTAATAACTCAAATTTAGCGACAATTTCCAATGGTCCACAACTAACACGACACTCACTTAGACTTATTTAACTCATTATCGAGTAGTTTCATTAATGTACCGTCATTTCAGATATTAATATGTTTAAATTTAAAATGATAGGGACCAAAGTGAAATAATGGTAATAACACATTGGTGCAAGGTGTCTAACCTCTCAAAAACATAACGAAGACGTCAATGCCTGTATATATATATTATTAACCCTATAATATTATTCACCTTTATTTCTATGTATATATGTGTGAACAATTGGTGAACATATAAAAATATTAATGTACATACATCGCTACTTGATAATATCACGTAATTCTAGATGGGGACAAATACGACACATAGATCACATATCATAAATCTGTGAAGAGCACATAAATAACATATTATATTAACTTCATACATACACACATAAAATACATTTCACTTTTATTTTGCAATTTCCACTAAAATTATTATTATTACATATTAACAGTTTATTATAAATGATGGGTATCATAACCCTGGTTCAAAGTGCTCGAAAATCTAAACTCTGAGTCTGCAGAATCTATAACTTAAGCTCTGATACCAATCTGTCACGACCCGATTTCCCAAGGCCGCTACTATGGTTTCTCCTATAGAGAATTCAACCTAAAATTGACTGGTCAAATTTCCAATCTATAAAATTCAATAACTTTTATTAATACTGGCGATAATTTTAGTTGTTGATTTTACGACAGTAATTATTATATATAATGATCACCATTTAAATACAACCAAATAAAATCAATCATCTATTTTAATTTAATCTACAAATTATACATATATATAGCGATAAGAACTTAGAAATTCGTTTATTAAAAAAAACATCTTTTAATTTACAATGTCGCTGCAAAATTTATAATTACCGAATTTATAATTTAAAAACTCAATTCCCACCATTTTATTTAAATTAGTTATCTTCAATTAATTATATTAAAACCGAATATTCAATATTTCCAAAATTGATATATTTTACAACCGACTACGATAATTATAATTACCTTTTTCTCCAATTTATATTCATCCATTTATAATCCTAGTAATAATACAAATTTATACAATACAACTATTTCAAAATATAGAAAATGAAATTCAACTAATTTATCCATCATCGTCCTACTTTCTCTATTTCTTTTCCTTTCCCATCATTTTGAAAGAATTAAATAAATAATCTTCTGCAAATATTTTCCTTTTTCTTTTTCAGTACAATTATTACAGATGAAAATTTAAATAAAAGTCTCGTCGTCGTTTTGTCCCCACCAACCCTACAATAAAAAACTATGGGGTTGTTAGCCAACGCTCAGTAGAACTCCAACCCCTCAAATATATGCATTTAATTAATATAACACATAAACCATATTAGCATGTTTGTCACATAAATTTCACATCGTCCAAATTATTTCATCTGATTAAACAGGTAAGATGTCACAACGATTTACCAAATAATTTCATCATCATACCATGAGACAATTAAATACATATATTAAGAGAGTTCGAAATTCTATCTGCTCCGAATCATCCGTTTGCCGCAAGATGAATTTTATTGGGGTTATTTGTGTAATTCTTATTTTTCGTTTTCTTTCTTTACCCATTTTCTGTTTTCTTTTCTGCGACAGCCGGCACCGCTGCGGTGCCGGGCTCACCACCGCGGTGAACGCCACCCCATCTCTGCTTTGCTCACTAAATTCTCACTGTCGCGGCGAATGCCTCATCGCTTTGGCGATGGTCGTCATTTTTTCGCTCTGTTTTTCTGGTTTGTAACTAGGCACCGACTCTCTCTCCCCACTAACTCCGACGATCACCCTCGCTGCTCTTCCTCAACGATCCGAGCACACATACACACACAGAAAAACTCACACACACACCCGATCACATACCCACACTATACTCACACATACCCACTTCTCCGTCGACTTAACTCCACGGCCGACGACCACCATCAATGGACCACCATCGACCGCCGTCAGACCAACCCACACCTCCGCCACCCCCGTCGATCACCCACTGACCACACCCACTACTCATACATATGCCAAACAAACGCACCCACACAGTCACCGTCGACTAATCAACAACACACACACAGCACACACAACACACACATACGACAGCGTACACACTCACCGCCGGTGAACCATGACGATGAACCCACGCTGGACTCCCTTCTCTCTGTCTTCTCTCCACTCCTACGACGATGACGACGATCAAAACACGCACCACCGATGACCCCACACCCACAGCTGACGACCACCCTCAACGGAACACCCCCACGCGATGAACAAGTAGAAAATACACACACACGCATGCTGGACTGAAGCACGCCGATCACACCACTGGCCGAATGACGGACAACCAAAACCCACACCGTCAATGACGACGCCACACCTCTCTCTCTCATCTGTTTTCTCTTTTTCCTTCTACTGTCATGCGGGTGTAAACTAAACCCATTCAATTCGTCACTTACCGGCCGAAACACGCGTCCCTCTCTCCTTCGTTTGTTTTAATTTCCAACATATTTTATATATATACATATCCTTTCCTTCTTTGAGAAGGAAAAGTTAAAAATTTTAAATTTTAAAAATTTCACTAATCCCTCTATTTTTTTTTAAATTCTTAGTTGAACCCAAATTCAAATTTTATTATTTTTAAAATTACGAATTAACCCCTACAATTTTAAATCTAATAATTAATAACACTATCTACCTCGTTATTTCTAAATGTGCTAAAATACAGCTTAAATTGTGTGTATAAAAAAAATTAGGGTCTTACACCTCACCTCCGTAATAACACCTGGTCTAGCTTAGCCTCCTTGAAACTCCTGGAGGCGACCTTCTATGTCAGCAAGGCAGCGTTCCACAGCCTACTCTTGGTCGAGAGGTGGAGGGTGGCCCTTGGGCATGCGCCCATTTGGAGACTCCATACGAACATCATCGTCTAGGGGTAGCTCCTTGGGCCATACAGTTTGGAGAGTTGGTCCTTCCTAAACGGGGAGACAACGATAGACGCGAGAGAATAAGTTGTACACACGACCTAAAATTGCCCATGTGGTGCTCAAGGAGACCCATCCAAGATGCTTCTATAGCTCCCTAGGTTTGCCCCACAGCCCCAGGTGGTAGAGCAGATGGCCTTGCTTGGTCGGGAAGGGGGAAACTATCCTTGTTGGTATGTGTTGGGAGTTGTGACCTAGGATTTTTTGACATATCTTCAAATTATTCTATTTTGTGTCTGTTTATCTGACTAGATCTTGTGATCACCTAGGTACAACTAAGTTGGGAGCAATGATCAAGGGAAGACCTTTTACATGGTTCCCACAAATGGCGTTAAACTGTTGGTGTTGAAAATTGGTACATACCTCGAGTATAGTACAGTAAGGTAACAAATGGGTCTTTTTGCGGGAGTTGGTGTTGTTGTGTCAAATGTGGAGTTGAAAATTCCACAACTGAGCTGGAATGGTCAATCTGAAGGGTAGACTTGCTGAAGTCCAGAGTCTTACTCCTCAGTGACCTGTACTTGCACAATGACTAGCCAGGGGTTGCCTGGCGAAATCCCTCTTACGTGAGAGTAAGAGCTCTGGGGAAAAAGTGCTTAATATGCTTCAATTAGAAAAATGAGTATTGCCTTATGACATTAATTTGTTCCAATATTTATAGAAATGGAGATTGCATAGTAATGGGTTTGGGCTTTTTCGCCTATCTGTAGAAGCCCGTGGGCGTCAGGCTTGTGCAGAAATTGTTGGCGATAGTGGATACGTAGCCGGGGCTCAGGTGCTGACTCGGTGATGTCCAAAAATACCGTCATCAACTTCTATCAACACTTATATGAGAAACAAAGATTATAAAAATTTGGGAAAAAAAATATATCATTAAAAAGCAAAAGTCTAATAAGTGAAGCCTTAATTAAATTTTTTGTTGTTCATTTTAGAAAATATATCTTTTATTTAGAAGGGCTACAATTATTATTTTTTGTAAAGAATAAATAAAAAAGGGTAAAATATCAAACAAAATTGGACATCCGTTTGCAAGAGTTTTCGAGCATCGTTGTTGGATTTCTGAAATGACAAAGAGAACAAAGATATTTTCTAAATGACAAGGGGTGTCTTTATAAATTTTTTAAATGACAGGGTGTGTCAGTGAAATTTACACACCAAAATATTTTAAAATATCACAGTTTCAAATATTAAAAAAAAAAAATTGAAATTCATTCAACCCATTATATTAATAATAAATAACAATTAAATTCACTCAAATCACTACATTAATGGTGGATAATATTGAAAACTCATTTAAATAAAATATTAAAGAGAAAAATTTAGGAGAATCAAGAGATGTGAGTTTTATGAGCTCTTATTCATTAGTCTTCCAATTTTAGATTTTTTACTAGTTTTAGACACACACACACACACACACATATATATATATATATATATATATATATGTGTGTGTGTGTGTGTGTGTGTGAGAGAGAGAGAGAGAGTCTAAAAAAATATATTAGTATAATTTTTTATATTAATATTACACATCACCTAAAATTGATTAAAACTTTATATTTAATAATTATTATAAAAATATAAAAATAAAAAAATAAAAAAATTTACTGCTGAGAAATAACTATGCAATTGATGATGGAGGTGATACGAATGCCAAAAGGATCTTGCATGCATCGTAGATGTAATAAATTGTAAGTTTTTAATTTGTTTAATGTTTTTATTTTTAAATTGTGTAAGAAAAAACTTGAGGCATGGAACAAATAAAAAATATGGGAATTTTTTTTATTTTATATCATTTGTTTTTAAAAACACAGGAAAGAGAAAAGGAGATTTTTTAAGATTTTCACATTCTTGATAAAACAACAGAAATACTAAATCCTTTTATATTTAGGACTTGTTTGATAATTACTTAATTTTTAAGTACTAAAAATTTAAGTATTAAAAATTAAGCGCTTAAATTTTAAGTGATGAAAAATTAAACAAGTTGTTTGATAAAATTGTGCTAAAAATTTAAGTGCTGAATTTTTTTGTTTGTTTGATAAATACAAAATTTGAATGGTGAAAATTATTTAATTTACATAATTGTCCTTGAATCAAGATGATAAAAAAAAAAATAGAGAACAAAACAATAAAATAAAAATACCAATAATATACTAAAAAATTCAAATATATATATTAGCACAAGTCAACAATAACATAGAATTCAACCAAAAAAAATTAAATCCGGGAATTAAACAATTCAATTGCAAACCTCTCTCTCAAGTTAATCATGTATGCTTGATCTGCTTGCTTATTTCCCCTTCTAGTCGACCTATCTATACCTGTTTGATTGAAAAATCAAAATATAAGTGTAAATTAAAAAATAGAGTAGCTTATTCCCAGGCATTGATCAAATTATTATATGTTGATTGACTTGGAGGAATCTGTATTCAAATATATGTAAAACATATGACTGTCACCAACATATCCAAAGAAAAAATTCACACGCACAAGAACACTTGATGAAGCATAACTATTGGTTATTCTAAGCAGCACATAAACCGTATATTTTATAGTCTAAAATAGTTTGCAACAATTAATTTCTATGAGAGATCATTAAGAATGCCAAGATCAGGTAAATCACTCTCAAGTTCGATTCACATATATAAACCAAAAAACCCTTAATTTTTAGAACAAGAATATTTGCCAAGGACAAGGATCGGATTCACATATATAAACCAAAATCGAAAGCGATTCTAATCGGTCGCTCTTCAGGATCTGGAAACATTTCAGATTTCAAGCACAAATTTCAGATTTCAAGCAAGAATAAGCAAGTGAATCTTCGAGCTCACTTTGTGAATTTTGTGCAGCCAAAGGGTTGCTTCAATCCAAATACTACCCTAAACAAAAACAGAAAGAAAGAAATTCCAACAGAAACAATGAAATTAGAACAAAAACAGGGAAATTTGAACAGAAAATTAAAAGCCTAAAACCGAACTCATCATCATAAACCCTAAAACTGTAAAATTCAACAGAAATTAAATCCGCAAAATCGAACACATCATCATAAACCCTAAAATAGAGAAATTCAACAAAAATTGAAACCCAAAAGATCTAAACCGAACATGTTATTTAGCATAAACAAATAAATAAATAAAAAAAATAAAAAAAATCAGTATAAACAAGTAAATGAAAGAGAAACTAAAAACAAATTCCAAAATTAATTTTAATAAACTTACAGTTACAGGAGTGTTTGTTCCAGCAGAAGACGGTGGAGCAGGAGTAGCGTCGCAGGTTCAACGTTGGCGAGATGAACAGCTTCACAACAACTTCGGTAGTAAGAAGAACATAACGGCGGCGGCGGCACTTTCCTCTTCGTCGCCGCCTTTTCGCAACTCATCGCCGTTTTCCTCTGCTCTCTTTTCGACCGATCTGATCAATTGAAGACAGCAACCCTATTAGAATGAAGGGTAAAATAGTCAAATTATATATATTTTTTAAACTAAAAAAGGCTGATCGCCTTCAGCAAAAAAGAAAAGCCACAATGTGTTTGTTGAATTTTTAATTTAATTTTTGGGATAAAGACATTTTTGGTCTCTGAGAAATACCTTAGGTGTCCAATTGGCCCCTAAGAAATGCAATTCGACAATTTAGCCCTTGACATTTCAAAATAGTGTCTAATTGGTCCTTCAAGCGAATTCTAAAATGAACACCACTACCGAAACGAACAACACTACCGATGAACACCGAAATCGAAAATGAAGAACACCGCCTAACCTTGGGGTTTCGATTTCGAAATCGAAGAACACCGCCGAACATCGCCACCAAAACGACGAACACCATCGAAATTGAAATAGGAAATCGATTTTGAAACTAGGTTTTGATTTCGATTTCAAAATCGAAAATCGAAATCGAAGAATATGGCACGAAGAACAACGCCGAACACCACCACCAAAACGACTAACACCGCCGAAATCGAACCTTAGGGTTTCGATTTCTATTTCTAAATCGAAATAGGAAATCGATTTCGATTTCGATTTCGAAATCGAAATCGAAGAACACCGCCGAACATCGCCACCAAAATGATGAACACTATCGAAATCGAAATAGAAAATCGATTTCGAAACAGGAAATTGATTTCGATTTCAAAATCGAAACCGAAGAACATGGCACGAAGAACACCGCCGAACACCACCACCAAAATGACTAACACCGCCGAAATCGAACCTTAGGGTTTCGATTTCTATTTCAAAATCGAAACAGGAAATCGATTTTGAAATCGCCTCTCTGAGTGTCGTGAAGTTCCCACTCCCGTCCTTCGCCACCACCATATCGAATTTCGTCGTGTTCATCGCCGCCTGAAGCAACGCTCGGTCCTTCTTTTTAATCCACCTCGGATAACCAGTGCGGTATTCCTGGAACGTCTCTCTGGCGGAGGACTTTGGAGAAGACAACGACAAATTCAATTTCTTCAGAATCGCCAGAGAATTGCTCATAGCGGCGGCGAAGGAGAGCAATGGCGGAGATGAAGAAACTTAAAAAAAAAATTAAAAAAAAAATAAAATTTTATCACCTTAAGTTTAACAAAATATGTAAATAGGTCTCATTTTATTAGTAAGCATGAAATGACGCATTTACCCTTGGCTAGACGTCATGTGCTTGTCACGTGACTTTTTCCATCCAAAATTCTCAAATTTTACTAACGGAATCCGACCCAAGGGTCAATTGGACACTATTTTGAAATGTCAAGGGTTAAATTGTCGAATTGTATTTTTAGGGGCCAATTGGACACTCAAGGCATTTCTCAGGGACCAAAAAGGTCTTTATCCCTTAAATTTTTAACAAACTTAATTAATTAAGTAATTTTAACTATATTTATCAAACACACTTAATTAATTAAATACTTAATCTAATCAGTTTTAAACACTTAATGTAGTTATCAAACGTACCCTTAGTCCTTAGTGGTTCAGTTCCTTTGTGTTTCTGTATTATTAAATCAAAATTACAAAATCTATTTTCTTGTGATAGCAATAACACACGATTTTCATTAAATTTATATGTTGTTCTTAAATCTTGGAAGAAAAACAGACAAACAATAAATTTTGCTCAAGAAAAATTATAAAATAAATAAATAAGAATCGTAAGAAAAAGAAAAAGAAAGAGTAGACGAACAAACAGAAAATAGTTGGGTTTTTTTTTTTTTAAATTATTTGTTGGGATGAAAAAGTTTTAAGATAAATACATTAAAATTGTAAGAGAAAAAAATAAAATAAAAATTATATATTTTGAATAAAAAATAAAATTGAGTGAAATTTCTATTGAAAATTAGAATTATGTGGATATTACAAAATAAAATAAAAAACTGAGACCTCCGGTTCAGTCCACGGTTTTAGTTAGAAATGGTTTGGTAACAGAATAGATCGACCTATACAAAACGATGCCGTTTTGAGAAGGTATATGTAGATATACAGTCCCATAACCCGTATGAATTCCAATCCATACGCAAGACATTATCGTCACACCACGTCCCACATATTCAAGGAACGGTGTGAGAGAAAATCATCACACATTTTCCCCTAAGCCGTACGAATGCAAAACACCAACAGAAAGGCCTTCACTTTGGCAAACATAGCTGCAACCAAATTCCAGAAGCTCCTTCCCCCCAAATTTGACTTCTCCGTCTACCTTTTTGCATTCCCCCGGTCACCGATAATATAGACCATGGCTTGGAGTCCTTGGCCCAAGGAGAAGGGCCCAAACGTTTAAAAAATGAGAGGCTTTGAATTGTGCTTAGCCCTTCTTAAGAGGGAATCCAAGTGAATTTTGGCCCAATAAAAAGGCCAATCAAGCCCAATATAATTGCCCTCTCTTGCTTTTGTCATTAAATTATTCATTCTGTGCATAAATTTGTGTGCACATTACAAACAACAATAACAACAAAGTTCAGTGGGCCACTATGGTTAGAGCATCAACATTGCAATATGGTGTCATCTTATTTTTTAGTTCTTTTAAAATGAAAATAAAAAATAGCACACTAAAATAATACATCTCTTTTGTATACCCTTTAATGTTTGGTGCCACCTGGGTATTGGTGTGTCATTGGACTAAGGCACATGCATTTTTATTTGTACTTTTTAATTGTCAGCCTCTTTATTACCTTTGGTTTGAGACCTTGAGTTTGATTTCTCTCTCTCTAGCGAAATGGAATTTGAGACTTTAAGAGGACCAAGTGCACAGGCTGGTGAGTTCTCTCTCTCTCTCGAACGGTAAAAGCATATCACTCTCCCATGTTTTCTCTGTAATGTCACTCAGCCGGGCATGGGTGTTGAGTTCATGAGATTCCATTTCTCATCTCTCTTTCTCTTTCTCACTCAGCATATTAACCCCACCCCCCCACCCCCCTCGCTCTCTAACTTTAAAAGCATGTCACTCTCCTGCGACTCCATTGCCATGTCACTCTCATTTCCGGTTCCAGTGTGTTGTGTGTGTGTGTGGGGGGGGGGGGGGGGGGGTTTCCTCCATATCAATCACCGTTTTGAACTTTGTTGGATTGTAAGGGTTGTAATTTTCGATGCCCAGTATTCCTCTCGCAACCTCTGTTTGATTGGCGAAATGTAACCAAACTTCCATGTCATCTATGAGTTGTTGGATAAAGAGAGATTTTTCAGATAACTCATACATGGCATGGAAGTTGAGTTACATTTCGTCGATCAAACAAAGGTTGCGAGAGGAACATTGAGCATCGAAAATTACAACCCTTACAGTCTATTGAGTATATATGTTGTTTTCATATTTCTTGCAATTTCTCTTTTAGTTATATTTTCTATTTTCCTCTTCTAGAAGTTGTTAGTTTATTATTCCTTTTGTTAAGTTGTTATTCTCTTTGTAACAACCCTTCTCTTACCCTTATATGTAGAAACAACTCCTGCTCTAGTTTCATTGAGATAGAATTCAGAATAATATTCTTCTTCTAAAACATTGTTCAACTTATTCCATTTGGTACCTAGAGCCTTCGATCCTCATATGGCTACCCCTCCATCCTTTTCTTTAGCTCATCTGTCTTCTGAACTAGAAACTCCACACAAAGACCCTATTTTTCTCAATAATAATCCTGCTTGTTTTCAAATCCAAAATTTACCATCACTTACCCCTACTCTTGCAGTCAAACTTGATGAACATAACATGTTGATTTGGAAAAATTAGCTTCTAAATGTCATAATTGCAAATGGGCTTGAAGAATTTGTTGAAGGTGAGCAGAATATTCCAGCTAAATTCCTTGATATTGCCAAAACCAAAGTTAATCCGGAATTCATTCGATGGGAGCATCTTAATTGAGTTGTCATGAGTTGGATCTATGCCTCTCTCTCAGAATCGATGATGGGCAAGATTGTTGAATTCAAAACTACAAAAGAAGTTTGGACAGCTCTACTGCGTACTTATGAATCCCCCTCAATTGCTACTGTTATGGGACTCAAATCACAACTTCACAAAATCAAGAAAGATAGAATATCAATTTCAAATTACCTTGCTAAGATCAAGAATGTTTTCGATCGCTTCTCAGCCATCGACGAACCTCTCTCTTATCGTGATAAATTAATGTACACTCTTGATGGTTTGGGCAAAGAATATGACTCATTCATTACATCTATTCAGCATCGTCCTAATAAACCCCCACTTGAAGAAGTTCACAGCTTGCTTCATACGTTTGAATACCAATTGGAGCAACGCAACACTGTGCAAAATCTGAATTTTGCTCAGGCAAATCTGATGGCAACTACTGGTTCTCATCGATTTCAAAAATCTTCAGGAGGCTTTCTTCCTTCCAAAGGCTCGTCTTTCTCCTATAGACAGAGGTCCAACCTTAATTTTAATCCTGTTCACAGATCAAATCAATTCAATTCATCTCATTCACCTTCAAACGTTGGGATAATTGGTTGCTCTCATTCCACTCTCAATCATAATTGGACTTCAAAAGCCCACTCTAGCCACAACCACAAACCTTAATGTCAAATTTGTGGAAAATTGGGCCATATGGCCTACAAATGCTACCATAGGGCCAATCTACAATACCCAACTCCTTTTGCTAGCCCATCTCCCCAAAAACTATCATACTCTCTCTCGATTACTCCCTCCTCTTCCCTTGTTTCTGCGATAATGGCTACTGCAACACCCAACCTCCCTGACGACGCCTGATATATGGACTCTGGTGCAACACACCATTTCACACCAGAATTCGGCACTCTCACTGAGCCAAAACCGTATACTGGGTCTGACAAAGCAATGATGGGTAATGATAAACTGATATCAATTGATCATATTGGTAACATTTCCTTATCTTCTTCTTTGCAACCTGTGAAATTACTGCATGTGCTTCATACTTCTGCTATTTCCAAAAGACTTATCAGTGTTACAAAAGTTTGTTCAAATAATAATGCATTTTTTGAATTTCACCCTTCTTGTTTCTTTGTGAATGATCGTTCAACGAAGCACATTCTTCTTAAGGGTTCATTCCATAATGGCCTTTATCAACTTCGATTATCTTCTCCAGCTTTTGGCCAATCCTCCTCCTTCTCACCTCAAGCTTTTTTTTCGGCATCCTCAACTATCCGTCATTCCACTCGAGCAACTAAGACAAATATCTGGCATCAACACTTCGGTCATCCTTCTCATAAGATTGTTCAACGAGTGCTGAATTCCTGTAATATCAAAGTTTCTTCCCATTCTGAATTTTGTAATGCATGTCAATTATCAAAAAGTAATCATTTACCTTTCACTCGTTCCGAATCATGGGCTACTGCCCCTTTTCAATTTGTTCATTATGATTTATGGGGACCATCTCCAATCACTTTCACCACTGGTGCCAAATGTTTTTTATTGTTCATTGACGATTATTCACGCTTTACTTGGTTATATCTATTGCAATCTAAATCTGCAGCTGCTTCCTATTTTGTTAAATTCAACTCCATGGTGACTAATCAATTCAATACTACCATAAAACGAATTTAATTTGACTGGGTAGTGAATATCGTTCTATCAATTGCATTCTGACTGATCTTGGTATTGCTCATCGTTTAAGTTGTCCGTCAACACCTACACAAAATGGACGTGTTGAACATAAAAATCATTACGTTGTTGAAGTTGGATTATCTCTCCTAGGCCAATCCTCTGTTCCTCACCAATACTGGTCTTATGTTTTTCAAACTGTCACCTTCTTATTCAATCACCTTCCCACTCATCTTCTTTCTCATATCTTTCTATATCAAATTCTTTTTTAAAAAAAAATCTCCATCTTATTCCTTTCTTTGTGTATTTGGTTGTGCCTGTTTTCTGTTTCTCTGCCCTTTCAATTCACATAAACTCCAATTTCGTTCTTATCAATGTGTTTTTCTCAAGTACAGTTCAAACCACAAAGGCTACTTATGTCTCCATCCTGTTACCAGTTGAGTCTATATCTCTTGTCATGTTATTTTTAATGAATCCTCATTTGTCTTTTCCATTTCATGCCAATCATTCTCTTCCACTAATGGATCTTCATCTGCGTTTTTAATTTCTCCAACTTTGTTCCACCCTATACTCTCTTCTACTTTGTCTCTTACTTTTATTTCTTTTTCCATTGATCTCTCTACTTCACATTTGTCTTTGATAGGTTGAAAATACCTATCTATTTCTAAGCCGAATTTGGTAATTTTCGAGTGTTTTAGTAATATTTTATTTCGTTTATGTTCATTTTGATGTAAATCAAGTGTAGGGACGTAAATAATTTGATAATCATGCAAAACGGTGGGAAAGCGGTGAAAAAATACTGAAGAGGATTAAAGGTTCAGTGCAGCAGTTTCATCGCTGCAGCGATCAGCCCACCGCTGCAACGGTGAAACAACAGAGAGTTGGATAATCTTCTGATCGCTCACCACTGCAGTGGTAAGATTCACCACCGATGCAGTGGTCACTGTCCAGATGTTTAAAAAAAAAAATTTATAGATATTTTGATCCTTGTCTTATACCTCTTTGCTCTCCCACTTGCCAAGGACGTCCAACACATGTTCTAAACCATTTCTTGAGAGCTTAAAGAGGATAAATCATATTTGGAGAAAAGGAAACATTCTTGGATCGATCTTTGGCGAAAGTGGACCACTCCACTCTAAGATTTGCCATTTTTATCTTTGTTTCTATCTTTGTATCTAAACGTTTTATCTTGAATTATGATAAATCTATCTTGTTTTAATGTTTGTATGGTTATGATCATGGTAGGCTAGATAGATATCATCTAAGGGTTGATTCAATTCATGTAGATACACGTTTGATTGAATATATGTTTTTTTAACGGTTGTTTATCTAAATCCGATTGTATTTACCATTTTATTACAATCTTAATATGCTTGTTATAGTATTAGGATTAGTTTTGAGAATACGGGGTTTGACACTCGGGAGAGGTAACCCCAGATTCGGATTAGGGTAAACACATCACGACGATCTAATGACCCGGGAGGGCATTAGAAAGTGTGCAATCCATGAGGTTAGGTCAAGACTCATGCGACTAAGTGTCCTATAGATTTTGAGGAGGACTTCGGTGTTGTTGCCAAGTCACATATTCGCTCACTTTACACTCCTGAGAGGTAGTAAGCGAGTTTACGATACCTAGATTGTCGGATAGGATAAACACCGTTATTGTAAAATAAACGAGGTCAAACATGTATTAGTGAACGAAATCAATCCCTAGGTAATCCATTTTTATAGAATTAATCCAATATTTGTTAGTTTTAATTTAGTTTTTCAATTAAGCAAACTCAAACAATTCTTGAACCGTCTAGATAATACAAGACTATGTCAATTGTAGTATTCAATTAATCAAACACCATTCCTAGAGGACGACATCCGATCGTAAGATCTATTATATTAAAACTTGACCTTGTGCACTTGCAGGTAAAATCAAGGCGTGAAAAAATCGCGTTTAAGTTTTTGGTGCCGCTGCCGGGGAAAGGTATTGTTATTTGGTTGATATTACGACTAAGTAGTTGAATATTAATCTTGAAAATTCTTTTGTTTTATTTTGGTTCAATTTGATTTTGAATTTGTTTTATTTGTGATAAAGCAGTGTGTACGACGTAGTAGAAGTTTGGAATTCTTGCCTCTTGATCTTGAGATCGAGCATGACCTTGAGATTATTAAGGAAATAGAGAAAAAGCCAACTTCAATCCATGGCCAACGTAGGAGATGATCATATGCCACATATGCCACGTCAACCACCAATTCCATAGGTACTACTGTAGCAGTCTCCAAAGCCAGAAGTTCCACAACAGGTCCTTAGGGATTACTATATGCCCGTTATGTTTGACAACTACTCGGAGATTCGGAGACAGCAGATCCAGGCCAATAATTTTGAGTTGAAACCCGCTCTGATCAATATAGTTCAACAGAACCAATATAGTGGGAATCTCCACGAAGACCCAAATGTCCATTTCGCTATATTTCTGGAGATATGTGATACAGTGAAAATCAATGTGGTTGCTAAGAATGTGATACGGTTGATGTTATTTCCGTTTTCACTTCGTGATCGAGTATGGGGGTGGTTCCAATCGATTCATCTAGGAAGCATCAATACTTTGGAGGACCTTGCTCAAATGTTACTTACCAAGTTCTTCCTACCTTCAAAGACCTCGTATCTAAGAGGTAAAATTGCACAATTTCACCAACGGGATTTTGAGCCATTATTTGAAGCATGGGAGAAGTTCAAAGATTTATTGCGTAAGTGCCCCCAACACGGCTATTAGGATTGGTTTTAACCCCAACTCTTCTACAACAGGTTGGATGGACAAACAAGAACCATTGTTGATGCCGCCTCGGGAGGAATGTTGTTCTCAAAAACCCCAGATGAAGCAAATGCGTTATTGGAATAAATGACGGCTAATAATTACCAATTGCCAAATGAGATGAACACGGGACGAATGGTAGCTTCAATTCACGAGGCCGATCCTCCTGCTACCTTATCGGACCAAGTTTCAAAACTCACAGAACAATTGGTCGCCTTCTCTACTAAGGATGCTTCGTCAAGTCGTGAAGCGAAAAACGTTGCAAGTAGTTCGCAACCGAGAGTGGATAGTGAGTTCGAAGAATGTCATTTTGTCAACAAGCGGGTTTATACCTTTAGGCCCGCCACCAATATCCCGACTCACTATCATCCTAGAATTTGCAATCATGAAAATTTTTCGTATACGAATAATCAAAACACTTTATGACCATCCCGATTATGGATCACAAGCCCAAGGATACCAATCCATGCAACAACCTCCGATGCAAAGCCAAAAGTCAAACTTGGAAGACATGCTTAGTTCATTTATGAAGGAGACTCAAACCATTATGCGTGAAATGCATAACTGACTCAACAAGCATGAAACGAGACTAGACACGATTGAGACCACATGTGCCAACACGAATGCCACTGTGAAGTCGTTGGAAATAAATCAATCAACTTGTAAATGCAATCCAAGAGCAAACCAAGGGAAAGTTTCCAAGCAGTACGGAAACTAACCCGAGGGAATGCAAGTTAATAACCTTGAGAAGCGGAAAGGAGCTCCAAGAAAGAAAGCCAATGAAGGAAGAGCCGGGAGTGAATCTTGATATTGAAAATGACGAGCCAAGGAAGAATGTTGAAGAGAAAGTTGATGGGAAAATTGATGAGAAAAAAGAAGAGAAAAATGAGAAAATTGAGAAAAAAATAGCAGAGAAAGTTGAAGAGAAGAAGGGAGACCAAACAGTGATTCAGGCAAGAATTATGTTTTCGGACAATCTACCGATTCTCACCATACCTTTACCATATTCGCAAAGGTTCTAAAAGAATAAGTTGAATTCTCAATTTTCAAAATTTCTTGTCATCTTCAAGAAAATTCATATCAACATACCTTTTGCGGATACTTTGGAACAAATGCCCAACTACTAGAAGTTCATGAAAGATATTATGACGAAGAAGAAGAAGAATAAGTTAGAAGAATACGAGATGGTCAAGATGACGGATGAGTGTAGTGCTATATTTCAAAGAAAATTGCTTGAAAAGTTGAAGGATCCTGGGAATTTTACAATTCTGTAAACTATTGGGAAATCTCACTTTAACAAATAACTACGTGATCTTGGAGCTAGCATCAACCTAATGCCATCATCCATTTACCGAAATTTGGGACTTGGTAATGCGAAGCCAACTATAATTTCTCTTCAAATGGCGGATCACTCGTTGACCTATTAGAAGGGTATTATTGAAGATGTCTTGGTAAAGTGAACAAGTTCATTTTTCAGGTGGACTTTGTCATTTTAGAAATGGAAGAGGATCGGGAGATTCCAATCATTCTTGGGAGGCTTTTTCTTGCAACGGGAAAGGCGTTAATAGACGTGCATAATGAGAATTTGACATTGAGGGTAAATGAAGATGAGGTTAAATTCAATATTTTCAAGACTATAAACTTTCCGGATGAATGCCTAAAATGCAACCGAGTGAATGTTGTTGACTCGTGCATTAGGGAATTCTTTCATGAAAATGTAGATTGCGATCCATTAGAGCATGCTATCACGAATTCCCTATCTTTGGGGGATTTTGGGGAGAAGGGCTCAACCACAAAAGATGGTATTGTGGACTACGTTCTTTCTATAGAGGCTCAACCTAAAGACGTAGAGGATTCGATTCATATGACTATGATTGAAGATGAAATTAATTTTCCCGAACCATCAAATCTACCTCACAGAGGATTAATTCTGAAGCAATTACCAGATCACCTTTGGTATACCTTCTTGGGAGAGAATTTAACCAATCCGATGATCATCTCATCATCTTTGACTCAAGAGGAAGAATACAAGTTGATGAATATTATGAAACGGCATAGATCCGCCTTTGCGTGGTCTATTTCCGACATCAAATGAATTAGCCCAATGATAATAATGCACAAGATCTTAATGGAGGACTTATTTAAGCCTTCCATTGAGCATCAACGGAGGCTAAATCTGGCGATGAAAGAAGTGGTTCGAGCGGAGGTGTTGAAGCTCTTAAATGCCAGTATTATTTATGCTATATCTGATAGTAAATGGGTTAGTCTAGTGCAATTGGTGCCCAAGAAAGACTACATGACGGTAGTAAAAAAATGAGATGAATGAACTTATTCCAACACGAACCATCACTGCATGGCGAGTGTGTATCGATTACCGAAGATTGAACAAAGCAACTCGGAAAGATCATTTCCCTTTAACATTTATTGATCAAATGCTAGATCGTCTTTTTGGCTTTGATCATTATTGCTTTCTTGATGACTACTCAGGATACAATCAAATATCCATTGCGTTGGAAGACTAGGAGAAGACTACATTCACATGTCCATACGGAACGTTTGCCTACCGTCGTATGTCGTTTGGTCTATGCAATGCTCTGGCCATATTCCAACGGTATATCATGACGATTTTTTTGAATATGGTGGAAGACATAATGAAGGTTTTCATGGATGACTTTTCAGTCTTCGGTTCGTCCTTTGATCATTGCTTGTACAATTTGGCGTTTGTTCTCAACTGTTGTGAAGAAAAACACTTAGTTTTTTATTGGGAAAAGTGTCATTTTATGGTCAAGAAAGGGATAGTCTTGGGTTATCGAGTCTTTTCCAAGGGGCCTGAAGTGGACCGAGCTAAGATTGAAACGATCGAAAAACTTCCACCTTCGATCAATGTGAAGGGAGTCTGAAGCTTCTTAGGCCATGCCGGTTTCTACTGGTGTTTTATAAAGGATTTTTCAAAGACGGTAAAACCATTATGCCATTTGCTCGAGAAAGAAGCCCTAATCAATTTTGAAGAAGCATGCTTGAAAGCATTTAATGCAATCAAGGATAAGTTGGTCACGGCTCATATAATAGTTGCTCCAGATTAGAATGAGCCATTTGAAATAATGTGTAATGCTAGCGACTATACGGTTGGAGCGATTTTAGGCCAACACAAGGAGAAGATCTTCCGATCTATCTATTATGCAAGCAAGACTTTGAATGATGCCTAGGAGAATTACACTACAACCCAGAATGAGATGTTGGCGGTTGTTTTTGCATGCGATATGTTCCGGTCCTACATTATAGGGTCCAAAGTGATCGTCTATATGGATCATGCTGCAATTTGGTACTTATTCACCAAGAAAGATGCCAAACCACGTCTAATCAAGTGGATTCTCTTGTTACAAGAATTTGATGCGAAAATAAGAGATAAGAAGGGGAGCGAGAACGTAATTGCCGATCATTTGTCACGGCTTGTGCAAGAGGACATTGGTGATGAATCTTCTATCACGGAGGTATTCCCGTATGAGCAATTGTTCAAACTTGATACCAAACTTCCGTGGTTTGCTGATATCATCAACTATTTAGCATGCAAAGTGTTGCCATTGGATCTTACAAGTGCACAAAGGAAGAAATTCCTATTCGATTTGAGGCATTATATGTGGGATGAGGCATTATTGGTCAAGAAGTATGCTGACCAAGTAATCCGGAGATGTGTTCCGGAAGAAGAAATGGTTAATATTTTATACTATTGCCGCTAAAGTGCTTCAGTCAAGTTTTTACTGGTCGGCATTATTTCGTGATGCTTATACTTTTGTGAAAACTTGTGAAAAATGCCAACGGGTTGACAACATATCAAGAAGGCATGAATTGCTGCTAATGTATATTCTTGAATTAGAACTGTTTGATGTGTGGGGTATTAACTTCATGGTGCTATTTTCTCTGTCTTTCGGTTAGGAGTACATTATATTAGCGGTAGATTACGTGTCCAAATAGGTTGAAGCTGTGGCGACACCAACGAATGATGCCAAAGTGGTTTTGAAGTTTCTTTAGAAGAATATCATGACACGGTTCGGGACACCTCAAGCCATTATTAGTGATGAAAGGACCTACTTTTGCAACAAAATATTTAATTCTTTGTTGACAAAGTATGGGGTATGGCATAAGGTGGCGCTTCTATACCATCCACAGACAAATGGCCAAGCCGAAGTGTTAAATCGTAAGATCAAGCAAGTTTTGAAAAAGACAGTTCATTCTAATCGTAGAGATTGGGCAGTAAAGTTGGATGATGCATTATGGGCATATCACACGACCTTCAAGACACCGATCGGCATGTCACCGTATCGGTTGGTGTTTGGTAAGGCGTGTCATTTGCCAATCGAGTTAGAGCACTGTGCCTACTAGGTGATCAAGAAATTGAATTTCGTTCTTAATACTTTGGGTGAATAACGTCTCCCCAACTCAACGAGATGGAGGAATTTTAGAATGAAGCGTAAGAGAATACCAAGCTTTACAAAGACAAGACGAAGAGGTGGCATGATAAGGAAATAGTCAGAAGGGAGTTTAACCCGAGCCAGCAAGTTCTGTTATTAAATTCTTGACTGAGGCTTTTTCCCGAAAAATTGAAGTCTCAATGGTGCGGACCGTTCTGGATCAAGCATGTATTTTATTCGGCTTCGTCGAATTAGAAGGCAATGACAGACGTTTTTTCCAAGTCAATGGGGAGAGGATTAAGCATTATTTCGAAAACGAAGAACGAGTTGTGGAGACTATCTCTCTCGTTATCGACTAGGGTAGGAATTTGCTAAGTCCAGCTGGGATGGTAAATTAAGCACACTTTTTGATGTAAAATCGAGGGTATAATGTTTGCCTGCCTTTTGTTTAGTAAGTACTTTTTGGAGGCTAGAATGGTCTCGGGGCGTGTTTGGAGGTCATTTGAGGAGTTCGGATATTCAGGGTACTATTTCGTTCTTAAAAACATTGAAGTAGCGATGTAGGAGCAAGTGCTGTGAAGCCTTGTTGAGAAAAAAATGAAGAAAACAATCAAAATCTGTAGGGCTACCACCACTACAGCGGTCAAAATGACCGCTGTAGCGCCAGAATGTCAGTAGACATTATGGTATTCCATCGTTGCAGCGGTGAGACAGCAGTGTGCCCAGTAGGCTATGACTGGTACAACGATGAATCCACCCCGCAGTGGTGACGCCCCTGTTCTAATTTAAGGGACGTCGCTTCATTAAACCGCCACAACCAAACCTCAAAGCCCCAAATCTCTCAAATTTCCTCCTTCCAAACCATTTCTAAGTCCCAAAACCATCATTTCATATTCTTAATCTTAGATTCCCACCATTTTTAAACCACCAAAAATCCATTTTCAACCACAAATTCAAGCTTCTAGGGTTTGAAACACAAAAGGGGTGATTTTCAATTTCTCAACCAAAGGGCACTCAATTTTTCAACAAGTAAGTAGATTTGAACCTATATTTCGGGTATGTGTCGAGTTCGTGTGTTGATTTGCATGTTCCTATCAAGATAGGTTGAATTTGGATGACTACTGTGAAACCCTAGAATCCCATTTTGCAATTTTTGCATGACATTGTGTTTTTAGGTTGATTTTTTGTGAAGAACATGTTGATTAGGAATTGTTTAATTGTGTGATGAAAGATTTGATGCCAAGTTGTTGAAACTTTGATGAAATCGTTGTAATTGGTGTGTGCGCATTTGAAAAAACTTTGTGTTCCTGGCAATTTGTGATCGTTTGGTTGAATTGTCTTATTCGGTTGTGATTGGGTGGCTGTGTTTTGTGTCTTGAATTGATAGGGACAACGCCTAAAAGAACCACGCTAAACGTCCAAGAGGAGAGGGCTCCGATTCACAATCCGACGGTCCCACTTTCGACTTCGACTCGAGCCATTTTTTTCCTAAACAAGTCAAAGAGCTTTTTAATCGATTCAAGCATAAGAGGGCTTGCATTTGACAGGGTGGGTTTTTGGCCTTAGATGATATTTCGGCCGAGTTTTCGAACGTAATAAGGAGTCGAGGTTGGGATCAATTTTACCAAATACCACCCTCGGACGATGTTGCTCTGGTCCGAAAATTTTATGCTAACTATGTTGAGGCTCAGAATAACCGGACGAGAGTCTGGACTCATCCCATAATTTTTGGTCCAGAAAGAATCAATGAAGTTTTGGGGTTGGTTGTGTAAATACTATTATCTCCTAACCTCAGGCAATGTCGAATGGACACATACGGGGCCGGGTCTTGCCAACACTTCGTCAAAGTTCTTGAATCCAATCCCGAAGATTTAGCACCACTTCATATGTACAAGCCTCTTCCCGACATCTCACTTGTCTAATGTTACAAAATAACATGCTTTAGCACTATATGCAATTGAGATGAGGAGGCCATTGAATGTGGGGTTCCTCATCTACTCTTTTATCCTGCATGCTATCTAGACAACTAAGGCCGGCTTACCCTTTCCATCTCTTCTCACTGATCTTTTTAGAAAGACCGGTGTGGTGATCTCTGGGGATAGCCCTTACGTCCCCGTTAAACCTCTGGATCTCCCAATCATGAATCGAATATAGAAAGGCGAGGTACAAGGCTCGGGAGAACAAGAAGAAGGTCCAGAAGAAGGGTCAGAAGAAGAAGAAGAAACAGGGTCGTCTGAGGCCTTGGTTCTAAAGGCTTCCAACCACTAAACGATCACATTTGACGGACTTCATCAAGAGATCCAAGCTCTTCGGCTGGACGTCGTCATTCTTTGCCACGAGCAGTATAATATCTGCAATAAAAATGATGAATTCCTGAGGTTCCTAGACCAATATCTTCGCCAGCAGGATCAAACTCAACGGTACTTTGGCGCTTAGGCCGGCTACGATATGACCAACTTTCCGTCGATATCGCCATTTTCGTTCCACCTATTACAATCACTGTACAATCCATTCCGTCGCAACGGTGGTGGAGACAACATCCCTCCAGGTGGACAGTAGGAAGTGAGAAGTCTCACCTCCCAGGTACATGTTCGGCACCCATTATTGTCGTTATTGCTATAAACTATTATTGGGTTCGCTAAAGAGTCAGTGCAGACACTACCTAGTAAAAGTTTTGGGGGATGTAATGGATATGTATTTTTTGTATTGTATTGGGATAATTATGTTTAGTTTTTTTTATGAATGCTTTATGTATGTGTAGTTTTTATGCTTTGTAGACATTTTTATGTATGTCGTAGACCTTATAGTTTAAGTTTTTAATCTAGTTTTTATTTATGGATGTTTTGAATTCTTAGTGTAGTGTATGTATGTTAGTAAATAGAATTAGTATAGATATGCTTATGTATGAAGAAGTAATTGTGTGTTGAGTTCGTCTGGGCCATTACCCGATGATGAAAATTATCCCCTAGTTGTGTATCGAGGTCGGGGGTAATACTCATTCATGTGTGTTCTGCGTGCTTGGCATGTCGATTAGGTAAAAGTCATTTGATCCTAAATTGCACGATCGCATAGACTCACTGTATAGTTATTCAAACGATTTGACGCCGATTATTCAGTAATAACTTCATGACAAATTTAAGGAATCTAGAACATGATTGGGGAAACTTCAGGCGAAATCCTAAGCGAAGTAATTCATATGACATGATTTAGACCTTCATTTTTATTGCTTGAGCCTTTGAAACTTACCTTGTAAAATTTTTATCCTTCGTTATCCAGTCAAAGCCTATAGCCATTTCAATTCTGAACACGTAACAAATACCCTAGCCAATTAAAAGTTTTTCAAACCATTGTCGATGTTGAGTGAAATCAAGTTAGCATTTGTTTATGCTACTAGAAGTGAGCGGTTGGGTTTCGGACGAGCTTTTTATTGGTTCGGTATTAGTATAGTCACGTGTCATTTTTCTTTTATTTTCACACACCCCTTTAATTGTACAAAATCAAATAAGTTTAGGGGTCTGATCTTGGTTAAAAAAAATATATATATGTAATTATAGTTCTATTTCTAGTTTTTTTTTTTTTTTTTGACAAGTGAGTACAGAGTTCTTAAATATTTGTTCAGGGTTGTGTTTTAAATGTTTGGGGTTATGAGAGTGAATGAGCGACAAATGTTTGTGCCTCGGGTGTCATTGAATTATAACGGTCACCTATTTTCTATTCCAGAGATAACCTTGGCCATTTTTTAAAAGCCGAACCAAGCCCTATTGATCTTTTTGAACTTCCAAACCTATATTAGTGGATAGTAGAATCCAATCGAGCATATGGACTTCCTAATCCTTTAAGATTTAAGTCATGAGCTTAATTATTGAATAATCCAATCCGGTGTTTGGATAGTTATATATTTGAGTTTTCACGCACACAGTTTGAATGAATCTAGAATGACCTTTACGCATATTGAGTGTTAAAATTCTAGAACACCACGTGGTGTATTTTATTCTTGAACTTGATTTGATTAAGGGCCGTTGAGGGAAAAACACATTGGTTTCTTTGATTGAACTTAGAACTCCCATGCTATTAATTCTTGATCGTTAATTTTTTATTTTTTATTTTCGTTTTTAGTGATGTAGTTAGTTAATTAGAAGTGTTCGTTTATTTTAGTGTTACAGTGTTTTGCTCGAGGACTAGCAAAATTTCATGTTTGGGGGTATTTGATAGATTGAAAATACATATCTATTTCTAAGTCGAATTTGGTAGTTTTCGAGTGGTTTAGTAATATTTTATTTTGTTTATGTTCGTTTTGATGTAAATCAGGTGTAAGGACGTAAACGATTGATAATCAAGTAAAACGGTGGGAAAGCGATGAAAGGATGATGAAGATGATGAAAGGTTCAGTGCAGCAGTTTTACCACTGCAGCAGTTAGCCCATCGCTACAGTGGTGAAACAACAGAGAGTGGGATAATCTTCTGATCACTTACCACTACAGCGGTGAAACAGCAGAAGGCCCACCGCTGCAACGGTCATTGTCTAGCTATTTTAAGATATTTTTTTTAGATATTTTGATCCTTGTCTTATACCCCTCTTCTCTTCCACTTTCCAAGGCCATCCAACGCATTTTCTAAACCTTTTCTTGAGAGCTTGAAGATGATAAATCATATTTGGAGAAGAGAAAACATTCTTGGATCGGTCTTTGGCAAAAATGGACCACTCCACTCTAAGATCTACCATTTCTATCTTTGTTTCTTTCTTTATATCTAAATGTTTTATCTTGGATGATGATAAATCTCTCTTGTTTTAATGTTTGTATGGTTATGATCATGGTAGGTTGGATATATATCATATCGGGGTTGATGTAGTTCATGTATATACACGTTTGATTGAATATACGTTTCTTTAATGATTGTTTGTCTAAATCCGATTGTATTTACCATTTTATTACAATCTTGATATGTTTGTTATAGTATTAGGGTTGATTTTGAGAATACGGGGTTTGACACTCGGGAAAGGTAACTCCAGATTCGGACTAGGGTTAAACATATCACGACTATCTAATGATCTGGGAGGGCATTAGAAAGTGTGCAATCCATGAGGTTGGGTCAAGACACATGTGGCTAAATGTCGTATAGATGTTGAAGGGGACTTCGGCGTTGACGCGAAGTCACATATTCGCTCACTTTACACTCGGGAGAGATAGTGAGTGAGTTTACGATACTGAGATTGTCGGATAGGATAAACACCGTTATTGTACGCTAAATGAAGTCAAACTTGTATTAGTGAACGAAATCAGTCCCAAGGACGACATCCGATCGTAAGATCCACTATATTAAAACTAGACCTCGTGCACTTGCGAGTTAAATCAAGGCGTGAAAAAGTCGCGTTCAGTCTTCAACTCCCACTCCATCCCCAGAAAAACATTCTTTAATTTGTTCAGCTTGCAGGCTTGAAGCTGTTGACCAATCACCACTATGTCCTTTGGCTCCTATTCCTATTGTCTCTTCTGGTGTTCAGATTCATCAACCTCTATCTGTTGCTAATTGTCAACTGATGGTGACTTAATCCAAACATGGTATTGCAAAGCCTAAAGTATTCCTTACTACCTCTTCTACTATTGTGGCTCCACTATCTGCGATTAGTACAGGTGACATTAATGTAGGTTTTTCCCAGCTGGTGATCACAATGATCCTCTATCTGGCAAGTTTGTTGTGGCAAAGATGTAGAGTCGTAAACAGCCGATGGGGCTAACTCGTCGATCGCGCGGACGAGGTTGTTCTCTCGAGAATTGCCCTTCAAAGTAGATAACACGGTCTGATTCTTGGTGATGATCCCCACCCCCTTCATGTCGGAGAATTGGTCATCTCTGATATGGGGCCAGTGGCAGGTGGTGCTCATCTTCTCCTGTATTCTAGAGAACTGGTCCCCTCTGATCCAGGGTTGGTGACATGCTGGAGAGCATGGTTTTGAGACAAGATTGAAACTGGAATAACTGACGCTCAAAGTTATCAAGCCGCACACTAATTGCAACTCCGGTAACTAGTCCAACGTGGGCTCCTACAGGTGGAGCTGATAGGCATGCCTGGTTAGAGATTGCATTTCCTTATTTTTTCAGGATGGGGACGATAGTCCTCTTATCCGACCTTGGGATTCTTGACATTTCTCTAGCCAGGTTGCTATCCACCGTTCTATTTGGGTATCTTGGTCAGAAAGACTAACCAGACCTCGTAATCATCTAACCTCTAGTCGAGACAAGAATAGATGATCAGAGGAAGGCTTTTAGTAGCGTTTTCTGCAGACGATGGCAAACTGTTGATGTCGGATTTTGGATGACTTCAATGGTGTAGTTTGGTCAATGTTGATAGAGTTTGAGAGGTTTGGAATGGAGATCTTCAATTCGTGGAGCTTCTTATCCGCAGAAAGGTCCCTAGTCGAAAAGGGACAGGTTTGAATTGAAATGGGCCCAAAAACCTTCTGGGCCGAGAAGATGGTAGCTAGAACACCTTGAGACTTGAGGAAAAGTAAATCGGAACTTGAGTTGGAGCAGTTCTGAGATAGGGAGCACCTGGGAACCTACATAAAGGACTTGTCGAGATGATCTCGGTGTGTCCCCTCCGGCGTGAGAATCAGCGTACGGGGAAAAAATCTATTGAGAAATTACCAAGAAGAAGGAACAAAATTGATCTACCTTACGACAATTGCATGTCTTCCTATATATAGGCAATGTGTAGATTAACTTGGGTGTTTAAGCATGGATTAGTGTCTCCTCAATGTCACATCAATGATTTATCTTGGTATCTAGTCAATGAGAGGGTGCCAAGGGGCTATTATGTTCATCATGTTAGGAGATATTTTTGGAGATATTTAGGAAGATATTTGGAGATATTTCTGAAGATCTTTGGAGATATTCATGGTTGGGAAAATGAGTCAGCCCATAATCAAGGAAGACACATTCCTACTGTACCCGAGATGGGGAATTCGATCCTTGCCCTTCCCGGATAGCCGGAGACAGGAAGGGGGAGTTATGTGAAGCTTTCCGCCTTGCCCTTCGTGGATAGCTAGAGACGAGAAGGGGGACTTTGATTGAGGAGCTTTGCAGAGTTGGTTTATGAGATGGGAAATGCCGCTGCAGAGACTGTCGAGACGGGGACGAATTTTCCATCCCGGTGGTGGCTCGCCTGCTCTTGTTGGAGGGTGTTGAGGCATTTGGGATGGCTGGAGTAGAAGGAGATATTCATCTGCTTGGAGCAATTTTCATACTTAGTCTTCGGTGTAACTTTATCTTTGTGGGAAGCTGTGGACACGTGGTGGTCTTCAATTGATTGCGTTGGGATGACCATTTCTACATTCATCAATTAGGATTCATGAAACATAAAAGAAAAAAAAAATTAAAAAAATAAAAAAGCAATAAAAACGAAAAAATGAAAATAAAAAGAATCTGGCGCTATCTTGTTTGAAAGAAGAATAAATTGGATTCTATGCATGAATAAGAGGGTGACCTCACTTTCCACTATTTCTTTTTTTAATTTTGTTTACATTTTTTTAGTGGCAAAATGAAGCCCTTGCGGGGCGACCTCACTTTCCATTATTTCCTCTCTTTTTTTTTTTAAATTTTGTTTACATTTTTTTAGTGGCAAAAGGAAGCCTTTGTTTATTCACTGCTTTGAAAACAGGCGAATATAACATGGTTTCCTTCTTTTGGTTTCAGTTTTTTAGATGAATACAAATTTAAAATTAAGAGATAGTGCATGACTTTTTCTTTTTTTTTCAGTGGTTGTTTTTTCCATTTACTGTTTTTAAAACACATAATAAATAAATAAATAAAATTTGTTTTGTAGTAATTAATTCGTGCAAGACTTTAGGTGATTTTCAAAGGAAATATTTTTATACCGACGATTTGATTTTTCAAATAAAAAAAATAATAAAAAAATACAGTTGGTTTAGTAAATCGTTTTTTCCCAGTAAGTTATTGAAACTCACCTAAATCTTGGAGGAATTATTTTTGACAAAATTCGTTTCCATGATACTCGATTTTCATATCTATAGAATTTGAGATAATTTCAAATCGAAATTTCTTTAAATTAATCGGGTAAACTTAAAATAGTCATTTTTACATTCATCTAGTATATTTATTTATTATATCATTTAGACGGCATATTTAGGATACTTTTACCATTTACACCTTTTTATACATATAGATTTTTTTGTCTTTATTTATTTCATGAATCCATGCTATTTTTCACATCTAGTCACGATACGTGCACCACTTAAGTTTTTATATTAAATAATTAAATTATTGTTACGCATAATAACGTTAATTCACGTAGTGTTCCTTGTTCGATTCTCGTACTCATATCGTTTTGCATCGACATATTTAAATTAAACCCTTTAATTTTGAGGTCACTTTTGTATAAAAATTGAATTCGTATAGATGTTAGTTTTTGCATGCATACTTTCATTCTTATTCACTTATTTTAGTTTACCTATTTAAATTAAAAAAGTCTCCCGGAAACATACATAAAATTCTTTGGCGACCATCATTGTCGAATCATTAATATATGATCAGAGGTTATACTTGGGGAACATTCACAAAAAAAATACAAAAACTAGTCTCACCTTATTTTTAAAAAATACCAAAAATATTTTATAAAAAGGAAAATATTTTAAAATAAAATAAAATATTCGGACTTAAATTAATTGGATATAAGTAGCCATTTTCGGACGGGCATTTAAATTTATTTTCTAAAATTCGGTGACCTAGCACACCATTTAAAGCCAATGCTACGTGACAACTTCTCAATTTTTAAAACGGCCTAAGTATTTTTTTGAGAAAATCGGCGCTTAAAAAAAACCTTCTCTTTTAAGCTATAATTATTATTTAATATTCTTTTCCTCTCGAAAAATCGGGGCGCGTCAAAATATTCATAGATGTGGGTTAAACTATCTGTTATTGTTACTGTGTATAACGAGCACGGCCAACTCTTTTTAGATACTTTTGATTTATTTGGTTTTTGAAACTTTAGAGCACGAGCAACCATTATGAAACTTTCACAGATGTAGACTAAACTGTTATATTTTGTTTTTGTTTTTTTTTAATTAGAGTTGTTGCTTGAGTTATAATGGTTATGGGGTGAGAGATTTAAGTGATTAATATTTTTTTAATCACTTTTTGGATTGTTGTTGTGTGTTGGTATGGGGATGCGCGACTTCATTTTTTATTTTTTTTAATTAATGCTACTTGGTTGTTTTGTTTTTTTATATTTCTATTTTATTTAATCATATTATAATTAGTGGTATTGTTGCTCAGAATACAACTATAAGTATATTCTTTCATTGGTTTTTTAATAAAGATTAAATTGCTAATAAATCTTGTCGTACAGCGCATTTGATGATTTTGGAAGTTAAAATACTATGTGGATTGGGAACTATAAATATCTCTATATTTTTGTTCTTAAATTTTTAACGAGTCACGGATTAAATATCTAGAAATTTTTGTTGCATTATGTCATTAGAAATTATGTCAATTTTTTTAGGTTTAATATTTTTTATGCCTGTGTCTTCTAACACGGGTTATACACTCGTAAAAAAATAAAATCAAACATAAGGACGAAATTTATACTCCTAACTTAAAATAAAATAAATTAGATCATGAATTAGACTAGAGTATTTACCGATGGGTTTTCAATTTATATTTTTATGTATTAGATTAAGTCAACAAAAGTAGTGTGCGAGTGTGCGTGGCAAGCTGCATTCCCCAAGTCATTGTTCAATTACTTGACAAAGACAACGACTTAAAAGAATTGTCAATCCCAGCAGATAGCTACCCAATTTCCTAGTAAGTTCATAAACCAACTTGAAAGCAACTCAGCAAACAGACATACATAAGTACTTTTTTTTCTTTTTTTCTTTTTTTTTACGAGATGCCGTTTCTCTTTTTAATTTAATTACTTAAAACACCCTACATCACATTTTATTTTGAGAGAAATACCTTCACAACATAATTTTTTATTTATTTATTATTATTTCTTTTATTTTGTAATCTCTGTTATTTTATATTTTTATTTCTAATAGTTATACTTTTATTCTGTATTTGTATTTCATTTATTATTTTTTTACGGTGTTCGCAAAAAATTAAAATGATTGAAAGTAATAATCTAAAAAATAAAATAAAAAAATAACAAAATAAAAATAAAAATAATAGGATTCGGAAAATAAAAAATAAAATAAAGAAATAATTTATTTTTAAATTTGAATTTTTGTTTTGTTTTATTTATATTTTTTGTTTTCTAGGTTTTTTTTTTTTTTTTTACTTTTATTTTTTCTATAAACATCGCATATAAAAAACAAACAAATAAAATGAAATGAAAAATACTGAACAAAGACAGAAAATATAAAAATAAAAAATAGTAAAAGAGAGAGATTAGAAAATACAAAACAAAAGCAAAAATTAGAAAATAAAAGAATTGAAAAAATATGATAAAATAATATTTTTGTTAATAAAATAATGGATGTCTAAAATATTATGAAAATAATATGGAATCATCTGTATAACCTCAATATAAAATTAGAGCATAAACCCAGTGACTTAATTTTGATGAATTATATATTAAATTTGTTTTTCGTGTATTATAATTTCAAAAATTATTCTATATCAATATTCTAATCAACAAAGAAGACAACCTAATTAAAAAAAGAAAAAAAATTGACTCGGCAGTTATAAATATATTGATAAGTCACCGGCCTCTGTCCAATATTCAAGCTTCCCATCATTAAAAAAAAAAATGTCTTTCTTGTATTCTACGTTACCTTCACTTCTTGTTCCAATCATGGTCCTCATCATTCTCCACCGGCTAGTTACCGTTACAGCAGCCCAGACCGAAACCCTAAACGTCGGTGCAATCATCGATGTTGATACACGTGCCGGGATGGAAGCGGCAGCGGGAATGATGGTCGCTGCCCAAAGCTTCAACAGGAGCTCCTTTCATCACAAGATATCTCTCCATTTCTACAACGCCAGAGGAAATCCTCTCAGACCAGCACGCGCCGGTTAGTTTTAAATAAAAACCTAATGGGTAATAAGTTTGCAAGTGTAATTAATTAGTTTTTCTTTTTTCATTTGAAGAAACTTTTCTCTCACTGGGTTTAATGTGTGGTATATAAACGAGTTGAGTTTTTAGGATATTAAAATATGTGGTATATAAAGGAGTTGAGTATTAATGATATGTTTGTTGGGAGGGTGAAAAACCCACAGGAAAAGAAGAGCGATATATATATTTAGTGTTATGGAGAAAAACAGACAGGCAAAGAAGAGTGATATATATATTTAGTGTTATTTAGTTAAGAAAGAAAAATGAAAAAAGAAACCTAATTTACTTAATCTAATTTATTATTTTTACCCTTGTAAAATAGATTAAGATGCTATTATCAATGGTATAATTATAATTTTATTCTGTTCTTAAAAAATCCTTCTTTATTTTCTTTCACATTTTTCTCCTAAATTGGTGTAAAAAAAAAAATTGGTTTGAAAATTATGCATTTTTCTTTCTATTTTTTTTTTCTATCATTTTTTTCCATACCAAACAATTTTTTTCATAAATTTTCTGTTGATGTCAAATTTTGGTTGACATTAATAGTATGGTCTAGTCAGTCCTTGGATGGAGTTGGAGGGGTCCGAAATGGAGATCTTTAATCCTTGAAGTCTCTGATCAGTGGACCCCCCTAGCCGAGAAGAGATCCTAGCCGGTAAGGGGAGGGCCTGTGTTTGAATCAGCCCAAAAGTCTTCTGCGCCGAGAAGGAGAGAACCAAAACACTTTCTGGTTCTTGGAAAGATGAATCAGAGCTTGAGATGGAGCAAAATAGAGAAGAGGAAAGCTTGGATGCTTTCTGATCCGGGAAGGGAAAAGTCCGAGATGGGGTAGCAGCCTGTCTCCTACGCACACAATCACAAGTAACCTGACCAAGGGTATCTCGAAAAGTCCTTCCGGCATGAGAATCAGCGTACGTAGGGAAGATTTATAAAGTGTGTTATCATGTAGATGGAGCAACTTTTATGTATTAAGTGTGTAGAGAGCATTAAGTTTTTATCTCAAGATTGAGAGTCCATAGAGAGTTTTTCTCATTATCTTCGGGCAATTGTATGCCCCCCTTTATATAGGCAAGATGGAGATTAGATTAAGGCTTAAGCAAGGGTTTAATGTCTTCTTCATGATCACATTATGGTGGTAATTTGGCTTGTAGCCAATGGAGATATGCCAAGAGGCCTTTGTTTTGGCCACATTTAGAAGATATTTTGGTTGGGAAAAGGAATCATAATGAGGATCATGGATATTTTGGGGGTAGTATGGGATATTATGGGGCAGTGTAGAATATTTTGGGGTGTTTAAGAGGTGGAGAACCGAGCCAATTTGTGGACAAGATGAGGAGAACATCACTTTGCTGCAGCCGAGATGGAGAACTTGATTCTTGCCCTTCCCGGATAGCCAGAGATAGGAAGGGGAGTTATGAGAAGCTTCTTGCCCTGCCCTTCCCGGATAGTCAGAGACGGGAAGGGGGGCCTTGTTGAGGAGCTTGTGGAGTGCACCCGGATGGGAAATTTGCTCCTCTACTCAGTACATTCTTCATACTTACTCTTTATTGTGCTTTGAACTTTGTAGGGAGTTGAGGACGCGTGGCGATGTCTAATTGGTTGTGTTGGGGTGACCAAATTTACCATTATCAAAAGTCTCCCACTCCTTAGTAGCAAGGTACAAGGTACTAGGGAGTAGTATTGACTCCTCTACCTGGAATATTTTGGATACTTTGCATTAACTTTTCCAAATTTTGTGTGTTCTTGGAAAATTGTCCCATTTAGAGCAGCAATGATTCTTCTTCCTGTCGGCAGAATTTTGCCCCCATCCTAATCTCGGAGATGCCAGGATAGGGAGAAATTGGAGCTTAGCAAGGTGCCTGAGTACGGAGTTTAGCTTATGTTCGATGGATTGCCTAAGCTCATCTTGGAGATAGACTTGAGCCCTGCATGATCATTTTTGCAGACTTGAACACTAGGGGGATTATTTGACCATTATATCCCCTACTCAGTTGTTTTTGGAGACTTGGTCCTTTCAACCCACAATATGTGCTTTCTTCCTAATCTACGAAAAAAATCTGCCCTGGGAGGATAATTTCCAACACTTGGGCAATTCATCGTGATTTTTTGCTTGAAAAAAATCAAGTTTCAAGACCCCTTGTCGGTTGACCTTACTCCTCTTCTCGGGTAGACGACCGAGAAGAACTTCCTGAAGGTATCGTACTTCTTCTTCTCGAGAGGTTTACTCCCTGGAGGAGATCGTGCATCCCCCTCGTGAGGAACATAATTTCGTATTATTTTACCATATCCACAACCTTCCTACCCCCCAGCCTAGTAGCGGGTCAAAGATCGAGTAGTAGGTTAAATGTCCAAGGGTGGTACTTGTTGTGGAAGTCGGCCCTCGCGGTCCCCATGGGGGTAACTCTCGGTTATCCCACTGTGGCCGGTCGCATGTAGGTTCTCTTTAGTAAGGCTCATTTCTGAGCCTTTTTGGGTTATCCCAAATTTGTCCTTCCAGGAGCATCGTTCCCTTTATATCACCTGAGCTTAGCTCGTCTGTCAGGGGTGGAATGCTTGACTGTAGGCCCTCAGACTTGATCGATGTTCTACTGTCAAAAGATGATAACTATCAATCCTCAAGCTCTAAACTACCGACCCATGGAGAGGGTCTCGTTACACTCCTGATGCAGTGCGTTGGGATGGATTTTTTTTTTATTTTTTTTTTATGGATATTACCCTTGACGTTGCATGTCGAGGTACCTTTTCTTTGTGGAGATTATCCTCAACATTGAGCATCGAGATGTCGTTTCTTCCTGGAGCTCACCCTCGACGTCGGGCATCAAGATGGGATTTCTTTTTGGCGAAAGGCTAGGGGCTACACATCCTTGTCCGAGATGGGACGGAGGGTTGCTCTTCCCGCCTTGCTCTGCACTAGAAGATTGGTCGGAGGGCTACCCATCCTCGTATGGGATGGGATGAAGGGTTGCTCTTCTTAGAGATGTTGCTGAGAAGAATCATTCACGACGCCGGAGTCTGGATAAGACTCACAGGGTTGGAATGCCATTGAGGAGATTCTTTCACGATGCCAAAGTTGGGATGAGACTCGGAGGTTGGAATTCCATTGAGGAGATTCATTCACAATGTCGAAGTCAAGATAGGACTCGCAGGGTCAGAATGTAGAGTGCTACACATTTCCATCCGAGATGGGACGGAGGTTGCACTTTCCCTTTGATAGGTATGATCTACCTACGTATTTTCAAACCGAATTAAGTTAGTTTTCAAGCTTTTATATAGTATTTTATTATGTTTTAATTAGTTTTATTACTTTTTGTATAAATCAGGTGTGTAGGGGGAAAAATAGGAAACTGGAGAGAAAACGATGAAATCGAACCAAAAGCGGTTAAAGTTACGGTGGATAAACAAGCTCAAAGACAAAATTGTGAAACAGGCCCATCTCCTAGGCATCCAGACCACCGCCTAGGAGGTGAAGAAGTTGAGAATGACCAAAGCCTACTGACAACCCATCGCCTAGGCGAAAATCCAGCAGAAAGATTTCCAAGTCCACTGCCTACTTCTTCGCATAGGCAATTAGCCAAATCGACCTACCTCCGCCTAGGCAGAAAATCCTTTCGCCTAGGCGGAGAGCCTCTGCACAGCCTAGATATTTTTAGGATATTTATTTAGATATTTTACTTATAAATACCATCCCCTCTCCCCTCCTTGTGAACCCCCGGCCATTTGGGCACCTTAAGCTATATTTATGCTAGGGTTTAGGAGTTTTAGAAGTGGAGCTCACATCCCGAAGTGGAGAAGACGGCGAATCGATCGTTGACCGTTCTTAGCGGTTTATCTTCGGACTAGACTAAGTTCTTCGATTGTTTTTCTTTATTTCTTTAACTTAGGATATTGTGAGCATGTTTAGCTTGTTATTTCATTGTAAATGCGGCTATGGCCATAGCTAAACATGGATTATAGTAGGGATTAACAATAAATTTATAAATACGTTGTTTGGATGATTTCGGTGTTTCATTTGTGATTGTTCTTCATAGTTTGATTGTATTTATCGTATTGTTTATTTTTCATGCTTAGTTAGATAAATGGAGAATATGGGATTTTGACAAACCCCGAATTCAGATTCGGGTAAACAAATGCCACGATTCTATAACCCGGTCGGGGTTTGAATCGTGGACAATCGATGATGTTGGGGCAAAACTCACGCAACCTAGGGTCGTTAAGACGTTGAGGAAGATTTCTTCATTGATTCGAAGTTGCGTTATATCCCTCGTCTTATACTCGGGAGAGGTGGCGATGGAGTTTTAGAACGGAGATTGTCGATAGAGTAAATGCAACGCACGATCCAATAACCGGGTCGGAAGTTGGATTATGTGCAATCAATGACGTTGGGCAAGACTCACGTGACCTAGGGTCATTAAGACATTGAGGGGGACTTTTTCATTGACTCGAAGTCATGTATTCCCCCGTCTTACACTCGGGAGAGGTGACAGTGGAGTTTATGTACCGAGGTTGTCAAATAGGTCGAACACTGTAAACGTGAGTAAATCGAAATTGAACACGTATTTGTAAACACGTTAATCCCTAGGCAATTCTTGATCCTAGAACATATTAGAATATTAGTGTAGTTAATTTAGGTTATATTAGTATTAGTTTAATTAATTAAATACATTTGTTTTTCGTCTAGATAAAGTTCAGTCACGACAAACGCGGTATTCGATAATAACGACACCAATCCCTGTGGATACGATAACCCAATCTTTCACGATTACACAATACTAAAACTTAGACCTTGTATACTTGCGAGTGTAAATGGCGGCGTATATTTCCATGCCTTACCACCCTCCATTAAAAAAATTTGGAGAATGGAGGACTAGTTGAACAAAATATTTTTACCCATTGAAAGTAGTTTCCTTACAAGCTTCAAAAAGCAGAAGTTTTTACAAGTCTATTGGAGCTCCCCCTCTAGGTTAGTAGCATTTCAAGTGTTTCGTGTTTCTCTTCCATTTCAAGTTCACAAGAATAGGGATGAGGTTTTTTCTTGGTGAGGGGCAGCCAGGGGCTACACATTCCCCGCCCGAGATGGGGGCAGAGGGCTACTCATCCCCATCTCTTCTCGGATCTTCCTCTTCCCGACCTTTCTTTTTCTCGGCCCTTTCTTGGTCTCACTTCACGGTGTCTCTAATGTCTACCTCGTAGAAGCTCGTACCTCTGGCCAGAGTGACAGCTAAGTTTAGTGCAGGTCGAGAGCACAAATCATAAGATAATCTTTGATGCCTTAGCCCGTCAATAAAAATGTTCAAGGCCACGACATCTGAGATACTATCTTAGCATAGGCTTTCCCTGTGGAACTGAGAAACAAAGCCTCCCAAGGTTTCGGCGATTTCTTGTCGGAGGGAGAGAATGTGAGTTGCTATTTTGGGTCTCTTCCGGGAATAGTCAAAATGGGCCCAAAAGAGTTGTTCCAATTGAGAGAATGTTGAGATTGAAGTTGGAGTTAACTCTCAAAACCAAGTGCTAGCCATTCCGTTGACGATGAGAGGAAATGACTTACACTTCACCCTTAGGAGGCCGTGTGTATGTCCATAAAAGCAACAAAAAAATGGAGAGGTGATCAACAGGGTCAATAGTACTGTCGTATGGAATTATTTTAGGGCTAGGAAACCTGTACAGAACTACCTCAAGCACAATACCATCGATAAAATGAGACCTTATCCTGGAAGGGAGTCCAGCGATCTCTCCGGGGCCCTGTGTTTGCACGAGCGTTGCCTCTATCTTGGAAACGCGCCTTTCCAATACAGCTTCTCCCTTAGGCAGTGCTGGAACATGGAAATCCTCTACCCGGCGACCCCGAGAGGGGAAATGTGTATAGTTGAAAACGGTCGGTTTGGTTGGATCCCGTTCCCTTATCGGTCGGCCATACAGACGAGGTTGATTTCTTAGGATGTGACCTTCGGAGTGAATCACACGATATGATTATTGGCGGCAATCGTCACCCCTGCATGCTGGAGAACTGGTCCTCCTTGGTCTAGAGCCTGTGGTAGGTGGCATTCCTCTCTCTGTGTGTTTCGAAGAACCGGTGCCCGTTGATCAAGGACCGGTGACAGGCATGAGATAATGGTGTTAAGATAAGTTTGAAATTAGAACAACTGTCATTCGAAACTTTCAAGTCACACCACTTCTACAACTCCGGAAGGTGGTCCGGCATGGGGTCCTGTAGGTGGCGCGGACGGGCCTACTTGATCGATAGGGAGTGTATTTTCTTCTTTTTCCGGGATGGAGATAGTGGTCCTCACATCCAGTTGGTGATTGCTTGACATCCCTCTAGTCGGGTTGCTATCCACCATGTCATTGGGGTCTCTTGGCCGCAAAGACTGACTTGACCTTGTATGCATCTCGCTTGTAGCCAGGAAGAGAGAAAATAATGACTAAAGAGAGGCTTTGTGTAGTGTTTCCCACAGATGGCGTTAAACTATTGATGTCAAATTTTGGTTGACACTAATAGTATGGTCTGGTCAGTCCTTGGATGGAGTTGGAGGGGTCTGAAATTGAGATCTTCGATATGTGGAGCCTTTAATCTACGGAGGGGTCCCTTACCGGAAAGATGAGGGCCCATATCGGAATCAGCCCAAAAGTCTTCTGCACCGAGAAAGAGAGGACCAAAACACCTTCTGGTCCTTAGAAAGACGAATCAAAACTTGAGATGGAATAGATCCGGGAAGAAGAAAGCTTGGATGCTTTCTGATCCGGGAAAAGGAAAGTCCGAGATGGGGCAGTAGCTTGTCTCCTACGCAGACAACCACAAGTAACCTAACCGGGGGTATCCCATAAAGCACCTCCGGTGTGAGAATCAGCGTACGGGGGGAAGATTTATAAAGTATGCTATTATGTAGAGGGAGCAACTTTTATGTATTGAGTGTGTAGAGAGCTTTAAGTTTTTAGCTCAAGATTGAAAGTCTCTAGAAAGTTATTGACATTCCCTTTGGGCAGTTCTATGCCCTCCTTTATATAGGTAAGGTAGAGATTAGATTAAGGCTTAAGCAAGGGGTTTAATTGTCTCCTCAATGATCATATTGTGGTGGTAATTTGGCTTGTAGCCAATGGAGATATACCAAGAGGCCTTTGTTTTGGCCATATTTAGGAGATATTTTGGTTGGGAAAGGGAATCATAATGAGGATCATGGATATTTTGGGGTAGTGTGGGATATTTTGGGGTGTTTAAGATGTGGAGAACTGAGCCAACTTGTGGACACGTAGAGGATAACATCACCCTACTATGGCCGAGATAGGGAACTTGATCCCTACCTTTCCCGGATTGCCAGAGACAGGAAGAGGAGTTATGAGAAGCTTCTTGCCCTACCCTTCCCGGATAGTCAGAGACGGGATCCGGGAAGGGAGGGCTTTGTTGAGGAGCTTATGGAGTGCGCCCGGATGGGGAATTTGCTAATCTGCTCGGAACGTTCTTAACACTTAGTCTTTATTGTGCTTTAAACTTTGTAGTGAGTTGAGGAAGCGTGACGGTGTCTAATTGGTTGCGTTGGGGTGACCAAATTTACCATCATCATTTTCCATCCTATTTTTCTTTTCGTTCTCTTATCAATCATTTTTTTCATCCAAACAAATGCACCCTAAATGTTCAAGTTTATTTTTTATTTTTGATACTATTTTGAGTTCGAAACGAACTATAAACCTTAGAAGTTTGGTTCGCTTAGTAATATTGGAACTATTTGTGAATTTATTTATTTATTTTTTCAAATAAAAAACTTTTCATTAACTAAATTTTAATGTTTAACAACTATATATATAAAGAATCATATATGGATCAAATTATAAAAATTATAAAGAATCAATATATATTTACAAGTAATTAATCTATTATTCAGGTTGTTTAAGAACATTAACGACCTAAAACAAAGTTGTTTACCATTTAAATGTTTTTGTTTTTGTTTTTTTTTTTTTTTTTTTTTTTTTTTTTTTTTTTAATTCTGAAAATGGGGAGTTCTAAACATTTTTACACAACCAAACTACCTGGGGTACTTAAACCCAGGGTTATCAATCCCGGGTTTTTAAAAAATCAACTTTCGTATACCCGGTATTCACAATACTAGGTATACGGTCTAATTTTTTATTTTTTTTAATTATACTCGAGTTGAGAATTTCGGGTTCAAAATTTCTGCTCCTAAGGGAGGCGGGGCCTTTTATTCAACTAAAAAGAGAGACAGAGGGAGAGAGAAAAAAAAACAACTGAGAATAGAGGAGGGGAGAGAGAGAGTAAAGGGAAGTGGGGCCTTTTAATCAACCGAAATTTCTGCTGCAGAGGGAGGCGGGGCCTTTAATTCAATCGAAATGAGAGAAAAGAGAGAGAAAACCGAGAGAGGAAAGGAAAGAGAGAGTAAAGGGAGGTGGGGCCTTTCATTCAACCGACATGAGAGAGAGAGAGAGAGAGAGAGAGAGAGAGAAGAGAAAGAAAACTGATAGGACTCGCCGCGCTGTCTAACGCACTTAATGATGCCGGCGCCGAGATAGAACATCAAATGGTTTTCCCTCCAATCTCATCACTGGAAAACCCAGAAGGGTTCATCAAAGAAGAGGTTTTGAAGCTACATGAAAAACAATCAAGGGTTTTCGTTGTTCTCCGGCTGTCGTTATCTTTAGCGACGCTTCTGTTCGAAGAAGCGAAGAAAACTGGTCTCGTCGGAAAAGAATCGGCATGGATAATCGCAGACCCAACTGGAAACGAATTGGATTCTGCGAACCTTTCTGTTATTTCCTCAATCGAAGGTGCTTTAGGATTAATGACCTATTTCCCGGAACAAACCGCGTCATTTCAAGACTTCAAACGCCAGTTCCGGCGAATTTTCCAGTCAGAGTACCCAGAAGAAGAGAGCTCAGAGGTGGGAATTTATGCCCCCAGGGCTCACGATAGTATCACCGCCGTCGGAGAAGCCCTCAAAAGATCACAATCCATGTCCCTGCTCGAAGCTCTCCTCTCGAGCAATTTCCAAGGTTTAAGTGGACGCATATCTTTCCGCGGCCGAGAGCTAGCCCAAACTCTGGCACTAAAACTCGTTAACGTTGTCGGAAAACGTTATAGAGAGGTGGGATTCTGGTCACCGAAGTTGGGATTCCGGTCAGGGGAAAACAAGAACGAGCGCATTGAAGCTTTGGCGGGGGAAATGATGAATTGGCCAGGGGATTTAAGGAGAGTGCCCAGGGGTTGGTCGATGCCGACGGTGGCCAATCCGATGAAGATCGGCGTTCCCGGCAGAACTGTTTTCGAGAAATACATGAAGGTGGTACACAATCCAACGACGAATCAGTGGGACGCTTCTGGCTTCTGCATTGATGTTTTCCGAGAGGTGTTAAATATTTTGGAGCCAAATTACATCCTGCCGTATGTGTTTATTCCCCACAACGGTAGCTACGACAGCCTCATGGAACAAGTTGCTAACAAGGTACAATATTGAAGATTTAATTTAACAAAATTTGGAAAAATTAAGAACTAACTTGACTCAAAATCCCCTCTAATTATGTTCAGAAGTATTGAAACTAAATTTTATTACAATTTTATCTTCAATAATTAAAAATAAAATACACAAATGTTCTGTATTTTTTTATTTTTTTTTTAACTGTCTAATTGAAAAAAAAAAAAATGGAGGCAAAGGTAATTATGTACGTAACAGCAAATTACTCAATTTAGGGAGTTTACTGATATTATTTCTAAATGGCGTGAGAACTTTATGGATTTTTTTATGTAATTTTCAAATTAACACATATGTCTCGATATTTTATTTTCGTTTTGATTTGGTCTAATCAAGTTACGTGCTCTATCTTATATATAATTACGTATTTTGTCCATGTGGGGACTTGTGAGTTACCGTTATCGAGTAGTAAAAGAGATATTGTTATATATTTGTCTTGTATTAATTTTTTAATATATTTTCAGTACTACTAATTAACATGACTCACTACCTAATTAGAATGATTAATTGTAGACCTTTGATGCCGTGATTGGAGATGTAACAATACTAGCCGATCGATTCAAGCACGTGGCATTCACTCAACCGTATGCTGAATCAGAGTTAATTATGCTAGTTAGTTACAGCGAAGCTGCAAGCATACAGGATGTGGCTATTCTTGAAACCCTTCACGAAGGGGATGTGGGTAATGACGATCTCCATATTGGCCTACACCATGCTGATGGTGTGGCTTCTTGAGCGGCATTCCAACCCAGAATTTGACGGCGAATGGTGGAATCAGCTAAATATTGTTGTTTGGTTCACCTCGTCGTCACTTTTCTTTGCTCATAGTGAGTCAATCTCATATCCTTTCTTTAATTATTCTCTCTTCTTAATATATATATATATATATAACGACCTGATTTCCCAGGACCGCTACGCGGTTTATCTTTTTGGAGAATTAACACTAAATCGAATAACCAATAATTTATTTCGTGTAAATCCGAGAAATTTTTACAAACTACGGCGACAGTATTATTTATTGACGACGATATTTTTACTAAATAATCAATGTTTTTAATTAATAAAATATCTAATAAATTTTACACACGATGACAATAATTAGAATTATCGGATTTTCGAGTCGATTTTACAAAAATGAATAATTAATACAACTTTTACAAATTTAATAGAAATCCAAATAAAATTCTTTAGGCCGTACTTTTTCCAAATATATTTAAAAATAACAACAAAATAAATAAATTGATGTTCCATTTGGGAATTAATCTCAATAATTAATATCGATTTATTGTGTTGATTTTATAATGGTAAATATTAACTATCATCATTACAAGTTGACATTCTAATAAAATTTCCGAAGTTTATTATATGAAATATTAGCCACACTAGGCAGAATTATTCAAATTTCATGTCAATTATCAATTGAAACCGAATACCCAAATGAAGAACTTATTGACAAGTATATTTATACTAAATACTAAAGTGTCATAATTTATAATATGGCGACGATGATTATAATTATCGAATTCATAATTTATCGATTTATCAAATCGATTTTACAACGGTCGATAATAAATACGACTATTACAATTTTAATTACAAATTTAACTAAAATCCATGTCACCGTTTCACTCTCACTGGACCTGCAATTAAAACTGTGAGGTTGTGAGTCAATACTCAGTAAAACTCCAACCTCTCTAATACGTGCATTTACTTTATATAACAAATAAAATACCTTGACATAATTTTCACATAATTTCAAATAATCATAGTTATTTCATGAAATTTAACAGTTAAAATTCAACAATAATAATAGCATGAGTTCACACAATAAGAAAATTAAATACGAATTAGAAATTTTACGGTAAGTAGCAGGAAAAAATATTTTTTTTCCTTTTCTTCTCTTCTCCTCCTATTTCCTTCTCGTGACTCCTCTTTCTTCCTCCCTCAATATCTCTGTCTATATATTCATATGATGATCTCCCCCCAACTTAATAACTCATCCTCTATGCTTATATAATGTTCTCTCTCATCTTACACGTGTCATGTCAAGCCTTGTTGTTGCAGAAAATAAGTAAAGAACGAGTTTACCAATATTTCTTGGGATGAGTCGCGGACTAGGTCGCTCTCTTTAAGACGTTTAGCGGCTCTGCTCAAGAACGTGCAAGCAGTGTATTAGCCCCGTCGTCCCCAGGATAAAACAGCCCAGAATTCTCCTCTGTCTAGGACGTTCTTTGCACTGTAGAAGTCCCGAATACCAAACACCCCCACACACTGTTCGCAAAACGAACAAACTGCTCGAAAACCAAAATCGGACTGACAAAACATTACCGGAACAAATCGGAACAATTCCGAAAGATGAAACCGAAAATATTTCGGAACAGAAACTGTTTCAGAACAGAAACAGAAACAAAATCGGAACAGAAACAGAAAACGAAACCGGAACAGTGCAGAAACGAAACTGGAACAGAAACAGAAAAATGAACACTGTTTTTTTTTTTTTTTTGTTCTATATTCTGTGCAGAAAAATGAACACTATTTATAGGAGTGTTGCTGGGTGATTCCCACTCCACTATTGTTGTCGGTTCTGGTGAAGTGGAATTAAAGTTTACCTCTGGAAAAACAGTCATCCTTAAAGATGTTCTGCATACTCCAGAGATGAGAAAGAATTTGGTTTCGGGCTATCTTCTAAACAAGGCGGGGTTCACTCAAACTATTGAGGCTGATTTGTACACCCTAACCAAAAATAATATTTTTGTTGGGAAGGGATATGCAACTGATGGAATGTTCAAACTGAATGTTGAAATTAATAAAAGTTCTTCTTCTGCTTACATATTGTGTTCTTTTAATATTTGGCATGCTAGACTTTGTCATGTTAACAAACGCATTATTAAAAACTTAAGCAACTTAGAACTAATTCCTAAATTGTCTTTGAATGATTTTGAAAAATGTGAATTTTGTAGTCAAGCTAAAATTACTAAAACCCCTCATAAATCAGTAATTAGAGAATCGGAATCTCTTGACTTAATACATTCAGATATTTGTGAATTTGATGGAGTCTTGACTAGGAATGGTAAACGGTATTTTATTACATTCATAGATGATTGTTCTAATTTTACTTATGTTTATCTCATGAAAAATAAAAGTGAAGCTTTTCAAATGTTTAAGAATTTTGTAACTGAGATTGAAAATCAATGCAATAAGAAAATTAAGAGATTACGTAGTGATAGAGGAACAGAATATGATTCCGATATTTTTATTGATTTTTATAAATCTCATGGGATTATTCATGAAAAAACTGCACCGTATTCTCCTGAAATGAATGGTAAGGCTGAAAGGAAAAATAGAACTTTTGCTGAATCAGTAGTTGCTATTTTACTTAATTCCGGTGCAGCTTCTCACTGGTGGGGTGAAATTTTATTAACGGTTTGCTATGTACTTAATAGAGTTCCCAAATCGAAAAGTAAAATTTCACCTTATGAAGTTTTCAAAAATAAGAAACCAAATTTGTCTTATTTTAAAACTTGGGGTTGTTTGGCATATGTTCGAATTCCTGACCCCAAAAGAAGAAAACTTGCCAGTAGAGCTTATGAATGTGTTTTTATTGGTTATGCGGTAAATAGCAAAGCATATAGATTTTATGATTTGAAAGATAAAGTTATCATTGAATCAAATGATGCTGATTTTTATGAATATAAATTTCCTTTCAAATTGAAGAATAGTGGGGGCTCGACTTCTAGTAATGAACCTATCATTAGGATTAATGAATCTAATAAGGAATTAGATATTGAACCTAGAAGGAGTAAACGACCTCGTATAGCTAAAGACTTTGGTTCGGATTTCTATGCATATACTTTAGAGGAGGATCCACTTACCCTCCAAGAGGCATTATCCTCTATAGATGCCAGTTTATGGCAAGAGGCTATAGACGACGAGTTAGACTCTCTCGAGTCAAATAGAACTTGGCATTTGGTAGATTTACCTCCTGGTTGTAAAACAATAGGATGTAAATGGATTCTAAAGAAGAAATTGAATCCCGATGGAACCATTGATAAATACAAGGCTCGTCTTGTAGCCAAAGGGTTTAGACAAAGAGAGAATGTAGATTTTTTTGATACTTTCTCACCTGTCTCTAGAATTACATCTATTCGTGTGCTTTTATCTCTTGCTGCAATTCATGATCTTATTGTGCACCAAATGGATGTTAAAACTACTTTTTTGAATGGTGAATTAGAAGAAGAGATTTATATGGACCAACCTGAAGGATTTGTTATTCCTGGTCTAGAAAACAAAGTATGCAAATTAGATAAATCTCTTTATGGTTTGAAACAAGCACCTAAGCAATGGCATGAGAAATTTGATAATCTAGTCATTTCACATGGTTTTAAAGTAAATGAAAGTGACAAATGCATTTACTATAAATCTGAAAATAATGTTTGCACCATTATATGTATTTATGTGGATGACTTGCTAATTTTTGGTTCCAATATTCATGTTGTGAATAATGTAAAATCCATGCTATGTGCTAATTTTGATATGAAAGATCTTGGTGAAGCAAGTGTAATCCTTGGTATTAAAATAACTAGGTCTAAACATGGAATTTCTTTGGACCAATCTCATTATATAGAGAAGATTCTAAAGAAATACAATTATTTTGATTGTAAACCAGCATGTACTCCTTATGACCCTAGTGTGAAGTTGTTCAAGAACACCGGTGACGGTGTTAGACAAACTGAGTATGCGAGCATCATTGGCAGTCTCCGATATGCCACTGACTGCACTAGGCCCGATATAGCGTATGCTGTGGGATTACTATGCAGGTTTACAAGTAGACCTAGTATTGAGCATTGGCATGCTATTGATAGGATTATGAGATATCTAAAGAGAACTATGAACCTTGGATTACATTATCAGAAGTTTCCCGCTGTTCTGGAAGGATATAGCGATGCTGATTGGAATACCCTTTCAGATGACTCCAAGGCAACTAGCAGTTATATATTTAGTATAGCTGGTGGAGCTGTTTCTTGGAAATCTAAGAAACAGACTATTTTGGCTCAATCTACCATGGAGTCTGAGATGATTGCACTAGCTTCGGCTAGCGAGGAAGCAGGGTGGTTAAGGAGCCTGCTTTCTGATACCCCTTTATGGGAGAGACCGATTCCAGCTGTCTTGATCCATTGTGATAGTACCGCGGCTATTGCAAAGATTCAGAACCGTTATTATAACGGAAAAAAGCGACAAATACGTCGCAAACACAGCACCATTAGAGAGTATATCTCTACAGGGGCTGTGAGAGTAGATCATGTACGGTCTGATGATAACTTAGCCGATCCTTTGACGAAAGGATTAGCTCGAGAAAAGGTTTACAAAACCTCGAAAGGAATGGGACTCAAGCCCATAGATTGACGAGTCACTTGTGAGGGAAACCCAACCTATAGATTGGAGATCCCAAGAAATAGGTTCAAAGGGTAATAACAACTCATGAAGTGATATGAGAAAAATCATGCTATAAATTTGAGTTCTATTTCATAAATGTGTTGTTTGAAGCATGATATCTTGAAGCGATAGAAGGTTGAGTTTTTATTAACTCTTAATGAAATCTATACTCTATTTTTGAGTGGAGTGCCTAGCTACAAGAGTACTCTTGATAGATTCACCTATGTGAATGTGGAAGTGTGGCCGCTTCCTATGGAATTTTGGGCAAAATTCTCTAGAGCATTCACTATACTGGGATACACGTGCATGGCCGTAAAGCACGGGCTTTTGGACTACACCCTGATAGGGTTGTGTGTGTGATGTTGTTAGAGATAGAGTTCAAAACTACGAGTTACTCTAGTATAATCTAAAGCATCTTCACTATATAAAGGTTCAAGTCGATAGACACCTTTTCTTATGCACAATCTTATATTGAATTATACTGCTCGATGAAAAAATTGCTTTTAAAAATTCAAGTGGGGGATTGTTGAAACAAATGAATTTTAATTTAATTTTTTGAATAGAAAGTGCCAAATGTGTATAAATGATTTTTTCCTTAAAACCTTTTGTCCCACATTGGTTGGGAGAGGAAAAATTAAAGTGGATATCTAGGGGTATGTGAGACACTTGGGGTGTGCCCCAAGGGGTACCCACATTTTGTGGAGGGGAGAGGAGTTACATCCCTATCGGTTTACCACACGCGCGCGCCGCCGCCGCCGTCCGTCCGGCCGTGCCGAGTCGCGCGTGTGATGAGGTGGCACTTATTTATTTATTTTTTTAAAAAAAATAATAAAAAAAAAAAAACAAAACGTTTTTTTAATATTTCAAACGTTTTGAAACGTTTTTAATAAATTATTTAAAAACGTTTTTATTTATTTATTTTCGGTTTTAATTCAAACGTTTTTTTTTTTTTTTTAATTAAACTATTTTTTTTAAAAAAATAAATAAATAAGTGCCATCCTGCAAATTTTAATAATTTCGTAAACTTTTTATAAATACTATTCAAACTTCAAATAATAAATTTTTCCAAAATGCATCTGAAAACACATAAACATGTATCAATCTTGTAATTACATCTCAAAATACATATATACATCTTAAACCACATAAATATCTAGAAACACGTAAATATATCACCCACGGGTAACTATGTCTTAACCACCCAAATAAGTTTTAAACACCTAAATAAGTGTCAATTATATCAACCAAATATATCCCAAATCATATAATTACATTTTAAACCACATATAGGATATTTCTTCTCAAGGTTCAATACTTACGTAACATGACAAATTCAATAATCACGAAAAATGTATATAAAAAAATTATTACATAAAGTCCACAATTGCATCTCTACAACACAAATTAATCTCAAAAGTTCAAATTAACATTTCCAAGTAATGATTTGCTCCCACTAGTCTCATAATGACTTCACATTCCGACTCCACCTAACGTTAGTAGTGGACCAACGTCTATTACTATTATTATTATTATTATTATTATTTTCTTTATTGGTGTACTGTCTTCGTAATATAAAAATATTTTATTGATAAAGTATTTTTATCAAAATTCATTCCCCAATAAACTATAGCCACCCAGGAGCAGTATCCAAATCTCAACAAAATATTATCGTAATAGGACAATCAAACTTGAATCAACTGGTCAACTCACCTGTTTATAATAAAATAACATACTTCATTGTCAGTCATATGATCATTTACCTCACGATCGAGAGTTACGACGATATTGTAACTTGTCCAATTGTGTCATCTAAGTGACTATCAGTGCTAGGGCCATTTAATATTCCCAATGGTAGGGGCAGCTACCTGCAGGATTTGCACTCTTGACAGGTTTCAATATATCAACAACACAATCAATCACCTACCGAACTAGCCCTCTTGATAGGTCTCAACATAATCAATCATCTGCAAGACTTACCCTCTTAATAGGTCAATATATATCAACAACATAATCAACCACTTGCAGGACTTGTTCTCCTCACAGGTCATAATATATCGTCCTATAGGACATGCCCTCCTGTTAGAACTAACAATATTCCACAAGACATGCTCTCCTATCGAGATCAGACTATGACAAAGTTGGATAATAAAAACCCCTTTCCATATTTAAAATTTTACTTGATCCACTTAACATCATAAATTAGTCCATTATAATAAAAAAAAATTCCCCATGTTTTAATACAAAAATATAATTTAACAATTTACCAAGAAGACAATGCACACATTGTCTTCATAATATAAAAAAAAAAAAAAAAAAAAAAAATCTTCGGGTCAAGTATATTTATCAAACACCACCTTTCAAACTATAATATAAATATAACTGCACACTTATCCGAAACAAAATTCCATTGCTACTATCATAATAAAATAATGCATTGAAATCCACCAACCAAATCATTTTAATATATAATAAAATATCGCACACATCTTTCCCTACTAGCCATAGAATTATTTCACCTTATGATCAGGAGTTACAACAGTACCGTAATCTGTACAATTGTGCTATCTAAGATGGCCGACAGTGTTAGGGTCATTCAATATCCCCAATAGTAGGGGCAACCACCTGCAGGACTTGTACTCCTAACATGTCACAACAATATAATCAATCACCTGTAAGACTTGGCATCTTGACAGGTCACAACAACAACATCCTATAGAACATACCCTCCTGTAAAGACCAATCACATCATGTAGGACATGTCCTCCTAATGAGATCACAATATGACATAATAGGATAATAAAATCATTTTTCACCCTTAAAATTTTTCTTGATCCATTTATTATCATAAAACTGTCAATTTTCATCAATATTTTTTTTTTTTTTTTCATAATCTGATGCGAAAATAAGATTTGACAATTTATACAGAAGATAGCAAACACCTTGAAATTAATACTTCCAATTTAACGACAATTCCTATAGTTCACGGTTAACACAACACTCACCAAGATTTATTTAACTTATTATTGGTAAATTGCATTACTTAAACGCCACCTAAAATCTTAATATATTCAAATTTAAAACTGTAGGGAACAAGGTGAGATTTAGTCAAACTTCGAGAGTATTAAGTGTCCAAAAATACAAAATAATAATAGGCAATCAAATTGAAACCAAAGGTACACATTGATATTATAGGGAGCGTTTGGGTACAAGGAAATAGAAACCTCAAAATTGAAATGAGGAATGAAACCAAAAATAATAACTAAGTACACTTAAACAAAATCAAATTATTATTAATATTTATTTATTTTATTTTATTTTATTTTTTTCGGAGGAGTTCTCTTTAGTTGTTCAGGCATAGAACCCCTCTTTAGGTGGTAAAACGCGTCCATACACTCCCTGAGAACATAGGTTGTATTACCCTATTTGGAACTTCAATTCTGCTAGTTACACTAATCAAAAACTAAAAGAAGAAAACAATAAACCACCATCCGAGCACTGTTTGAGTCTTTTAACTTCAAACTAAATTCATTTAAATTTATATGATTGAATCTGACTTAACTCCTTTTGTCTCTTGTAAATCTTATCACGGTTTGACAAAACATTAAGTCAATAAAATAGGTTCTTCTTTCTCTCTCTAGTATTGAACTACAGGCCAAATATTGAGCTTAAAAGCCTTCATTAATTTTACCACATTACACACCACGCACATTGTGAAAGTAAACTCATAAGAAACTGAAATCTGAGAATTTGAAAAAGAACTTTAGAATCCACAAAATAGGAAAATATCAGCGCAGACATTAGAAGAAAAACTCCACTTTAATAGAATCAAATAGTATTTTTTTTTCTTTTTTTCCAATAATAAGATTTTCCGAATCTATTCTTGTAACTTTAGTATTAAATACCTTTCCCCAAATCATTGGTTTTCAATGAATCCCTATGACCTCTTAAGTAATTATAGACATTAACATGTTCAGATCAAATAGTTTTGGATAACTTAACAGATCGAATACTTTTGTATACCATATTAAAACCATATATTTATAATATATATATATATATATATATATATATATATATATATATATATATATATATATATATATATATCGGTTAAATATAACCACCTAGTATCAGTGATGGAACCCAAACACACCCAGTCACGTCAAGAAGCATCAAGTAGGGAAACACATTCAAGTGCGTACCAGTGCAAACAAGATTCTTGCATATGATTTTACATATATTATTATTTTTTTACTTTTAAATATTAATCAATTTATTATGAATAATAGGTATTATAACCGAAATCTAGGGTAACCGCAAACCCACTCTGATACCACCTATAACGACCTGATTTCTTAAGACCGCTACATGGTTTATCTTTTTGGAGAATTAACACTAAATCTAATAACCGGAAATTTATTTCGTATAAATCCGAGAAATTTTTACAAACTACGGTGATGATTTTATTTATCGACGACGATAATTTTACTAAATAATCAATATTTTTAATTAATAAAATATCTAATAAATTTTACACATGACGACGATAATTAGAATTATCGAATTTTCAAGTCGATTTTACAACAGTGAATAATAAATACAATTTTTACAAATTTAATAGAAATTCAAATAAAATTATTTAGGCCGTACTATTTCCAAATATATTTAAAAATAACAAAAAAATAAATAAATTGTTTTTCCATTTGGGAATTAATCTCGATAATTAATATCGATTTATCGTGTCGATTTTATAATGGTAGATATTAACTACCATTATTACAAGTAGACATTCTAATAAAATTTTCGAAGTTTATTATATGAAATATTAGCCACACTGGGCAGTATTATTGAAATTTCATGTCAATTATCAATTGAAACTGAGTACCCAAATGAAAAACTAATTGACAAGTATATTTATACTAAATATTAAAGTGTCATAATTTGTAATACGGCGACGATGATTATTGTTGATGTCAAAAAGTAGTGACGATTCAACAGTGTGGTCTGGAAGGATATCGAGGACACAGGATTGCTGATGATGTAATTAACTGGGTGAAGTTAGGGATAATGATGACCTCCGAGCTGAGCTCCACGGTCATACCCTACCCCGGTACCCGTCATCCGAGACCAGGTGTAACGTCAACCTAACATCACCTGATCCATCGACGCATATCCATCCATATGTCCATATGTACCTACTCGCGCTACTGTAAAAATTTTCTTCTTTCTTTCCAAAACTATATATATAATTACGCGTTCCAAAATTTGGGAATATACTGGTCCCAAATATTCACAACTGAAAAGATGAAAATACCTGAACCTTCCACGGTTCACATCCGACTGGCTCACCTCCAGAACGACACTACCTTCGGACTCTACCTATTGCCAATAGTGGACCAACTCCTACTTGCGATACCTCCACCCCAAAATTTTTTATTGGTACTGTCTTCATAATAAAAATATTACGTAAATCAAGTATAAATAATAAACATCATGCCTTGAAATAAAATATAACGAAATCACATACCCAGTTCCATTTTCACCAATGAAACGAAATGATATACTAATAATATATACCACACTCCACATACGGAAACAACTCCCCTATGCCCACATTTTAAAGAAATAATGTATATAAAAACACCAAATAAAAATATAATATACCCACATACCATACGGAATTCCAGTTTCCCCTATCACAATTGATATAAACCAATACCTATATATATAACCAATATCCGATCCGAACATTTGAAAATCAACCACTCGATTATTTTAGATCAAACAATACAAATATTTTAAATCGACTCGTCTAAGTATTTTAGACCCACTAGTCCAACATCTCAACGCATGATTAAATATTTCACCAGTCAACCAAAATAATATATATTTATACGGCAATCATTTTAAAGTAATATGTATCCGAACTGAATCAATCCAGTTAAAGTAATATGTATCCAACCAGTTCCTCATATACGATAAAACACCATAGCAACCTCCGACTAGCCATATGATCGTTTTAACCTCATGATCGGGAGTTGCAATGGTACCGTACCACCCGTAGGATTTATCTTCCTAGCGGGACATAACAACGCTCTACCGTAGTAGATAATCAACGCTCTGCAGGTCTATGCCTAGCAGATAAACAATGTTCTGCCAAAGCAGATAATCAACGCTCTGTTGAAGCAGATAAATACTATGGCGTAATCGAACCAAACACCAATTTCCACCTAAAAAACAAACGACTTTTTCCACAACCAATTTCCACCCCTTTTGAAATCAAATAGATTCAACAAATCATTTTTCACCTAAAAAACAAACAACTTTTCCCACAATCAATTTCCACCCCTTTTGAAATCAACTAAATCCACAATTTCATAAACACTCAAAACCGCTTGATCCATATAAGTTGCAAATTCGTCCTTTTTTAAATAAACACATTTTTCCATAATATATATGAAAATAGATTTTTGAAATTTACTAGAAGACAGTACACTCACTTAGCTATCTGCTCCGAACAACTTTTACTGACTACCCTCTACCATTACTCCAATGCCTGCGAACCTAATAGTGACAAGACCCTAATTAATATTTGATGTAAAAATAACCTAATCATGCAATGCAGACCCTAAGTTCCGTAATTTCCCATTTCCCACATTTTATTGTGAAATATTACTATTCGACTAGTATTGCTCCGTTAAAGTTTACTATATGAAATTTATTCATGTGAACGGTCTCGATATTTATTATCGCCATTTCGACATTTTGATGCTAGTAATTTAATTTAACAATCATAAAATTTAACGAGAACCGTTACCCGTTCCGAAACGGTTGTCGATTTCATTAAAAATCTCTTAATTTTTTTGCTCCTACTCTCACTACCTCGACAAAAGATCCATCGCTGCGGCGAACAAGCTTTTTCTCTTCTCTGGTTTACTTACTGACGCTCTTCCGCCTAGGTCGTAGTTTCTCCGCCTAGGCGAATACGCTCATTTTATTCTATTTTTGCACACTGACCCTTCTCCGCCGAGGCGAGCATTTCTCCGTCTAGGTGAGAACACTTACCCTCTTTTCTGTTTTGCTTACTGATGCTCTACCGCCTAGGCGAATGATCATCTTCTTCCTACTTCTACTTCGATCAGACCCACCACCTCTCTCCCTCTTTCTTCTCACCAGCTCCTACGACCCTTATATCATCTTCTCATTACCCCATGCACACACAACACACTCATTTGAGCAAAACACACTCAAAACACCAAACACACACCTGTTTGAACACACACCCACATACACGGCCGCAAAACGACAACTGCTCACACTCCATTTCCCGTTGACGGTGAGTAACTCATATTCTACAACAAAATGAAATAGAACACACACGATCAACCGAACATTTCACTACCGACCAGCCAAACACACATACACACACTGATACACATAGTCGGCAGAGAAACATAGCACACACACACACACACACACGCACACACACCCCTGTAGCAACCAAAACACATACTCAATAGTCGCAACCAATCTCATAAGCAACAGATAGCCCAAACCCCATGTGAACTGGCTTGTGATACTTAAAATCATTAATCGCAATATCCACACCAATATTTCAATAATTCTGTAAACGTTTTATAAAATTACTACCATCCAACTTCAAATAATAACCTTTTCGCAATACGTCAAAATCACATAAATATTTCTCGAAACATCTAAGCACGTCGAAATCATATGAATATTCCTCAAAACACATAAATATCATCGAACCACATAAATGTGTGCCAAACCACTCAAATACGTATCAACCATATAATTTCGTATCAACTTACGTCAAACGGGTCATCTATAAGAATTCTCTTCGTGTCTCCACATTTAATCAAGTCCCTAACAAGGCCATGGGCTTAAATTACGTCTCAATCCACATAAAAACGCTTCAAACATTTAACCACGTATAAATATGGATAAAAAATACATAAATACGTCCCAATTACAAAAATTTGATACGTCACAAAAGTCAACAGTCACTGTAAATAAAATATTATATCAATAATACTCATCCACTCAAGGATAATTCAAATCATCCTTTCCCCATGAAATTTCAATGACCTCCCACATTCCGACTCCGCCTAATGTTAGTAGTGTCCAATATACCTAGTTGAGTTATTTTTATCAAAATCCACTTTCAAATAAAAATGTAGCCACACTGGGCTGTATCCAAATCTCAACAATTTTTCATTTTCCTATCTCAGTTCAGTCTATTTAACTGGAATCTTGCATCATTTTCATACAACACTTTATACGGTGCCACCTTGATCGCAAAAAAGGTATCTGTTATTATAAGCACATTCTATCAGAGTCACATGATCATCCCAGTTACCAGAAAATTTCAAAACACAACTCCTCAATAACCTCCAACGTCTGTATCGTACTTCTCGATTGACCGTTAGTCTGCAAATAAAAACGGTACCGAATTTCAACTTGGCACCCAAAGCAGTCTGGAAACTCGACTAGAATGTCAAAATAAATCTCAGATTTCTATCCGACACTATGAAAATCGGTGCACCATGCAACCTAACCAACCCGTCAATAAACAATTGGGCATACTTATCAAGAGAATACGTCGTCTTATGACTAAAAAATAAATAGACTTAGTAAGCCTATCTACAATTACTTAAATAAAATTATGTCCCTTTAGAATGCGAGGTAATCCCGAAATAAAAATTCATCATGCTACGCTCCTTTTTCCATTCTGGAACAGGTAAATGCTGTAATAACCCACCTGGACGTTGATGCTCGATCTTAACTTACTAACAACAAGACATCTAGCAACAAATTCTGCGATTTCCCATTCCATTCTGATCTACCAATAATGCAGACGCAAATCTCGATATATTTTGGTACTACTAGGGTGCATTGGTCTTCGTTTTGAGGGGTTTGAAGTTTGAGCCTTCCCCCTTTCTGATTTTGTCCGAGCTGAGAGTATGGCAGCTCATCAGCTCGAACATTTCCCAAGCCTTGGTCTTCTTTTTGCGGGGTTTGAAGATTGAGCCTCCCCTTTTGGACAATGTCTGAGCTGAGAGTATGGTAACTCGTCAGCTCGGACATTTTCCACGCCTTGGTCTTCGTTTTGAGAGGTTTGAAGTTTGAACCTTCCCCCTTTTTTATTTTGTCCGAGCTGAGAGTACGGCAGCTCGTCAGCTTGGACATTTCCCATACCTTGGTCTTCGTTTCGAGGGTTTGAAGTTTGAGCCTTCTCCCTTTTTGATTTTTTTTTAGCTAAGAGTACGACAGATCATTAGCTCAGATATTTCCCATTCCTTGGTCTTCGTTTTGAGGGGTTTGAAGTTTAAGCCTCCCCTTTGCAAAATGTTCTAGCTGAGAGTACGACAGCTCGTCAGATCGAACATTTCTCATGCTTTGGTCTTCATTTTGAGGGGTTTGAAGTTTGACCCTTCACTCTTTTTGATTTTGTCCGAGCTGAGAGTACGGCAGCTCGGACATATCCCATTTGAGGGTTTGAAGTTTGAGTCTTTCTCTTTTTCAATTTTGTTCGAGCTGAGAGTATGACAGCTTGTCAGCTTGAACATTTCCCATGTCTTGGTCTTCGTTTTGAGGGGTTTGAAGTTTGAGCCTTCTCTCTTTTGATTTTGTCCGAGCTGGGAATACGTAGGCTCGTCAGCTCGCACATTTCTTCTGTCTTTAACTTTTTGAAGGGTGGGAAGTTTGAGCCTTCCTCCTTTTGATTTTGTTCGAGCTGGGAGTATGTAGTATCGTCAGCTTTGACAATTCTTCTACCTTTAACTTTTTTGAAAGGTGGGAAGTTTGAGCCTTCCCCCTTTGGATTTTGTCCGAGTTGAGAGTACGTAGGCTCGTCAGCTTAGATATTTCTGTTGCCATGAACTTTTTGAAAGATGGGAAGTTTGAGCCTTCCTTCTTTCGATTTTGTCCGAGCTAGGACTACGTAGGCTTGTCAGCTTAGACAATTCTTCTACCTTTAACTTTTTTAAATGGTGGGAAGTTTGAGCCTTCCTCCTTTTGATTTTGTCCGAGATGGGAGTACGTAGGCTCGTTAGTTTGGACATTTCTTTTGCCTCTAACTTTTTGAAGGGTGGGAAGTTTGACCCTTCCCCCTTTTGATTTTGTTCGAGCTGGAAGTACGTAGGCTCGTCAGCTCGGACATTTCTTCTGCCTTTAAGTTTTTGAAGGGTGGGAAGTTTGAGCCTTCCCCTTTTGATTTTGTCCAAGCTGGGAGTACGTAGCCTCATCAGCTTAGTCATTTCTTCTGCCTTGAACGTTTTGAAGGGTTGGAAGTCTGAGCCTTCCCCCTTTAGATTTTGTCCGAGCTGGGAGTACGTAGGCTAGTCAACTCAGACATTTCTTATGCCTTGAACTTTTTGAAGGGTAGAAAGTTTGAGCCTTTCCCCTTTTGATTTTGTTCGAGCTAGGAGTACGTAGGCTCGTCAGCTCGGACATTTCTTCTGCCTTAAATTTTTTGAAGGGTGGGAAGTTTGAGCCTCCTCCTTACACACGTGGAATAAGGGCGACACATGCCTCCCATTATGACTTGCATGGTAAGCCTATATCATCACCGTTGGATGGATGCCACGTGGCTGTGGCGTTCTAATTGACGCATCCACGAGCGTTGGCCTGGGTGACCATTTGTCTGGGTACATCCCCTTTTTATAAATGGTGGCCCCTACGTTTATTTAACACTTATAAAATTTCCAGAGCTTTTTTTTTTTTTTTCCTTCTCAGGATTGGTACATTTTTTCTTCTTTGTCCGAACAAAATGTCGGTGTCCTCTTCCTCTTCTTCTTTTTTGTCTTCTGGCTCGCCTTCCAGCTTGGGATCTAACTCCTCGAAACGGTCGTCCGCCAGTCCCCTCCAATTCAGGGTGGAGCAGCGTCCTGCTCGAGGAGATACCTCTTCGACTTCCATGGCCAGGATCCACGAAATGAGCGGTGCGATCCAGTCATACTTGGAAGATCGTGGAGTCATGGTAAGTCGTGCCGATTAGAGCGATGGGGCGTCTATATCACATGACGCTAGGGTCGAGGTCCTTCCCGAAACCGTCACGGTGGTGAAGATCCATATCGGTGTCTCCATTCCCAGGCTACTTCGTGAAAACGAGGTGCATAATGCTAGGCCAAAAAAACTGTTCATAAAAGTCCCACTCTCGAGCCCAGTGTGGAACATGAGAACAAATATGACGAAAGAGTTCGTCCTCCGCTACCAGAGTGAATACTTCTTCCCGGAGGGGGTCACAACTATTGTTTTTGGGCCCAACGATCGGGCCTGTATACCACCAGCTGGTTTTATTACCGTCTGTAAACAACAGCTGGAGGTGGGTCTTCGATTCTCTCTCTACTAGTGGATCCAGGCCTTCTGTGTGGAGTATTGTTTGTGTCCGTCACAAATTGCTCCGAACGGTATAAGGGCCCTGGTGGCATCGTATATCATCTTTTGGGTTGAGGGACTCGAGCCGAGCGTTGAGCTCTTCAGGGCTCTTTTCTTTCCAAAGCCAATTCCCCGAGGCGCTGGGTAGTGCTACATTTCGTCCAGGTCAACTTTCTTGAAGGACCTGGACTTTTCTATTCACCATTAGAAGCCCCAGTTCTTCTATCTTGGAGGGTGCAGTGGGCAATCCTGCCTGGAAGAAGAAGGAAAGTATCCCCTGCAAATGGAATGGAAAAAAGTCGATAAGTGTCACGACCCATCCCGAAATCCCGACATCCTGGGCTGGTGTGACGACATCATGACATCACCGAAAACAACCAACCAACCATCTATTACACGACAATATGCATATATATAAATACACCATCATCTATATAAAGCTATACATATTTCTGTTATGGGAACACACCCATTTCTCAAATATACTAACAGCAAAATATAATACCATGAACCCCTCATAGGTTCGCCTCAGAAAGCTCATCTCAACCCTCCACACGACTCCATCGTAGGATTCCACCTAGTGCCAGTAGAAGACCGACTCCTAGCTGCTTCACCTGCGAGTGTACTGCCTTCTCAGTAAAAACATCTTTAATAATAAAAATTCATTTTACAACATCTAATTGGATCAAGCGTAAGTTTATAAATACCACAGAGCTCGTAAAATCTCCAGTATAAAAGAAGGGAAAATAAAGTGACATAATTAAGTTCCATTCAAATTCAACTAATATAAAAATTATACTAATCACCATGATAATAAATATCAAATCATCCAATATACGTAAAACATCACATCTCAAGCACACATCTCAAACACACTTTTTAAGCACACAACTCAAACACACACCTCAAACACATATTAGCCAGCCCTAGTGATCGTTTTAATCTTACGATCGGGAGTTGCAACGGTACCGTACCACCCGTAGGATTTGCCTTCTTAACGGACACCCATCACTCCGCCGAAGCGGATAATCACTGCCCAGTATAAACGTCTAACATCACTCTGCTGAAGGGGATAACATCACTCCGCCGAAGCGGATAAATACTATGGCATCGTCCAATCAATAACATGGTCAAATCCATACCATCACTCTGCCGAAACAGATAAATACTATAGTATCGTGAAGTCAATAACATCGTCAAATTACGAATCAATAACATCATCTAATCAACAACATCGTCAAATTAATAACATCATCATCAAATCACAACGTAATGATATCGTCTAATCAGCATCGTCATATCACACATCCACCTCTCTTTTCCAAAAAACTGACTTTTTATCCGAAAATCATATTTCTCACTTTCTTTTAAAAGGAAACGTCTGATTTTACCAAAACCATTTTTTTTCACTTTTTATTTTTTTGAAAACCAAATATTTTTCCACTCTCTTTTAAAATCACCAAATCCAACGAGAACTATTCTCAACTTTCTTTCAAAAACTATCATAATTTCACGAAAATCCATTTTTACTCACTCATCCCAAAACCTGCTTGATCTATATCGTTTATAAAATCATCTAGTTATAGTAAGGCCATTTTATACGCATATATATATATATATATAATTTAGCTAGAAGACAGTGTACTCACCTGGCTATCCATTCCGAACAGTTTTTACTGACTATCTTCTACCGATACTCCAGTGCCTGCGAACCTAATAGTGACAGGGCCTAAATTAATATTTTATGTAAAATAACCGAATCATGCAATGCAAGCCCTAAATTCCGTAATTTCCCCCGTACCCACTTTTTATTATGAAAAATTGCTACTCGGTAAATTTCGTTTCGTTAATAATTACTGTACGCATTTGTTAATATGGATGATGACAAAACTTTTTAGAATTAACGATTCCAAATTATAATCCCTTTTGCTAATAATTCAATTTAACAACAATGGTAATCGATTTAGATTTTACCTGCTCCAAATCGTCCGTTGACCGCAAGATGAATTTTTTTGGATTTTTTATTGAGGTGTTTGTGTAATTTTTCCTTTTCCTTTTCATCATCTTTTTTTTTTTTTTTTTTTTTTTTTCCGGTTTATCTGTTTCTGTTCTGGTTCCCTACCGACTGACCACCCACACCTCTCTCACCGGCGGCGACCAACCACCCAACCACAATCCCTTGCCGAAACAGATAGAGGGACACACACACACTATCAACGACAATACCACCGGCGGAACGACACACGCACACACAGCTACACACACAGAGAGAGCAGCAGCTCACACATATGATCTTTCCCTCTCTCTAACTTTCAGGTGATAACTCCGGTGACCTCACACCGCCGTCCTCCTCAACGATTTGAGCACACCTACACACACAGAAACTCATATACACACCGCCTGTACTCATACCCACAACTAACACACAACCAGTTATACACACACCCACGCACGCTGTCGAAACGGCACACACACATATGCTGGTGGCAAAACACGCACACACACACACTACACACACATTGGTCTGACCTGCCACACACATGATGATGCACACATATCCGCGATGCTCACACACTCACCGTCCAACTAGAACAGAACACAATCACATATATACACCTGGTGGCCGCTAAATAAGCGCTGTCACTTTTACCGCAAGCGTACGGATCAAGTTTTAGTATAATGGACCTTTCAGTAGGGTATCGTATCCATAGGGATTGGTGTTGTTACTATCAAGTATCGCAATTGTCGTAACCTGATTTTATCTAGGCGACAAAAATGGAATTTAATTTAATACTAATATTAAACTAAAATACTAATTAAGTTAACTATCCTATAAATACTAATTTGAGATTGTTTAGGGGAATAGATTGCCTAGGAATTAACTTTATTTACTTAAATGCGTTTGATTTTGTTTTAGTTAACATTAATGGCGTTCGGCGTATTCGACAATTTCAGTTCGTAAACTCCCTCGCCACCTCTTCCGAGTGTAAGACTGGGGAATACGTGACTTCGTGTCAACGCCGAAGTCCCCCTCAACGTCTTAAAGACTCTAGGTTACGTGATTCTCTCCCCAATGTCATCGATTGCACACTTTCTAATGTCCTCCCGGGTCGTTAGATTGTCGTGTTGTGTTAACCCTAGTCCGAATCCGGGGTTACTTCTCCCGAGTGTCAAACCTCGTATTCTCAATATATGTAAACTAGTATATAATCATAGAAAACACAGCAACACAATCGAAATTATAAGGAACAACCATAAACGAAACAAAAATTCAACAAAAACTACATTTTCATAAATAATACGTTAATCCCTATTACAATCCATGTTTAACTCATGGCTCTAACCGTTTATACAATGTAAAATAAGCTAAACATGCTCAACAACTACCAAAATGAAGAAAACAAAGAGAAGAAACGAGCGACTTAGCCGATATTCGAAGATTTGCCGCTAGAAACGTCTATCGATCGCTTCCTCATTGATCCTCCACCTCGGGTTGAGAGTTCTCCCTCAAAAATCCCTTATCCTAACCCGAAAATATGGCCTAAGGCCTTAGGAGCTCAAGAGGAGAGAAGAGCTTAAATAGGCCAAAACAATATCTCCAAAATATCTATTCTGCGCAGAGGATTTTGCCTAGGCAAAGAAAACTTCGCCTAGGAAAAGTTAGGTCGGTTAACATTCTGCCAGATTTTCGCCTAGGCGAAGTTACTTCAGTTTTGCAATTTTGTTTTGACTGTAACTTTTTCATCCGAACTCCGATTGAGGTGATTCAAAAACCTATGGAAATATAAGAAACATATCTACAACTTCTATGTTTTGAGTGTTTCCAAAATAGGATTTCATTATAGTCCAAAATAGTCTTGAAGTTACAGCACCTGTACCGGCTTTGTAGGTTTGGTGACAGCCTAGGTGAAGAAGTAGGCGATGGACTTGGAAATGTTCTCAGCATTTTCACAGCCTAGGCGGAGGTCTGGATGCCTAGGTGGTGGGCTTCTTTTACAATGTTGCCTCCTTGCTCATTTATCCACCGTAACTTCGTCCGCTTTGGTTCGATCACATCGTTTTCGCTCCAATTTCATACCTTTTCACCCTACGCACCTATTTTAATACAAAAAGAATAAAAATATATTAAAACATATAAAAATAACTATAAACATACTCAAAAACTAATAAATTCGGATTAAAAATACATAGGTAATTTACACCTATCAAATATCCCCAAACTCAGAATTTTGCTAGTACTCGAGCAAAACACCTACATAATACGAGAAAGTATACAAACTAATTACGAAATTAAAAACTACAAATGAAAAACATTAAAAACAAAAATGTGTAAGTTTTGATTATCATCTACCAGCCGAAAGATTTTTCCCTCATCAGCCCCCAATCCTATTAAGTTCAAGCATAAATCACACCATGTGATGTTCTAGAATTTTAACGTTAAAAAATAGTAAGTGCCATTCTAGATCCTGTTTAAGTGTGTGTGTGTGTGTGTGATTAAACTCAACTATACTACTATCCATTGATTAGATGGGATTATCCCTAAATAAAGATCATGACTAAAACATTTCAGGTATAGGGAATGCATACGCCTAACCTGGGATCTATTCTCCACTAATGTAGGCTCGGAGGTTCATGAAGATCAGTAGGGCTTGGTTCGATTTTGGGAAAATGGCCAAGGATATTTTGGAATAGAAAACAGGTTAACGTCATCAACTTAACGTTACCCGAGGCACATCGCTTGGCACACTCACAGTCGAAACCCTATAGTTATAATTGAAACAACCCCGAACATACGTTTAAGAATGTCGTACTCACTTGTCATGTCAAAAAGAACTGATTTTTTTTCAATTTTATTTTTATTTTTTTTAACACACCCCCAAACTCATTCGAATCTCTACAATTTTAAGAGTGTGCAAAAATGATTAAGTAACACACCCCAAAATGTATTTGAATTCTTACAACTTTAGGAATGTGCAAAAATATATGAACGACAAAGGACAAGTGAGTATCCGAATACTGAACCAATTAGAATTTCGACCTAAACCCAACCGCTCACATCAAGTAGTGAAATGCTAACTTGATTCACTCAAATTGTGCCTTCAGTTTAGTGATAAAGGTTTGGAAAAAGTTCAATTAGCTAGGGTATTTGTTAAGTGTTCAGAATTGAAATGGCTTTTAGGCTTCGATAGGGTAACGAAGGGTAATGATTTATCAGGGTAAGCTTAAAAGGCTCAAGCGATCAAATGAATGCCTAAATCATATCTCCTAAATAACCTTGCCTAGGATTTCGCCTCGAATTTCCCCCAAATCAAGTTCTGGAATCCCTATTGTCATGGAATTGATTGACGGATAATCGGTTTCAAATCAATAATATAGTGCTATATTAAGTTTACGTGCTCGTGTATTTAGGGTCTACAATAACTTTTACTAAGACGATACGTTAAGCACACAGAACACACATGAATGAGCGTTACGCTCGACCTAAAAAACAATCAAGGGACAGAGTCATCATCGAGTAGAGGCCTAGATGACATCAAAACTCAGCATAAAACAACAACTAAACTAAACAAACTAATCCTAAACAAGCATGCAAACGGTAAAAACAGTAAAATTTAACTAAAAACATAAACACATATTAAAATATACTACACATCACCACCAACTCAACACAGGTGATGTCCAAAATGAGCCGTCAACGATCCCAATGACAATATATAGCATGATATTGAAGACGGGGGTTTAGAACACATACCTGGGCGGCGAGAGGATCTTGCCTCCGACTCAAATTGACGGAGATGTATCTAACTTATTTGTGACCCTGGGTTGCCTCCCAAGAAGCGCTTGGTTTAATGTCCTCGGCCTGACACATGCCCTAGAGACTGGCGAGATTTTCAATGATCGAACCGCAAGAGCACTTGTCGATCTAACATCTTCAAGCATCCTGCCTGAAACAAAAACAAAACTACAAATGAAAATTATATACAAAAATGCCTAGATTAAAATCAAGTTCTTTACTCCCAATATCAAAAGTAACATTCCTTACAATCCCCGACAACGGCGCCAAAAACTTGGTGTCGAGGCCGGGAATAGAATTTGACTACAACCAATCCCCGGCAACGGCGCCAAAAACTTGGTGGCCGCTAAATAAGCGCTGTCACTTTCACCGCAAGCGTACGGATCAAGTTTTAGTATAATGGACATTTCGGTCGGGTATCGTATCCACAGGGATTGGTGTTGTTACTATCGAGTATCGTGATTGTCATAATCTGATTTTATCTAGGCGACAAAAATGGAATTTAATTTAATACTAATACTAAACTAAAATACTAATTAAGTTAACTATACTATAAATACTAATTTGAGATTGTTTAGGAGAGTAGATTGCCTAGGGATTAACTTTATTTACTTCAATGCGTTTGATTTCGTTTTAGTTAACATTAATGGCGTTCGGCGTATCCGACAATCTCGGTTCGTAAACTCCCTCGTCACCTCTTCCGAGTGTAAGCCTGAGGAATACGTGACTTCGTGTCAACGCCGAAGTCCCCCTCAACGTCTTAACAACTCTAGGTCATGTGAGTCTCGCCCCAACGTCATCGATTGCACACTTTCTAACGCCCTCCCGGGTCGTTAGATTGTCGTGTTGTGTTAACTCTTGTCCGAATCCGGGGTTACCTCTCCCGAGTGTCAAACCCCGTATTCTCAATATATCTAAACTAGAATATAATCATAGAAAACAAGGCAACACAATCAAAATTATAAGGAACAACCATAAACGAAACACAAATTCAACCAAAACTACATTTTCATAAATAATACATTAATCCCTATTACAATCCATGTTTAACTCATGGCCGTAACCGTTTATACAATGTAAAATGAGCTAAATATGCTCAAATACTACCAAAATAAAGAAAACAAAGAGAAGAAACGAGCGACTTAGCTGATATCCGAAGATTTTTCACTAGAAACGTCAATCGATCGCTTCCTCGTTGATCCTCCACCTTGGGTTGAGAGATCTCCTTCAAAAATCTCTTATCCTAACCCGAAAATATGGCCTAAGGCCTTAGGAGCCCAAGAGGAGGGAAAAGAGGAGGAGAAAATAGCTTAAATAAGCCAAAAAATATCTCCAACATATCTATTCTGCGTAGAGGATTTCGCCTAGGCGAAGTTAGGTCGGTTAACATTATGCCAGATTTTAGCCTAGGCGAAGTTACTAAAGGTTTACAATTTTGTTTTGACTGTAACTTCTTCATCCAAACTCAGATTGAGGTGATTAAAAAACCTATGGAAAGCTAAGAAAAAAATCTACAACTTATATATTTTGAGTGTTTTCAAAATAGGATTGAATCATAGTCCCAAATAGACTTGAAGTTACATCACCTGTACCGACTTTGCAGGTTTGGTGACCGCCTAGGCGAAGAAGTAGGCAGTGGACTTGGAAATGTTCTCAGCATCTTCATAGCCTAGGCGGTGAGCTTCTTTCACAATGTTTCCTCCTTACTCATTTATCCACCGTAACTTCATCCGCTTTGGTTCGATCACATCGTTTTCGCTCCGATTTCATACATTTTCACCCCACGCACCTATTTTAATACAAAAAGAATAAAAACATATTAAAACATATAAAAAGAACTATAAAAGTACTCAAAAACTAACAAATTCATATTGAAAATACATAGGTAATTTACACCTATCAGCACCGAACCATCTTCTCTCTCCCTCCATCTCTGTTTTACTGGGTTCTTGCCTACACAACACCAAACAACAAACAAGACACAGAACACGCGCACCCACTGTAGATTATCCACACACTCACACTGCTGGAGTAACAACGACGATTGGAACCCGCCACCACCGGTGATCACCCACAGCTCCGACGATCCTCTCTTTCTCCAAATTTTCTGATTTCTCGCTTTTTTTTTTTTTTTTTTTTTTTTTTTATTTATATGCATGAAAATCATGGTTAAGTTTGATCCCTGCGTGCCACGTTGATCCGAGTTCCTCTCGGTATAGTTTTGATCCCGCCGCGTGTATATATATATATAAATCAAATTACACTAACCTCCCCCCATTTTATCCTTCAATTAGAATTTAACCCGAAATCTAATTTTGATGTGTTTAAAATTACAAATTGACCCCTTAAATTTTAAATTAAATAAGAAATTATGCCATCCACCCCGTTATTTTTGAAATGTTATAAAATATGACTTAAATAAAAATCAGGGTCTTATAACCCTTCCCCCCTAAAAGAAATTTCTTCCCAAAATTTTATTACATTAATCGAACAAATGCGGGTATTTGTTTCTCATCTCGTCTTCTCGTTCCCACGTCGCTTCCTCCACGATATGACTGTGACATAATACCTTGACTAATGTAATCATTTTAGTCCGCAACACCTGGTCCTTACGTCCTAAAATCTGGAATGGCTCCTCAACGTATGTTAAATCTTCTTCTAGTTCGATCGGTTGTGAAGTCAACACATGAGAAAGGTCTGGCACATATTTTCGAAGCATCGATACATGGAAAATGTCGTGTAGTTGTGACAACTCTGGCGGTAAAGTAAGTTTGTAAGCCGTCGTGCCAACTCGATCTAAATTTCATATGGTCTGATGTACCTTGGACTTAATTTTTTTTTTTTTCGAACCTCATTATGCCTTTCCATAGAGAAATACGCAAAAACACATGATCCCCCACTTCGCATTTCAAATCCCGCCAGTATTTGCCTGCATAACTCTTTTGTCGACTTTGAGCGATTTTTAATTTTTCTCGAATTACCTTTACTTTGTCTGTTGTCATCTGGCTATGTCCAACTTCAACAATTTTCATTCACCCACCTCAGTCCAACAGACTGGGGTTTTGCATCTCCTATCATACAACGCTTCATACGGGGCCATCTCGATTGTCGAATGGTAGCTATTATTGTAGGCGAATTCCATCAATGACAAATGATCATTCCACCTACCAGGAAATTCCAGAACAGTTATTCTTAACATATCCTCCAACGTCTGAATCGTATGCTCTGATTGACCGTCTGTCTAAGGATGGAAAACGGTGCTAAATTTGAGTTTGGTACCTAAAGTAGTCTGGAGACTCGGCCAGAACCTTGAAGTAAATATCGATATACAATTGGGCATGCTTTTCAAGAGAATACGTTGTCTTTACAGTCAGAAAATGAGAGAACTTGGTAAGCCTATCAACGATCACCCAGATGGAATTATGCCCCTTTTGAGTACGAGGTAATCCTAAAATGAAATCCATCGTGATATGCTCCCATTTCCACTCGCCAATCCTAAAAAGCTTCGAACTTCAGTCACATTTCTCAGTCTTTCCCACTAAACAACAACTTCCACTTTGTTCAGGTCTACCTGAATACCGTCTCTTGAAATAACATGCCCCAAAGATACTACATGATTTAGCCAAAATTCACATTTATTGAATTTCGCCTACAACCGCTTCTCTCGCAATATCTGCAACACAATCTGAAGATGCTCTGCATGCTTGTCTCTGCTTTGGGAATATATCAATATATCGTCAATAAATATGATAATAAATTGATCCCGATAAGATTGGAAGATTCGATTTATCAAGTCCATGAAGGCAGCAGGGGCATTTATCAATCCGAAGGGCATAACCAAAAATTCATAATGTCCTTATCTCGTACAGAACGTCATTTTCGCCACATCACTGTCTCTGACTTTCAATTGGTGATACCTCGATCGAAGATCCATTTTGGAAAATGCTTTAGCCTCCTGGAGCTAGTCAAACAAATCGTCAATCCTAGGCAACAAATATTTATTACGAACGGTCACCGTATTCAGCTGTCGATAGTCGATACACATTCTCAACGTGACATCCTTCTTCTTCACGAACAACACTGGGGTTCCCTATGGGAAAACATTGGGTCTTATAAACCCACGATCTAATAAATCTTGTAACTGCACCTTCAATTCTTTCAACTCAGTAGGCGTCATACGATAGGATGAAATCGATATAGGAGCAGTTCCAGGAAGTAACTCAATCGTGAATTCTATCTCCCTATCTACTGGAAACCCTAGCAATTCGTCTGGAAATGCGTCGGGAAAAATCTCTGACCACTGGAATATCTGCTATTGAAACTTCTCTTTGATTGGTGTCAATCACGTGCGCAAGGTATCCCTGACATCTTTTCTGCAATAATTTCCTGGCTTCTAGGGCTGAAATCAGACTAACCGGAGTGATAATTCTGTCTCCCGAGAATACAAATTCTGGCTTGCCTGAGATTTGACAAATCATTTTCTTCTTAAAACAATCCACCGTGGCATGATAGCCGAACAACAAATCCATACCCAGTATTACTTCAAGATCGTAAATATTCAAGGGTAATAGATCTACCGACAACTTCCTACCACCAATATGAAGTGAACTATATTTATACACACTAACTATTAACACGGACTCATAGTTCTCGGCTACTTCCTACATATCATTCTCTATTAATTCTCGTTGCGTTTGCCCATTTCGTATAACTTTTAAATTTGTCTAACCGTCAACCTAAAACGTATTTTCAAAGTAAATCCTTTCTAGATTAGTCTACATCTTGTCTCTTCCGTTTTTACCAAATCTGATTTAATTTCATACCGTCCAATGGTCGTCTCTTTCTACTTTAACCATATGAACCTCCCTCTCTAATAAAATCATGAGCACACCCACTCATTTATGATAGAATCCGCGTATCTCGAATAATAGCTTAGTGTGTCGTGTAATTGCATAAATAAAGTGTTGTCTACAATTCAGTTCAATAAATAACTTAACATTGGACGAATTAAGTGTGCCCTGCCACACTGTTGGTTTAACAATAAAAATATTATGTACTACCGACAGGGAATCCCAATGTCAAATACTACTAATAGAATTACTTATTAGTTATAATTTAATATTCCCAACCACTAGTACCCCCACAATCGCAATCCACCCATTACTACTACCAACCACACTACCTGAACTACCAACAGGTAGTATCACAACTTCGTCGCATCCACTAATTTCCAACAAGACAAATAACCATGCACGATGCCAATGTACCATCTAATGAAATGAAATAACTATCACTCACGTGCTTAACCCACCTATCGAAACTCTATCTCAAAATCCCCTATTGACTAGACCACTGGCACGTCTACCTATCTCCTGATTCTCTATTGACACAACCACTGGTAAATCTACAGAACCTATAACCTAGGCTCTGATACCAAAATTGTCACGACCCGCCCCGAAATCCTGACATCCCGGGCTGGCGTGACGACATCATGACATTACCGAAAATAACCAACCAACCATCTATTATACGACAATATGCATATATATAAATAAATCATCATCTATATGAACCTATACATATTTCTGTTATGGGAACACACCCATTCCCCAAATATACTAACAGCAAAATATAATATCATGAACCCCTCATAGGTTCGCCTCAGAAAGCTCATCTCAACCCTCCACACGACTCCATCGTAGGACTCCACCTAGCGCCAGTAGGGGACCGACTCCTAGCTACTTTATCTGCGAGTATACTGCCTTCTTAGTAAAAAAATCTTTAATAATAAAAACTCATTCTACAACATCTAAATGGATCAAGCATAAGTTTATAAATACCACATAGCTCGTAAAATCCTAAGTATAAAAGCAGGAAAAATAAAGTGACATAATTAAGTTTCATTCAAATCCAACTAATATAAAAATCATACTAATCACCATGATAATAAATATCAAATCAGCCAATATACGTAAAACATCACATCTCAAGCACACATCTCAAACACACTTTTTAAGCACACAACTTAAACACACACTGGCCAGCCTTAATGATCGTTTTAACCTTACGATCGGGAGTTGCAACGGTACCGTACCACCCGTAGGATTTTCCTTCCTAACGGATACCAATCACTCCACCGAAGCGGATAACATCACTCCGCCGAAGCGGATAAATACTATGGCATCGTCAAATCAATAATATGGTCAAATCAATACCATCACTCTGCTGAAGTAGATAAGTACTATAGTATCGTGAAGTCAATAACATCATCAAATTACAAATCAATAATATCGTCTAATCAACAATATCGTCAAATTAATAACATCATCATCAAACCGCAACATAATGATATCGTCTAATCAACATCGTCAGATCACAGATCCACTTCTCTTTTCCAAAAACTGACTTTTTATTTGAAAATCATATTTCTCACTTTCTTTTAAAAGGAAACGTTTGATTTTACCAAAACTATTTTTTTCACTCTTTATTTTTTTGAAAACCAGATATTTTTCCTCTCTTTTAAAACCACCAAATCCAACGAGAATTATTCTCAACTTTCTTTCGAAAACTATTATAATTTCACGAAAATCCATTTTTACTCACTCACCCTGAAACCTGCTTGATTCATATTGTCTATAAAATCATCTAATCTCAGTAAGGCCATTTTATATGCATATATATATATATATATATATATATATATATATATATAATTTGGCAAGAAGACAGTACACTCACCTGGTTATCCGTTCAGAACAGTTTTTACTGACTATCTTCTACCGACACTCTAGTGCCTGCGAACCTAATAATGACAGGGCCTAAATTAATATTTTATGTAAAATAACCGAATCATGCAATGCCGGCCCTAAATTCCGTAATTTCTCCCGTACCCACTTTTTATTATGAAAAATTGTTATTCGGTAAATTTCGTTTCGTTAATAATTACTGTACGCATTTGTTAATATAGATGGTGACAAAAGTTATTAGAATTAATGATTCCAAATTATAATCCCGTTTGCTAATAATTTAGTTTAACAACAATGGTAATCGATTTAGATTTTACTTGCTCCGAATCGTCCGTCGGCCGCGAGATGAATTTTTTATTGGGGTGGTTGTGTAATTTTTCCGCTTTTTTTTTTTTTTTTTTTTTTTTTTTTCGGTTTCTCTGTTTCTGTTCTGGTTCCCTGCCGACCGACCACCCACACCCCTCTCACCGGCAGCGACCAACCACCCAACCACAATCCTTTGCAGAAACAGATAGAGGGACACACACACATACCATCAACGACAACACCACCGGCGGAACGACATACACACACACACACACACACACACACACACACACACACAACAGCAGCTCACACATGTGCTCTCTCTCTCTCTCTCTCTAACTTTCAGGTTATAACTCCGGTAACCTCACACCACCGTCCTCCTCAACGATCCGAGCACACCTACACACACTGAAACTCATACATATACTGTCTGTACTCATACCCACAACTAACATAGACCCAGTTATACACACACCCATGCATGCTGTCGAAACGGCACACATACACATACCGGCAGTGAAACACGCACGCACACACACACACACACACACACACACTGGTCTAACCTCCCACACACATGATGATGCACATACATCCGCGATGCTCACACACTCGCCGTCCAACCAGAACAGAACACAATCACATATATGTACTGAACCGTCTTCTCTCTCCCTCCGTCTCTGTTTTACTGGGTTCTCGCCGACACAACACCAAACATCGAACAAGACACATAACATGCGCACCCACTACGGATCATCCACACACTTACACTGCCGGAGTAACAGCGACGATTGGAACCCGCCACCACCGGTGATCACCCACAGCTCCGACGACCCTCTCTCTCTCTAGATTTTCTAATTTCTCGTTTCGTTTTTTTTTTTTTTTTTTTTTTTTTTTTTTTTTTTTTTTTTTAGCTTTGTGATCATGCATGAATGAATTTATATGCATGAAAATCATGGTTAAGTTTGATCCCCGCGTGCCACGTTGATCCGAGTTCCTCTCGATATAGTTTTGATCCCGCCGCGTGTATATATATAAATTAAATTACACTAACCTCCCCCCACTTTATCCTTCAATTATAATTTAACCCAAAATGTAATTTTGATGTGTATAAAATTACAAATTGACCCCTTAAAATTTTAAATCAAATAAGAAATTACGCCATCCATCCCATTATTTTTGAAATGTTATAAAATATGACTTAAATAAAAATCAGGGGCCTACAGTAAGGTTGTAGTCCCTTCGGGAAGGATGGTTGTTTCGGACTTATCACCACCTTTACACTAACACCCTTGCATTCGTAATTTCGGGAAATTAAAGAAGTACCAATGAAGAAGAGGTTGGAGTTGAGCAAAGAGATTGCTGAGCAGAAAGAGAAGGTTTTGAGGACGGTCTTCAGGGACATGAACACCCTATTTGATTATCATCTCTTCATAGCCTATTGGTATTTACCACTGGATGTCCTATTCTTCCCTAACTTTCCCTTCGATTCAGACAATGGTAAGAAGTTTCTGCTTTGTCACTTCTTCATACTTGAAAATTTTATGCGTGTTACGCTCGATTCACGCAGATATTCTTGTGTAGAATCGGATGCTGCCGGCCTAGACAAAAGAATTTCTAAATATCTTGTTGAATATTGCAGCCATAGACAAGGCAATGGCAGTCTAGAAGCTTCTTGAAAAGAAAGCCAAAGAGGCTGCCGAGGCGGCAAAGACAGTTGGTTCCGAACACACTGGTAGATCCTAAGTCGTCCAAACATCCCAACTTCCTTAGACGCCAGCCCGGAGTCGCTCCCCCGCCCTTCCTGGGGTCGTTATAAGAGATACCCAACAATCAAAGTCGGATTCTCGCCACTCCGCGTACACCCTGAGTGGTAACTCATCTCCCCGCTCTTTTGACAAAGGGAAGAGGAAGGCCCATGAGGGCAGGCAGAAGAAACACAAGTCCTCAAAGAGGGCAAAGTTCGTGCCCGGGGCTTCTTCCGAGCTAACAGTTGACGAATCATTTTTTAGGATTCCGAACACTAGGCTTCCAACCGATTGCGCATTGCTAAAGAGCCTGTAGGTGATGTCTGGCTATCTCTGTTGCATCACTCCTCCTAATGATAAGAATTTGATAGATAAAGAGAGCACCGGGAACTTCATGCGCTAGGTCATCGGCGACCAAATCTCGGTAAGAACCTTCCCCTAGTTCAAGTTCTGTTTTGTTTTTGTCCATTAGAGTTTTCCAAGTATGACGAATTTGCCACCCTCATGTAGTGTATGCTTCGGATGTCGATAGTATTTGACTGGATCTCTGAGAGTGCCACAGAGGAGTCTATGCTTAGGTCGGGGAAGAATGCGGTAGAAGCGAAGGTGAACAGATTAAACGATGATCTCCAGTTCGCCACCTAGGCCCATCATCGCCTTCAGGCCAGGCACATTCTTATTACTAAAGAACGGGACAACTTTCAAAGACAAAAGGCCAATCTGGAGAAGAAAGTAGATGAGATGGAGAAGAGGTTGAAGAAGGAAGAGCTGCTAAGAGGGAAGGCCATCTGGAGAGCCGAACAGAAAGCCATCAAGGATTACAAATCAAGCGGAGAGTTCGATAATCTTAAGTACGAGCTTGCTGCGGAATACATGGATGATGGTCACAAGGCCACGATCCGCTTCCTCCAGAGCCACTACCCAGAATTCGACTGCTCGGGCGTTGGGATGGAGTTTCCACAACAAGGCGAGCTGTCGGTGGAGCGGGCAGTCAAAGGGGCTTCCCAGGGGCAACCTCGTGAGGCTGGGGCCGAAGGAACAGCCGATGAGGAGGCCGATGGGGATGAGGACACCACCATTAACGTTGTGGATGTTGAAGGTGTGTCCAGAGAAGAATAGGTCCCCCAGCTCAGCTATTTTTGAAGACTTAGATCTTTTTTGAACTTTTTGTTTGAACCCCTTTCTCTTTCTTCTTCTTCTTTTTTTTTTTTTTTTTTTTTTTTTTTTTTTTTTTTTTATGACTATGTATATGGGTAGGAACCCCACCAATGTAAGCCCTCATTTTTTGTTGAATATAATACACAGGAAATTTTTGAGCAATTACTTGCCCTAAATTTCTTCTTGCTCCTCTCTTCTTCTCTAGGATGTAGTAGGTGATTTGTTTCGACCTTCAGCCCTAGACCGGATAAGTGGGCATAAACCTAATTAGCATACTCAGGACAGAGTTGTAGACTTTTAAACTTTCACTCTTCCAAAATCTTGCACCCTTGCTGAGTCCTCGTAGACCTCAGTTCAACATTTTCCTTGTATACGTCCAATTTTATGGTTGCTCCTAGGGCGCAGCTCGGTCAAAAATGTATACTTGTTCATTTTTGTTTTGAAAAATGGTTGTATTCACCCTGCCCTTCAGCCTGTAGTGGGAGTAGTTTTACTGCTCGTGCTATTAGCTATGACGTGACTCGTCGGGTCAGTCCGCTATGCATCTAAGTGTTCCAGAATACTGCTTGGGTAGCATATTGCGTTTTTTGAAAAGTCATTACATCGACATCAAAATTCATTATACTTGGTACGAAAATAAAATTATTACAAAATGACGTCAGTCCTACAGTAGTACTACTTGAGATGGTCGGCATTCCACGGATGTCATAGTAGAATGCCTTTCTTAGTTTTGAGCTCGTAGGTGCCCGGTCTTGCAATTTTGACAATGCGGTAAGGTCCCTCCCAGCTGGGGGCCAACTTTCCCACATTTTTCTCCTTAGTCGCTAACGTAACCTTCTTGAGGACTAAGTCTCCGACTTCAAAATGGTGCGGTTGTACCTGGTAGCGCGTGAAATACGCCGCTATTTTTACTCGCAAGTATACGAGGTCAAGTTTTAGTATAGATTGGGTGAGTTAGGATTATCGTGTCCACAAAGATTGGTTTTGACTATTATTGAGTACCGCGTTTGTTATTACCTAACTTTATCTAGGTGAAAATAAATGTATTTAAAATTAATAATACTAATATTAAGTTAATTAATCTAATTAAATTAACTATACTAATACTATTATGAGATGTTTAGGAAAAATATTGCCTAGGGATTCACTTTTGTTTACAAAAATGTGTTTGGTCTCGTTTTAGTTTACATTAACGGCGTTCGACTTATCCGACAATCTCAGTTCGTAAACTCCCTCGCCACCTCTCCCAAGTGTAAGATGAGGGATATAATGCGACTTCGTGTCAATGAAAAAGTCCCCCTCAACGTCTTAACGACCCTAGGTTACGTGAGTCTCGCCCCAACATCATTGATTGCACACAATCCAACTATCGACCGGGTCATTGGATCGTCGCGTTGTGTTTACCCTATCGACAATCTCGGTTCTAAAACTCCCCCGCCACCTCTCCCGAGTGTAAGACAGGGGAATACATGATTTTGGGTCAACAAAGAAGTCCCCCTCAACGTCTTAACGACCCTAGGTCACATGAGTCTTGCCCCAACGTCATTGATTGTCCACAATCCTAACCCCGACTGGGTTATTGGATCGTGGCGTTTGTTTATTCTAGTCTGAATCCGGGATTTGTCAAACCCCGTATTCTCATAACATCAATCTAAGCATGATTAACAAATAATACGGCATACACAATCAAAATAATAAAGAACAACCGCTAACCAAACACAAACTCAACAAAACAACATTTTCATAAATATATTAATCCCTAGACAAAAACCCATTTAGCTCATGGCCATAACTGGTTATACAATGAAAACTAAGCTAAACATGCTCAAACAACAATCCTAAGTTAAGAAATGAAAGAAGGGACAAGAGAAACTTAGCCTAGTCCGAAGACTTATCGCTAAAAATGTTTCAAGATCGCTCTCCCTTCTTGGCAGCGTGATCTTCTCCTTAGGATTTGAATGAGCACTCCCAAAACCTTTCTATAAAATATGCTAAGTCCTATGGAGCTCTCATGGCCGGAGGTGAGGAGAGGAATGGGATATTTATAGGGAAAATATTTGAACAAAATATCTAAACTGTGCAGAGGTCACCGCCTAGGCGGTGGGTATGTCGGTTTACTCTTCACCGTAGTTGTGGAGAAGGCGTTGAAAATGGAAAATATTTTGTTGTTTCACTGCCTAGGTGGTGAATTAATTCTCCTAGGTGGTGGAATAATGATCCAAGTCTTTGCATTCTGACCACCTAGGCGGTAAAACTACAGTGAGTTTAGGGCCTTCTCAGCATTTTTACCGCCTAAGCGGTTAAACTGCAGTTCTGCATTTTGGCTTCTTTACCCTTTTTCTATCGTTCTTCCACCGTCTTTGATCCGATGTGATCGTTTTTTATCCGTTTTGATACATTTTCACCTCAAACACCTGATTTAGTATAAAAATAATAAAAACACATCAAAATATATTAAAACGTACTAAACATACTCGAAAACTAGCAACGTTCGGATTGGAAATAGATAGGTAATTTACACCTATCAGCACCCTTCTATCGTAGTATTGAGCTACCTGTTGTTGGTATGCCGCTTGGCGTATTCGAGCATTCTCTTGTCACTCTTCTGGAAGATCTAGGTTGAGGGTCAACATTGCATCATTCATTTGGTGGTCCTGATCCTTGAATGACGTTCGAAAGGTTGGCAATCCGATCTCCGCAGGAATCATGGACTCGGATCCGAATGTCATTGCGAATAGTGTCTCTCCGGTTGGGGTTCAAGAAGTGGTGTGGTATGCCCAAAGAACTGGATAAAGGTCCTCCATACATCTTCCCTTGGCCTTATTGAGCTTAGTCTTCAAACCGTGCAGGATTGTTTGGTTCGTGACCTCGACCTGGCCATTAGCTTGTAGGTGACCTGGTGACGCGAAGTGGGTTCGGATACCCAGGCTAGAGCAAAAAGAAGCAAATAAATCATTGTCAAATTGAGTGCCATTGTCGGATACAATTACCCTTGGGATCCCAAATCGGCACACTATCGATTTCCAGACAAAGTCTCGGATTTTCTCTTTAGAGATGCGAGCTAGGGGTTCGACCTCCACCCACTTGGTGAAGTAATCAATAGAGATGACGAGGAATTTTCTTTGACTAGTGCCTTGAGGAAAAGGGCCTAACAGATCTATTCCCCACTGAGCAAAGGGCCATGGGCTCGTCATTGGCACCATGGTCGTTGGAAGTAAATGAGGGTGGGGGCCAAAACATTGGCACTTGTCGTATTTTTTTTTACAAATTCACTCGCGTCCTCTAGCATTTTTTAGCCAAAAATACCCTTGGAGGAGCAGTTTGCCAGCCAGAGCCCTGTCTCTCGAGTGATTGCCACAAATTCCCTCATGGGCTTCTCTCATGATGTCGTCGACCTCTTCCTGCCTTAGGCACCGAGAATACGGGCCAGAGAAAGAACATCGATAAAGGATCCCATCCATAATACAGTATCTGGCAGACTTGTATCGCATCCTCCTTGCTTCGTTGCGGTCGTCGGGTAGCGTCTCGTCTTCCAAATATTTTCATATCGGCTCCATCCAAGTGAGATGGTCGTTGAGATCATAGATTGGTGCCATCTGGTTAGATATCTCCGTGCTCCGAGCATCCAGGTACTCAACAGGCACGCTTCACTTCAGAGTCAATGCTACCGCCCAGGCTAGGTTTGCCAAGGCATTAACGTCTCAGTTCTCTTCTCGGGGTAGTTGGGATACATGGATATTTTCAAATTTTTCCATCAGGGTTTTGACCATTTCAAGATACGCAGTCATATTGGGATCCTTTGCTAAATAATCCCCGTTAACCTGGTTGATGACTAGTTGAGAGTCACAGAAGACGGACAACGTCTTCACATTAAATTCCCGGGCTAGGTGGAGACCAGCTAACATAGCCTCATATTCAGCTTCGTTGTTAGTTGCTCTGAACTTTAATCTCAGGGCGTATTCGATCTCTTCGTTGTCCGGCACAATGAGCACCATTCCCGCCCCACAACCGTATGTGTTGGATGATCCATCGGTGAACATCCTCTACGTTGCTATACTGGCATTTGGATTTGAGTTCCCTAGCACTCCCCTTGTTTCCATGGTTTTAGCTTCTGGGTTGACGACAGGTGGCTTTAGGTCCTTAGGGAATGTGAGCTCGGCGATGAAATCTGCCAGGACCTGGCCCTTAATGGCCATCCCAGGGCAGTATTCAATGTGGAACTGACCTTGCTCAAGGTTGTACTTCATTAATCATCCCGAGATGTCTAGTGAATGTAAAATTTGCTTTATCGGCTGGTCAGTGAGGACAACGATCTCGTGGGCTTGGAAGTATTGTTTCAACTTTTGGGAAGCAACCAGTAGGGAATAAGCCAACTTTTCAAATTTGGTGTATCTTGTCTCGGCATCCAAGAGGATCCTGCTAGAGTAAAAGACCGGGTGTTGAACACTGGTGTCGTCCTTTACAAGAGCAGTACTAACCGCCGTCTTAGATGCGGCAATATATAAGTACAGAGTTTCTTCCTCCTTTGGATTGCTGAGTAGGGGAGCAGAGAAAAGATAATTTTTGAGCGCTTGGAAAGCCGATTCATTTTCGTCTGTCCACCCAAAGTTCTTGTTGCCTCTTAGTACCTTGAAGAATGGCAGACATTTTTCCGACGCTCGAGATATGAAGTGGTTGAGGGTAGCGAGTCTCCCTGTCAGCATCTGCACCTCCTTCTTATTCCGAGGAAAGGTCATCCCGAGGATCGTATGTATTTGGTCAGGGTTAGCATTGATGCCATGCTGGGAGACCATATACCCCAGGAACTTCTTCGCAGAAACCCCAAAAATACATTTGTTAGGGTTAAGCTTTATGCGGTGAGCCTGGAGCTTTTCAAAGTAGTTGTGGAGATGTTGGGTGTGGTCAGTGAACCTTGATCTCTTGACCAATATGTCGTCGATGTAAACCTCCATTGTCCACCTGATCTCCTCCTTGAACCTTTTGTTCACCAGTCATTGATAAATGGCTCCGGCGTTACGCAAGCCAAATGGCATTACCTTGTAGCAGTATGTACCCTTGTCTATGATGAAGGATGTTTTTCTCTTGTCAGGGGGGAACATCGGGATTTGGTTGTACCCTGCATAAGCGTCGAGGAAACTCAGACGTTTACACCCTGTTGTGGCGTCTATGACGATATCAATCCTGGGTAGGAGAAGAAATCCTTCGGTAATGCCTTATTCAGGTCTTTAAAATCAATGCAAAGGTGCCACTTATTGCTAGCCTTGGGGGCCAGGACCACATTCGCCAGCCAGTCGGGGAATTTGACTTATTCGATGACGCCAGACTTGATCAATTTGTCCATCTCCATTTCAATTATCTTTTGGCGCTCCAGATGAAATTTTCGTCGCTTTTACCGCATGGGTGGATGGTGTGGGTCAGCGTGAAGGTGGTGCATCGCTACGCTTGGATCGATCCCCGCCAGCTCATCATGGGACTATGCGAAGACGTCGTAATTTCTTTGGAGCAGCTAGATGAGTTCAATTCTTTGTTTGAACGTGAGACTAGCTCCGATCCTTATAGTTCGTTCTTCAATGGTTGGGTGTATGGATGCCTCCACTAGTTCCTCGTGAGGTCGGGGACCAGTCTCTTCCTCCCGTAGATCGTCGATGGGTACCGACACCAGCCCTTGGCTCAGAGCTATGAGTTCAGAACCTTCGAGCTCTAGCTTTACCTTTGATTGCTATTTTTTTTTCTCTAGCGCCCTCTGAGCATAAGCTCGAGAAGACTCTTGGTCACCCCTTACTACTCCCACACCTCCTTCTATAGGGAACTTCATCGACTGGTGGTACGGTGAGCAGACTACTTTGAGGGCCACCACCGTGGGTCGGCCCATGATTGGGTTATAGAACAATGGCCTGTCCATGATAAAAAATTTGGTCCAAACAGTTGAGGTCCTTCAATGGGCTTCGATGGTAATGGGAAGCGAGACCCACCCAGCAGCGTCGACAACGTCTTCCCCAAACCGGACTAGGGGGCTTTTGACGACTTTATCGCACTGGGGTCCACGTTCATCTTCTCGAACGCCCATTTGAAGATGATGTCAGCGGAGCTACTGCCGTCCACCAGGATTCTTCCCATTTTGAAGTGATTGATGAGAGAGACTATGATGAGGGCATCGTCATGAGGGACGTGTACATCCTTGAGGTCCGCGTCGCTGAACGAAATAATGTTGTGCTCTGCAGCATCGATCGTGCTTCCCTCAAAGATGTATCTGTCTATTTTTCTCTTGGCTTTGTGATCGCACATTTTCTTGGAGAAGAGAGTCTTTCCCCCCAGGCTTAATCTACCATGGATAACGTTGATCTCACCATCCACAATTTTCTCGTCATCGCCCCTATCCTCTTCTGATATGGGATAGGGGAGACTTCTATTCCTCCCCTTCTATAACCCCTATGTTTGTCGCGGGGATTGTTGTCCTTCGTTCTAGGAGCCCGGTCGTCCCTTTGAACGTAACGGCCAAAATACCCTCCGCTGATGAGGGCCTCGATTTCTTCCCGGAGTCGGAAACAATTCTCAGTGGAATACCCCTGGTCCCAGTGGAATTGACAATATTTATCCATTGACTTCCTTATTAGTTTTCCGATGGAAAGGGGGAGGGGGAGGAAAGAAGTCCCTCCCTGCATTCTCAACGAACACGGTGGCCATCGAGACCGTGAGTGGTGTGAAGTTCTGCTGGCGGTTCCCCTGGGGCGGGAATAGCCTCCGATCCCCGGGCAACGGTCCTAGTCTTCCTTTTGCTTGCAGCCTTTTGGACCCATGATGTTTTCTCGACCCTTCTTCAGCATTCTCTTTTTTCTTTTGACATCCTCTGCGATCCTTTCGGGTTGCTTCCCTTTTATCGGCATTATGGAACCTTGTGCCTCTCTCTAGGGCAGCGTCCAGACTAGGAGCCGGGTTAAAGCAGAGGTCATACATGAGGCGTCGATGCTTCAGACCATCAATGAATACGCTCATTGCGACCATGTCGCTGAGCTCATCGTAACCAATAATTTCTTTATAAAACCTCTCTACATAATCTCCTAATGATTCATCGGGTAGTTGTTGGAGCGTGATGATGTATGCAATAGTTTTTGGCCTACACCGTGATCGCCCAAATCCCAAAAGAAAGAGCAGCTCAGAGCTCGTGAAAATTGGAGATAGATGCTGGGGCTAAAGTCCTGAACCACGCCTCGGCAGCCCCCGTGAGGTTGAGGGGGAATGCCTTGCATCTTATTGCTATCGAGGCTGTGTGCAGGTCCATATAGAACCTGAAGATGGACAAGTGGTCCACCGGATCAGTGATCCCGTCATAGAGGATCATTTAGGGGTGGGTGTATCGCGCTGGCAGTGGTTCCTCTAGAATTTTATTAATGAAATGAGATCTTACCTCCGAATGAAGCCCGGTTGGGCCCTTGGTTCCCCGGACGTGTTGTAAGGCCGCTTCCATGTCAGCTAGGCGCCTCTCCACCACCATCTCGGCCCTTGACGGGACTCGAGCTTGACTAAAAATAGCGCGATGTGGTGGCTGTCGTGGTGGGGAAATCAGAATCTACCTTTTGAATGCTCTGGGGATGGTGGTCAGACTACATGGTATGGTTGTGAGCTGGGGGAGACTCGGTACGATTGTCTCTCATTCGTCTTAGTGGAGGTGGCGACGGAGATTCCAAAGCCTCAAGAGGTGCTAATTCAACCTCCCTCCGACCAGCATTATGGGCCCAGGGCCTCGGGACGTGCCCATCGAAATGGATTATGCGCTCTTCAACTCCGATTTTCTGTTCTTCTCGACCCGCGACCTGGACTGTCGAAAGACCTATTGGAGGGCCCGGTGGCAGGCGGGCTAGCACAATTTAGAAGAAGGTTTGGAACTCGCCGAGCTGGCGTTCCAAGATATCGACGCGAGCTGCCTCAGGGGCCCCGGAAGTCTACCCAACAAACTGTTCCGTGGGTAAGATTGGACCCACCTGAGTGGTGGGCTGAGTCGTCGGGCCTACCACCCCGGATGGCAGGACAGCGGGCAGGTGGAGACTCTCCATAGGTTATACAGGGGGATCCGACCTGGGAGCCTTCGACATGCTCTGTACGGACAAGGGGGGTGGATTACTGCTGGGGGCAAGCGATTGGTCGGCCTGGCGGATTTCCTTCCCAGACTTTGTGATCATCAAGTCTTAACCTCGTGGGGAGCTGATGATTAGGGGAGGCTTTTAGTACGTTCCCATAGACGGCGCCAAACTGTTGATGTCAAAAAGTGGTGACAGGTTAACAGTGTGGTCTGGAAGGATATCGGGGACACAGGATCGCTGATGATGTAATTAACTTGGTGAAGTTAGGGGGACGACCTCCAAGCTGAGCTCCACTCTTTCACTCCAAGTACCTGAACAAAGACTGGGGTTGTGCCAGGGAAAGTCCCTCTAGCATGAGAGTAAGTATCTGGGGGAGAAGAGCTAAAAGTATTATGATCTCAGTAGAGAAGATGTATCATTGGGCAGTGGATGTCATGGTGTATTTATAGACGCCGGTGCTCAATTAATGCCACAAAATTAGGGAGCTGAGCTCGGATTAATTAACCTAATCCGTTAGGTAGCCAATGAGCAGGCGGATTAGTGTTCTAATCGTCTGGGCTGGGTTTTTGTGCCCACCTGTAGAGGCCCATTGGCCGGAACCTCATGACGGCCCGATGAGGTCCTAAGTGCGGAGATGGCGAGCAGAGGGTGTTCGAGTTTGTCAGTCCAGATCGTAGTCTGTCGGCCTGGATTTTTTCACCGAGATGATCCCTAGCCCGGCTCGGAGTTCGCCCCAGCTCAGTATTGAGGGGATTTCAGCTCCCAGCCTGGCATTGAGGGGATTTCAGCTCTCAGTCCAGCCGTTTTTCCATATTTGGGCAGATATTAACCATGTGGTACACCTGACGAGATTCCCTATATCAATTATAATAATCAAATTCATAATTTATAGATTTATCAAATCGATTTTACAACGGTCAATAATAAATACGACTATTATAATTTTAATTACAAATTCAATTAAAATTTCCGTTGCCGTCGCACTCACTGGCCTTGCAATCAAAAGTGTAGGGTTGTGAGTTAACGCTCAGTAGAACTCTAACCCCTTTAATACGTGCATTTAATTTATATAACAAATAAAGTACCTTAGTATAATTTATACATAATTTTCAAATAATTATAATTATTTTATGAAATTTAAGAGTTAAAATTCAATAATATTGATAGCATGAGTTCATACAATAAAAAAAAAATTAAATATTTAGAAGTTCTACCTGAAAATATAAGTCGATAAGTAGCAGAAAAAAATTATTTTTTTCCTTTGCTTCTTTTCTCCTCCTATTTCCTTCTCGTGACTCCTCTCTCTTCCTGCCTCAATATCTCAATCTATATATTCATATAATGATCTACCCCCAACTTCACATCTCATCCTCTATGCTTATATAATGGCCTCTCTCATCCTACACGTGTTATGTCAAGCGTTAATATTAATATCCCCATATGGTTTGATCGTCATCTTTCTATTGTTATTAATATTATTATTATTATTATTATTATTATATATAAACACACTCACACTACATATTACCGGCAAATACACGTGGTCTCCACTTTTTTTTTTTTTTTTTTTTCATGGTCATAAATTAGTTCCTTCTATTGAAGAATTTTAAAATTATATTTAACACTCATATTTATAAAATAATTCGTATTAAATTCAATAATTATACTTATTTCTTTAAAATTATTAAATATTTATTCTAAATATCATAATATGCAAAATAGTCCAAAAATATTAAATTTTTATATAAAGTAATATTTTAAAAAATATAAATTTTCGGGATATTAAAATCTATCTCCCTTAATTAAATTTCGTCCTCAAAATTTCGTTCAACAATGATAATTCAGAATTGTACCGTGCTGGCCACTCTCGGTCAACCCATAGTGACCGAAAGTCATCACCACGCTCCCGTTGCGCTATTCTGATAGAAATAACAATAAATATATATGACCAACAAATATATTTTAAAATATCACGACAATTCTACTTGGATTGGATCTATCTCAATTCCAATAGGTCTATGACCTCGATAATTTTCCCACTTGGCATGACTTTTCAAATCCATCGTCATATCCCATAACGAACATTTACCGATTCTATCCAATATTTCAAGCCAATATATTGCATCCAACATTTTATCAAACAGATAACCCAACTCCTTGTGAACTGTCCCATGAGACTAAGAATAATCAATCTCGATATCTACATAATTGAAATTTCAACAATCTCCTAAACTTTTTATAAATACTAACCAAACTTCAAATAATAAATTTTTCCGCAATGCATCTAAAAACACATAGATATGTATCAATCTTATAATTACATCTCAAAATACATATATACATCTTAAACCACATAAATATCTGGAAACACGTAAATATATCACCCACGCGTAACTATGTCCTAACCACCCAAATACGTTTTAAACACCTAAATAAGTGTCAATTATATCAACCAAATACATCCCAAATCATATAAGTACATTTCAAACCACGTATATGATATTTCATCTCAAGGTTCAATTATGCCATCTAAGTGACTATCAGTGCCAGGACCATTTAATATTCCCAATGGTAGGGGCAGCCACCTGCAGGATTTGCATTTCTGATAGGTCTCAATAGATCAACAACACAATCAATCACCTGCAAGACTTGCCCTCTTGACAGGTCTCAACATATTAATAACATAATCAACCACCTGCAAGATTTACCCGCTTGACATGTCAATATATATCAACAACATAATCAACCACCTGCAGGTCTTGTTCTCATGACAGGTCATAATATATCGTTCTATAGGATATGCCCTCCTGTTAGGACCAACAACATCCCATAGGATATGCTCTCTTGTTGGGATCAGACTATGATAAAGTCGGATAATAAAAACCCTTTTCCAGATTTGAAATTTTACTTGATCCGCATAACGTCATAAATTAGTCCATTTTAATAAACTTTTTTTTTCCCCACGTTTTAATACAAAACTAAAATTTAACAATTTACCTAGAAGACAATGCACACAATGTCTTCATAATATAAAAAAAATCTACGGGTCAAGTATATTTATCACACACCACCTTTCAAATTATAATATAAATATAATCACACACTTATCCGAAACAAAATTCCATTGCTACTATCGTAATAAAATAATGCTTTGAAATCCACCAACCAAATTATTTTAATATATAATAAAATACCGCACACATATTTTCCTACTAGCCATAGGATCATTTCACCTTATGATCGGGAGTTACAACAGTACCATAACCTGTACAACTGTGTCATCTAAGGTGACCGACAGTATCAGGGCTATTCAATATCTCCAAAGGTAGGGGCAACCACCTGCAGGACTTGCACTTCTGACAGGTCACAACAACATAATCAATCACCTGCAGGACTTACCCTCCTGACAGGTCACAACAACAACGTCCTATAGAGCATGCCCTCCTGTAAAGACTAATCACATTTCGTAGGACATGCCCTCCTGACGAGATCATAATATGACATAGCAGGATAATAAAATCATTTTTCACCCTTAAAATTTTTCTTGATCCATTTAATATCATAAAACTATCAATTTTTATCAATACTATTTTTTTTTTCTTCGTAATCTGATACGAAAATAAGACTTGATAATTTATATAGAAGACATCAAACACCTTAAAATTAATACTTCCAATTCAACGACAATTCTCATAGTCCACAGCTAACACGACACTCACCAAGGCTTATTTAACTTATTATTGGTAAGTTGCATTAATTAAACGTCACCTAAAATATTAATATGTTCAAATTAAAAATTGTAGGGAACAAGGTGAGATTTAGTCAAACTTCGAGAGTATTAAGTGTCCAAAAATACAAAATAATAATAGACAATCAAATTCAAATCAAAGGTACAAATTGATATTATAGGGAGCGTTTGTGTGCAAGGAAATGGAACCTCAAAATTGAAATTAGGAATGAAACCAAAAATAACAATTAAGTACACTTAAATAACATCAAATTATTATTAATATTTTGTTTATTTTTTTATTTATTTTTTATTTTTTTTGGAGGAGTTCTCTTTAGTTGTTCCGGTATAGAACCCCTCTTTAAGTGGTAAAATGCGTCCATACACTCCCTGAGAACATGGGTTGTATTACCCTAGTTGGCACTTCAATTTAACTAGTTATACAAATCAAAAACTAAAAGAAGAAAACAATAAACCACCATCCGAGCACTGTTTGAGTCTTTTGACTTCCAACTAAATTCATTTAAATTTATATGACTGAGTCTGACTTAACTCCTTTTGTCTCTTGTAAATCTTATCACGGTTTGACAAAACATTAAGTTAATAAAATAGGTTTTTCTCTCTCTAGTATTGAACTACAGGCCAAATATTGAGCTTAAAAGCTTTCACTAATTTTACCACATTACACACCACGCACATTGTGAAAGTAAACTCATAAAAAACTGAAATATGAGAATTTGAAAAAGAACTTTAGAATCCACAAAACAGGAAAATATTAGCGCAAACATTAGAAGAAAAACTCCACTTTAATAGAATCAAATAATTTTTTTTTTTTTTCTTTCTAACAATAAGATTTTCCAAATCTATTCTTGTAACTTTAGTTTCAAATACCTTCCTCCAAATCATTGGTTTTCAATGAATCCGTATGACCTCTTAAGTAATTGTAATTATAGACATTAACATGTTCAGATCAAATAGTTTTAGATAACATGTTAACAAATAATGTCTTTTAATGCTAATATATATTTTTGTGTACTATCTTAACAGATCAAATAATTTTGTATACCATATTAAAACCATATATTTATAATAGACAATATATATATTGGTTAAATATAACCACCTCGTACCAGTGATGGAACCCAAACACAACCAGTCACGTCAAGAAACGTCAAGTAGGGAAACAAATTCAAGAGCGTACCAGTGCAAACAAGATTCTTGCATATGATTTTACATATATTATTTATTTATTTATTTTTAAATATTAATCAATTTATTATGAATAATGGGTACTATAAACCGCTCTAATACCACCTATAACGACCCTGTTAAACAGGGTTACTACGCGATTTCTCTTTTTGGAAAATTAACACTAAATCGAATAACCGATAATTTATTTCGTATAAATCCGATAAATTTTTATAAACTACGGCGACGGTTTTATTTATTGACGACGATAATTTTACTAAATAATCAATATTTTTAATTAATAAAATATCTAATAAATTTTATAACGATAATTAGAATTATCGGATTTTCAAGTTAATTTTACAACTATGAATAATAAATACAACTTTTACAAATTTAATAGAAATCCAAATAAAATTCTTTAGGCCGTACTATTTCCAAATATATTTAAAAATAACAAAAAAATAAATAAATTGTTGTTCCATTTGAGAATTAATCTCGATAATTAATATCGATTTATCGTGTCGATTTTATAACGATAGATATTAACTACCATCATTACAAGTAGACATTCTAATAAAATTTCTGAAGTTTATTATATGAAATATTAGCCACACTGGGCATTATTATTGAAATTTCATGTCAATTATCAATTGAAACTGAGTACCCAAATGAAGAAAGTATATTTATACTAAATACTAAAAATGTCAAAATTTATAATACGGCGACGATGATTATAATTATCGAATTTATGATTTATCAATTTATCAAATCGATTTTACGACGGTCAATAATAAATACGATTATTACAAGTTTAATTACAAATTCAATTAAAATTTCCGTTCCCGTTTCGTTCTTACTGGCCCTGCAATCAAAACGTTGGAACTATGAACCAACGTTTAGTAGAACTCCAACCCCTCTAATATGTGCACTTAGTTTATATAACAAATAAAACACATTGGCATAATTCTCACATAATTTTTACATAATCATAGTCATTTCATGAAATTTAAGAGTTAAAATTCAACAATAATAATAGCATGAGTTCACACAATAAAAAAATTAAATATATAAATTAGAAGAGTTAAAAGAATATTTTTTCCCTTTTCTTCTCTTCTCCTCCTTTTTCCTTCTCGTGACTCCTCTCTCTTCCTCCCTCAATATCTCTGTCTATATATTCATATAATGATCTCACCCCAACTTAATATCTCATCCTCTATGCTTATATAGTGGTCTCTCTCATCCTACACGTGTCATGTCAAGCCTTAATATTAATATCCCCATATGGTTTGATCATCACCTTCCTATTGTTATTAATATTACTATTATATATAAACACACTCACACCACATACTACTGCAAATACACGTGGTCTCTACTTAATTATTATTATTTTTTTCATGGTCATAAATTAGTTACTTCTATATTAAAAATTTAAAAATTATATTTAACACCCATATTTATAAAACAATTCGTATTAAATTCAATAATTGTACTTATTTCTCTAAAATTATTAAATATTTATTTTAAATTTCATAGTATACAAAATAATCTAAAAATATTAAATAAATATTTTCAAAAATATAAGTTTTCGAGGTATTACAATATATATATATATATATATATAAGTGTGTGTGCGCGCGGGGGCACGGGGAGGTGTATGTGTTCGGTAAAAAAGAAAACTATAATTCAAATAAATTATGTTGTATTCTTTAGTTAATAACAACTACATTGAATTGATCGATATTTAGTATTACTAAGTGTAACCCTATTTGACACTCAATTGCAATCTATTACTTTATTCAAACTCGGTTTTTTTTTTTTTTTAAAAAATAAAAAATAAAAACATCCATCATTTAATTTTAACTAATGATGGTGAATTTGGTTATGGATCGTTTGTGTGGGCTTACGTTGAATTGAGCTTGGAACACGAGCGTAGCAAAAAGCCCAAATCACATTAAATTGGTTCAGGGCCTTCGCACCTAAGATGGGGTCAGGACCTCTTCTTCAATGGGCCGAAGCCTTATCGCCGAGCAACACGAGTTAGGACCATGAGCATTCAACTCCAGAATTCATGCGCGGGTCGGGTCCTTAAGCAAATTCGATCAGAATATTCGTTGGAGCCGTCATGCTAATTACGCCACGGGTGTGCTCTCTAAAACGGATTCCTGATTACATGCCCTCTCTATCCTATTTATATCTAATGAAGACTATAAATACTCCTGGTTGGTGTCACGAAAAATATGCACAATTTGATACACATTACTTTAGAATTTTCCTTACCTGAGATACTTACTCTCACACCAAAGATTCTTCACCGAGAATTTTCCCTAGTGTAAGAATTTATACAGGGAGAACCAAAGCAAGAAACAAAGGAGCACGATGAGATTTCACTAAATTACTATGGTACCAATTTTTGGCATCATCAGTTGGTGTTGTCTGTGGGAATCGACAGTAAAAGTTGTGTTTTCTCTACATACCATTGGCCAAATTCTTTGCTCATGCTCACTCGTTCCAAGAGAATCGTGCTCTAAAAAAAATCACTCACAGCCTCAAGAATCTCAAGTCCAGCATGCACGTCCAGCATCCACGTCCAGGATATATATATTTGAATTATAGTTTTCTTTTTTACCGAACACATACACCTCCCCGTGCCCCCGCCCGCACACACACTTATATATATATATATAAGTGTGTGTGCGCGCGGGGGCACGGGGAGGTGTATGTGTTCGGTAAAAATGAAAACTATAATTCAAATAAATTATGTTGTATTCTTTAGTTAATAACAACTACATTGAATTGATCGATATTTAGTATTACTAAGTGTAACCCTATTTGACACTCAATTGCAATCTATTACTTTATTCAAACTCGGTTTTTTTTTTTTTTTTAAAATAAAAAATAAAAAAATCCATCATTTAATTTTAACTAATGATGGTGAATTTGGTTATGGATCGTTTGTGTGGGCTTACGTTGAATTGGGCTTGGAACACGAGCGTAGCAAAAAGCCCAAATCACATTAAATTGGTTCAGGGCCTTCGCACCTAAGATGGGGTCAGGACCTCTTCTTCAATGGGCCGAAGCCTTATCGGCGAGCAACACATGAGTTAGGACCATGTGCATTCAACTCCAAAATTCATGCGCAGGTCGGGTCCTTAAGCAAATTCGATCAGAATATTCGTTGGAGCCGTCATGCTAATTACGCCACGGGTGTGCTCTCTAAAACGGATTCCTGATTACATGCCCTCTCTATCCTATTTATATCTAATGAAGACTATAAATACCCCTGGTTGGTGTCACGAAAAATATGCACAATTTGATATACATTACTTTAGAATTTTCCTTACCTGAGATACTTACTCTCACACCAAAGATTCTTCACCGAGAATTTTCCCTAGTGTAAGAATTTATACAGGGAGAACCAAAGCAAGAAACAAAGGAGCACGATGAGATTTCACTAAATTACTATGGTACCAATTTTTGGCATCATCAGTTGGTGTTGTCTGTGGGAATCGACAGTAAAAGTTGTGTTTTCTCTACATACCATTGGCCAAATTCTTTGCTCATGCTCACTCGTTCCAAGAGAATCGTGCTCTAAAAAAAATCACTCACTGCCTCAAGAATCTCAAGTCCAGCATCCACGTCCAGGATAATCGTTAATGGAACCACTAGCTGGAGGTTTTGTACCGGTGATCAGAGAAGCTCGCCTTGAGAAGATTAAGACCAAGTTTTGGGTACTTAATCACCACTTAATTCAATTGGAAAATGTCCTGCAAGCTCTACCTCAACCACTTGTTCAAGTAGACCTAGTCCCTCGCTAGGGAAGCGACCAACTCGAGTTACCATCTCGCTTTACTGGATGCACATATAGAGGGGTGAAATGTGTGCATATCCCTATGATAAGCCCCTGGAAAGCTATATCGAGTTGGGGGCTAAATATTGTTGAGGGTCTCCATTTCTTCCACAAGACATTTCCAATGCTGAATCGATCCCGCAGCGAGTGCGATCGGCTTCCTCCCATGGACAGAGAACCTACCATCAAGCGTCACCTTGAAAAGATGGAGGCATCCTTCACAAGAGAGATATTGGATGAACTAGTGCTTGCCATGTTTACTTATCCCACCAATCAAATACTATCTTATGACGGGTTGGTAGACTTGATCGCTACATTCAAAATACCCTTACACCTCCAGAGAGCCTCGGATGCGATGTAGCGCGCACAAGTTCTTTTCGGTCACCTTGATTTTGCGTTCCAGATAATGGTATCACACCCTTACTCTACTGACCATAGCTTGTTTCACCAACTTTGAGAAAGCTTTTCGGGCCCAATTTAAGCACAACCACAGGAAGCCAAAATCATCCACATGACTCATTACTTTTAAGCAAGGAGATGATGAGGTACTGCATCAATTCCTTGATTGCTTTGAACCAAGGCCTATGCTATCATTCAGTTGGATAACGCTATCGCACTTGCCACACTCATGAGTGGTCTCTGGAAGGGAAAATTATTTTACTACTTGGCCAACCCCCCAAAATTTGGACGATGTCCTATCCCGAGGGTCATGCTTTAGCGAAACTGATTTACTCTGGCAGGACAAAACAAAGGCAAAAATGGCGCCGAAAGTGCGAAGGAGAGTAGATCGACAAACAAACTGAGCTTTTAGGGAGCAAAAAGTTCAATAAATGGAGATTGAAGAATGAACGACGAGCTCCAACATGGAGGCCAGATCAGTTTATGCTATTATAATTGCTTGTGGTAACCATTTTGAACGAAATAATGGGAGCGAAGCCAGAACTTCTTTAGCCATTACTGTTGAATCCCACATTGATGTTGGGCCTCCCGATATCCATTCGTAGTGGTTTGTCAAAGTCCACCCTGCGCGTGAGGGGGCGTGTTGAATCCCACATCGCTTGTGTTACCTAATCCTGAGCTATATATAAAACTAAAGGCAATCCTCCTCTTACAAGGCGTCTTTTGAGAGTGAGTTAGGCCAAGTAAAAATTTCTACAATTACTGTTGAAGTGAAAATTCGAGAGATAAAACAAAAAAAATTATTGTGAATTCTACCATGATCATACACGCAACGAACGAATATTTTCAGTTGAAGAATGAGATTGAAAATCAGATTCGACGTGGTTGTCTTCGGCGTTATGTCCGAGTGGAAGATGGTGATCGAAGAAAGTAACTAAACCCAAAAGACCATAATGAAAAGAAGAAGGCCCCAGGATTGTGTTATGGCTTCGGTCAATGTTATTCCTCACCCGAGTTCACAGAGGGTGTTTGAGCTCGTTCCACTATGAGATGAGCTTGGCCACCTACTTGTGGAGTACCTATGGGGAAAAAGACAAGTATTACCCCCAACAAAAATCTCTACAGCGTACAGACTCACCATGATGATGATGGTGACATCATCGAAGGAGGCACAAAAATGTTTCTTGATGTGCGAGCAACACTTTAAGAACTCCTGCGAAGGAATCAAGACATCTTTGCATAGTCGCATTTGGAGCTTCCTGGGATTGATCACAGCGTGGCCATGCATTGATTTTTCATCAATCTTAGTTACCTGTTGGTGTGTTAGAAGTGAATAAAGTTTCATCCAGAAAAATTAGTTATCATCATAGAAGAGACGAAGAAGCTGATAGACATAGGGGTAATTAAGCAAATTACGTTTCCCAACTGGTTGGTCAAATGGTTTTAGCTAAGAAGGCGGGAGGAAAATGACTCATGTGTGTCGACTACAAGGACCTCAACAAGACATGGCCGAAGGATTTTATTCCTTTTCTCAAGATCGAAGTGGTCATTGACACAGCAACTAGATACGAGCTTTTGAGTTTCCTGGATGCATTTTCAGGGTATAATCAAATCCCTATGTATCTACCAAATAGACCGAATACATCATTTGTAATGAACAAAGCTACTTACTGTAATAAGATACCGTGTTTGGCCTGAAAAATGCCAGTGCTACCTATAAAAGGTTGGCCAATAAGACGTTTAAGTTCGAAATTGGAAAGCCAATGGAGGTGTATGTTAACAACATGATGGTGAAAATATTGGTTGTAGAACAATATATTACGGACCTCAAGCAGTGTTTTAACATTCTTTGATTGTATAGGATGAAATTGAATCTATCAAAGTGTATCTTTGGAGTTGCCTCAAGAAAGTTCCTAGGATCCACTCAAAAGAGGGAATAGATGCAAATCCAAATAAGATCCTTACTATCATGGAGATGTCGTCCCCAAGGACTAAGAAAGAAGTGGAAAACCTCACTGGGAGAGTGTCTACTTTAAGCCAATTCATTTTTCAGTCGAGTGATTGATGTTTTCCTTTCTTTAAGATTTTAAGGGGTAGCAAGGCATATGAATGGACCAAGGAATATGAATTGTTCTTCCAATAACTGAAGCGATATCTAGCTACAACACCATTACTAACTACGTATAAGCTAGGAGAAACGTTATTTCTCTACCTCACGATCTTTCTAACCTAAGTACATTTCTAATCTAAGAACTGAAGGGCTGCCAAAGCCCAATTTACTACTCCAGCCAAGTTCCTAGCTGAAACAAGGTATACAAGGATTTAGAAGCTGGCATTCTCATTACTGGTGGTATTAGGGAAGATGAGGCAATATTTCCAGGCTCACCCAATTGCAGTGTTGATTGAGAATCTTCTTTCCCAGATACTTCATGCTCTAGATACCTCTGGGAGACTGGTAAAGTGATCCATTGAACTGAGTGAGCTCCACATAGACTATCAGCCCTGAACGGCGATCAAAGGTCAGATTATGGCAGACTTCATTGATGATATGGGGGTATCCCACTGAGAATGCCGATATACCATCCCCTAGGGAATAAATCCCATTAAACCTAGGGGAAGAGTTGCTCTCGTCAATGGGTGAAGGTTATTTACCGATGGGTCCTCCAATTAGAAGGGGAATAGGGTTGCATTGGTTATGATTCCCAAGAAGAGGGAGGAACTCGAATATACCCTGAAAGTCGACTTCAAGGCCACCAACAATGAAGTTGAGTATGAGTCACTAGTTGTTAGACTCCAAATGGCTAAGCATGTTAGAGCAACTAACCTCTCTGTGCTTAGCGATTCACAGCTAGAGGTCAACCAAGTTAGATGAAAATACTGAGCTATAGATAGCACAATGATGAGGTAGCTTGAAAAGGTGAGAGATCTCTAGGAAGAATGGTCCATCGTGGACATAACTCAAATCCCGAGAGACAAAAATTGCTACTTCAATGCCCTTGCAAACTTAGCATCCACTGTGCCTTTAAAGGGCCCTCGGCCGGTCCCCGTAGAAGTTGTGGAAAGACCAAGCATTGGCAAACTGAACCAAGTTAATCAGGTGGGAAGCTTGGAAATCTATCTCTGTTGGATAGATCCAATACTAGAGTGCATCAAGCACGGGATATTACCAAGTGACAAGACGGAGGCAAGAAGACTTCAGTAGAGGTCTTGAAGATATTTCTTACTTGAGAGAATGCTGTATAGGAGGTCTTTACAAGGGCCAAACTGTCAGTGTCTCCGTCCTAAGGAAGCCCAACGCACCTTGAAGGAAATTCACGAAGACATGCGTGGAAATCACATAGGATGGCGGTCCTTAGTGTCAAAGTTGGTTAAGAGTGGTTATTATTTACCTACACTGGGAAGTAATTCCCGTGTATATGCACAAGCATGCAATAAATACCAAAGGTTCACTCCACATCCACCGCTGTCTCCGATTAAGATGACATCCATGCGTAGTCCTTGGTCTTTCGCCTAATAGCGAATTGACATCGTTGGATCACTCCCTTTGGGTACAGGTCAATGCAAATTCCTATTGGTAAGGATTGATTATTTCACTAAATGGGTAAATCCTAACCCCTCAGCCACCATTAGGAAGGAGAAGATCCAGAGTCTGCCTCTTCACAATCCCGAGAGTTATAGTGGCAGACAATAGGAAGCAATTCGATAATGATTTATTCAAGGGATTTTTCGCTGGACTTTCTCGCCCGACCACAACAGACAAGTAGAAGTAATCCATTGCACCATTATCCACATGATAAAGACGCAACTTTAGAAAGTTAAAGGAGCCTGGGTCGAGCATCCCCCGAGTGTTCTTTGGTCTTGCCACAACAGTCCGGACACCAAAGGGAGAAACACCCTTCGCGTTAACCTTCAGCTTAAAAGCGGTCATTCCGGTGGAGTTGGAGGTACCAAGCCCTTAGGTTGTTGGATACACTGAGCAAGGAAAATAGGCTGGATTGAGACACAACTTGGATCTCCTGGAGGAAAGATAATGTCACAAATAAGAAGAACAACATATCAACAAGGCTGGCTCGTTACCATAACAAACGAGTCTCGCGAAGAGTGTTTTAAGTAGGAGACCTGGTGCTCCGAAAAGTCACTATTGCCACCAAAGAACCTAGAACAGGAAAGCTAGGCCTCACCTGAGAAGGCCCTTATAGGGTAATTTGGATCACCAAACCTGGAGCCTATGACCTAGAAATGGTGCAAGGAAAAAGGTACCCCATGCAAGGAATGTTGAACACTTCAAAAAATACTTTGTATGAAAAGAAATAATGTAATGTACAAGAAAGTCTGATGAAAAGTTATTTTTTGGTATGTCTCCATAAAACTCTCCCAAAACGATGCTTGAGGAACTCCATTGGTACCTCCTAAAGGGTTCTGTCACAGGCAAGTGACCTGATTTTACCTAAAAATGAAGATAACAAAAACAAATCCAGTCCCAAAAAACAAGCAAATTCGATTTAATATAAATCTAGGTCCGAAAAACATGCAAATTCATTCTAAGAAACAATAAATGAAGAGAGAGAGAGAGACAGAGAAAAAATAAGTTAAAATATATATCTCACAAAAAAGGGGGAGGGGAACCCCTACATCCATTACTTTGAAAAAAAAAATGAAAAAAAAATGACTATCCCTACATGTAAAAAATAAAATAAAAAAATCTCGATCTTCTTTTTCTTCTTCTTCGTCTAGATCAACCCCTTCCTCTCCTCCGCCTTCAGGTGCCCAAGGCATCGACAGTATTTCCCACTCGTGCTGTTGTCGAGGGCAACTGAGGGGTGTTTTTGAATTCCCCCCCCCCCCCCCCCCCCCCCCCCCCGGGAAGAGGTGTGGGTGCTTGCTCCTAGGGGCATTAAAAATTTCGACTTCAGAACATCCAGGGTGATAGAAGGGGGAGAGTTTGGTGCTCCTCAGGGCACTCTTGATCATCCTTGTTGATTCTAGCAATATTCGTGAAAAATTTTCCAGGTTTGAACTTTACGCTCCTCGAGCTTTTTCTTCATAGTCCACTACTCAACGCCTGCTTCAGAGAGCAGCTCGAGTAGAAGGGAATGATAATAAATGAGTTTGTGCTAGGAAATGACTCGAAGTTTTAGGGCCTCAACTTGCTCTGGAGAAAGGCCAATGATAAGCTCATCAAATGCCTAGGAAAAACCTACAGTCTCCAGTTCACCGGCATAATCTCAGCTAGAGGACTCTTTATTAGCATCTATCGTGGATAAAGAGGAAGGAAATAGGAAAAACAGCCAAAAACGATGTATAGTCCAGCAGTGAAAAATTTGGCGCCATCCTTCCCTTTTTATGGACGTGCAGTACATATATGAGGGGTAGATAACATTCAATGATTTGCGTTTGTTCGTATCCAGCGAGGGCGGGAAGCATCATTTAACACCTGCAATAATATAGATATCCCTTGAAAGTTGTGCTTTGCTACCTGAGAAGAGTAATGCCCAAGGAAGACTAGCCTGTGCCTCTTCAAGAGTATGGCAGGTGAGTTGCCACTCCTCCCAAACTGTTCAAAGTTCAGATTGATCCCTCTCCATCTCTTTTATCCGATTCTCCTCTCGCATCCTTATCCTAGCCTCTATGTCTCTTCTTGAGCATAAAAAGGCTATTTCATGAAGAAGCTGCAAGGAGTGGGATATGGAAAATCCATTGACCACATGTGGATTTACTCTCCTCATGGACTCCATGTCACGGAACATCAACACTGACTGGCAAAAAGGCTAGTGTTTTAGAAGGGTCGCCGCAGACGATGGAGTTTAGGATATGCCCAACATCCATCACCTCCCACGTAGGAGTAGTCACCGACCGGGGTCCAACCTTGGGACTAGATCCTTGGAGCTCTCTCGTTGACTGGTGCGAGTTCTACCTGTAAGGTTGGAGGATGCGAGATTACCATAGGCTCTCACTCCAACTTCTTCATTTTCTTTTTGATGAAAAGAGAGTTTGAAGAAAAACTTATCTCTATGAAGGCATTCACAACAAGTCCCATAATGAAAACAATGAGAATTTTATGACGGTACAAGGCTGAGACAGATGTCACAATTTGATTACTTGTGTCAGAATACTCGCAGGCTATGAAATCCTGGCCTGGGAGTGGAGGCCTACTGATGATGGTGAATTTAGGGTACGTTTGGTAACTGTATCGTACCCATCCCATACAGTGGAATGAAAATGGGATGGGATGAGATATGATGAGAATTTTGTTTCCTTCTTAGGAGAAGAATTGTGTTTGATAACGACATAATTTTATTTTGATTTGAGAACATAATTGTGTTTAGTAATGACAAAATCTATTTTGGTCCTAAAAATTAAGAGTGAACTCTAAACCACAATCAAATAATCATCAAGCAATCGAATCCTAAAACATAATAAAGAAATTATGAAGCAATCGAACACTAAATCACAATCAAGAAATTACCAAGTAATCGAACCCTAAATCCCAATTAAAATCAAAATCGAAATTCTAAACCTCAATCAAAACTCCAATCAAAATCGAAATCGAAACCCTAATCGAAATCGAGACCTCAATCGGAATCGAAATCGATGAAATCGAAATACCCTAAATTGAAATCCATTTCGGTTGAACAAGAGAATCAACCAAATCAATTTCAATTTAGGGTCGAAATCAATTTCAACAAAATCGAAATACCCTAAATCGAAATCGATTTCGATTTAGGGTCGAACAAGAAAATCGACGATGAACACAAAATCGACGACGGACACAACGACGAACATGAAATCGACGACAAACAACGAAATCGATGACGAACACCGCGAACAAGGAAATCGATGGAGGAGGAGGAGAGCAGGTCCAGATCTTCGCTGAAGAACACGTTGAAAAAAAAAAAAAAAAAAAAAAAAAAAAAAAAAAAAAAAAAAAAAAAAAGAAGAAGAAAGAAAGAAAGAAAAAAAGAGGCTTACAGAAATTGAAACCCAGACCTCATTAACAAATTTGAAAATACAGAGCGCATCCCTTTTTTTGGGATGGGAATAGGTGGAAACAATTTTTTTTTTGTTTTTCATTTCTTAAGAAAAAGTGAGAATGATTCTAGGTTTTGGAGATGGGAATGAGAATGGAAACAGATTTACCAAACGCTATGCCCAAACAGAAATCCCAAAAATCTGGGAATGAGGTGAAAATTTTTGGAATAGAAATGGTTACCAAATGGGGCCTTAGTAACCAGTCACTCATATGATCTTACGTTGAATTGGTCCTGGAACACGAGTATAGAAGAAAGCCTAAACCATATTAAATTGGTCTAGGGTATCTGTGCCTTAGATGGGCCCAGGACTTTGTATCGATTGGCCAAAACCCTATAGGGGAGCAACACACAAGTCAGGCACCCATGAGTACTCAACTCCCAAATTCATGCATAGGTCGAGTCCTTGAGAAGATTCGGTTGTAATGTTCGTTGGAGATGTCATGTTGATCACGCATGGGAATCTAAACACGCCATAGGTGTACTATTCAAAATGGATTCATAATTACATGCCCTTTCTCTCATTTTTCCTATTTAATGAAGAACTAAAAATACACCCTCATTGGTGTGCGAAAAGGTACGCATAGTTTGATATACATTCGACATAGAATTATCATCACCTAAGATATTTGTTCTCACGTTGGAAGTTCTTCAACGGAATTTTCCCCCGGGTGTAAGAATTTGTGCAGGAAAAACCAGAGTAAGGAACAAAGGAGCATAAGGACATTTCTTAAATTACTGTGGTTCCATTTTTTGGTATCATCATTAACTATAATTTTTTTAGTATATTTTTTTTAATTAATTTTTTATTCGTTTCATGATTAAAATTATATAATAAATATAAATAGTTTTTTAAATTAAATTTATGTTTATTATTTAAGCATTTCTATTTTTCATCTAAATTTGTACTTCATTTCTTTGGAGGATATTAGAATTTGAGAATGAAAGATTGTTTTCTGTTGATCTTCAAAGTAGAGAGAATACAAATATATAGGCATATGAAAGCTCTCAACAACTCATAACATCTAAGCATAACAAACTCCAATACTCTCAACAACTAACAAACTCAATATAACAAACTAACAGTAGAATGTTCTAAAGAGAATGTTCTTGATTCTAATACTTCCCCTCAAGATGGAGAATAAAGATTATAAATTCTCATCTTGCTTAGTAAGAAATGAAACTGAGATGTATGTAATACTTTGGTAAATGGATCAGCCAGCTGATTATGTGTAGTAACGTGCATGGTTTTAATAATCCCAGTTTGTATAATTTCACGCACAAGATGACAATCGATCTCAATGTGCTTGGTACGCTTATGGTAAACTGGATTAGCGGCAATGTGAAGTGCAGTCTCATTATCACAATAAAGCAAGACAGGTCCAGGATGAGGAATACGAAGTTACCGAAGAAGACCAAGTAACCACACAATCTCACAAGTAGTGTTAGCCATAGCACGATACTCTGCTTTAACAGAAGAGCGAGAAATGACTTGCTATTTCTTCGATTTCCATGAAATAAGGGACGATCCAAGAAATATACAAAAACTAGTAAGAAATCGTCGTGTGTCAGGACATGTGCCCAATCGACATCAGCAAAGTCCTTGAGTTGGATCGTAGATTTGGCAGAAAAGAAAAGACCTTAGCCTAGAGCCTTTTTTAGATATTGAAGAATACAAAAGGCTGCTTGAAGATGCGAAATACGTGGAGCAGCTAAATATTGACTAAGACAATTAACCGAGTAGCTGAGATCGGGTCTGATGATGGTAAGGTATAGTAACTTGCCAATCAGTTATCTGTATCTGGTAGGATCAGAAAGCAAGTTACCATCGGAGATGGATAAATTGAGATTTGGTTCCATAGGGACAGAAACAGGTTTACACCCCAATAGCCTACATCAGAAAGCAACTTCAGTGCATATTTGCGTTGGCAAATTGAGATTCCTATTGCAGAACGTGCTACCTCGATACCCAAAAAATACTTGAGAGAACCCAAATCATTCATTTTGAACTTCTTACCAAGGGTTGATTTAAGAGTCTCCACGGTTTCTGAGTCATTGTTAGCAATAATAATATCGTCGACATAAACCAATAATGCCAAAAACGAATTACCAACAGCTTTGATGAGCATGTAGTGATCAAAAGCAGACTGAGTAAATCCTTTAGAAAGCAAGACAATGGAGAACTTATGGAACCATTGTCTGGAAGCTTATCGTAAGCCGTATATAGATTTGTGAAGTTTACAAATGGCATTTGGAGGTAAAGTCTCCCCCTATCGACGAGAATAACTTGGTGGTAAGGTCATATAAATTTCTTCAACAAGATCACCATGGAGAAATGCATTAGTGACATCCAGTTGGGTAAGATCCCACCTCGAAGCAGCAACTAAGGAGAGTAAAACTTTAACAGTAACCAATTTGGCTACGGGGGAAAAAGTGTCAAGAAAATCAATGCCCTCTTGCTGGGTAAATCCCTTGGCCACGAAACGTGCCTTATAGCGTTCAACAATACCATCCGATAGAAGTTTGGTTTCGTAGACCCATTTACAACCCACCGAATGTTTGCCAGGAGGTAATGAAACAATTGACCAAGTTCCATTGCTTTCCAAAGCAAGCAATTCCATGTTCATGGCATCACGCCAAACTTGGTGCGCAACGGTATCGAAAAAAAATGTGGGATCGGTGTAGGAAGAAATGGTTAATATGAAATGGTGATAGGGTTGGGAAAGGCGATGATAACTAATAGAAGAAGATAATGGATATGGAGTGGAATTGGAGGGAGTAACCACGGAAGCAGTAGGAGAATGAGTGGCAAGGTAATAGTGATAATATGATAAGTGGGATGGTAATTTAGTGACATGATAAAGACGAGAAATAATAGTGGAAGATGATGACGGGGGGGGGAGAAATAATGGGAGTCACGGCCGGAGAAGGAGGAATGTCAGGGCCGAGAGAGATAGGGAGAGGAAGAACACGATCATGAAAGAAGTCATAAAAAACGGATGGAGATTGGGAATCAGCAAACGAGAAGATTGTTTCATGAAAGTGAAGCGATAAATGTAGACGTTTTGCTCTCTATGTCAATAAGTTTGTATCCTTTGTAACCGGAAGGATAACCAAGGAAGAAGAAGGTGGAGTGAGTGTTTGAAAGTGATTGTTGATGACAGTAGGTTGTTGATTGCCATCGCCACGAGTCATGATGGCTTAACCGAATATATGTTATGTGTAGAGAAGAGAAAATACTTCTGATTCCATATTAGAATTTGAGAATGAAAGATTATTTTTCATTGATCTTCAAAGTAGAGAGAATACAGTATATATAGGCATATGAAAGCTCTCAACAACTCATAACAACTAAGCATAACAAACTCCAATACTCTCAACAACTAACAAACTCAATATAACAAACTAACAGTAGAATATTCTAGAGAGAATGTTCTTGATTCTAATAGAGGAAAAAAGATAGACGATCGAAATCTTCCTTCACGTGTAATTATGATATCGTTTGATCTGTTGTCGACGGTCGAACCAATAACATCTTCCGATTGTTTTTTAAGTTTGATGGAAAGTCTAATTTTAAAAATATGGATAATAATAATGAAGTCTTAATAAAAGTTCTTATATATTATGAATAGTTTTTTTTTTTTTTTTTTTTCAAATTTATGATTTTTAAGAGAATAAATATGCAATATAAATGTGAAAATGCAATTATTAAATTTATTCTTATTATGGAGTAATATATATTTTTAAAAAAAGTATAGTGACATAAAATAATAGGTTATTTAGCAATTTAACTCTAAACAAAGTGAAATATTGAGAGTAATAATTGATTTTGAGAGTGGGAACAAAGTCACTCTTAACTAAAATATCAAAAAAGATCAAAAAAATAAATTGATAAGTATTAAAAAATAAAATTTTCTATAAATAAGATACAAAGTTAAAAAAATAAAAAAATAAATAACTATATGTTAATATATGTATATGGGATTGACTCATTATGTGAAATCCTAGTCTCACTAGGAAAATCTAATCCTAACCCTACCAGACCCTAGTCATCTCCTATATATAAACTCTTTATATATCTCTATAATTGTAATTTTCTCATATATCATCGCTCTATGTTCTCTCAATATTCGGCCTCTCAATTATTTTAATTTGGTATCAAGAACCCAATCTTTCTATCCTTAATAAATTTTGGCAACACTAGTTTTTTTTTTTTTCAAAGCCTTATGTCATTGTTGCCTACAATTTCAAATTTCACCATTCAACAAACCAACACCGTATTCACTGCCAACATCAGACTCGTTTTGTAAAAACGAGTTCGATGACACAAAAATCACCATCGTTGTTATTTTTACACACCTTCATGCACCGCTTAAAACCACCATTGGACCGTCACATTTGTTGAATGCTACATGCCTCACTGTCTCCCGATATCCACAACTATCACAACACCACCTTCGTCTTGAGGAGACGAGCCAAACTACATAAAAACCACTGCCATTGGAAATGGGACACGCCTCCATGCACCATTAGAAACCGAAGCAATTACGTCGCTCGTAAACCACACGCCTCCATTGTTGCTACTTCTGTACATCAGTTGCCAGTTCATCGCCACGTTAGTGACACTTCATTGCCATGTCATCACCGTATTAGGGACATGTTGTCACCACATTTTCCAGTGATTCTACCACGTCAGTGTTGACTACTACGTTGACATATCTTTGCCACATTACTAGTTCACAGGTGATCTAATTCTCTTGACCGGTTTAGGTACTCTTAGACCGATTTTCTGCAATTTAGAATTGGTTTCTAGGATTTCCAAACATCCTGATTCTATTTCTGGCCTCGATTTTGTGATTTGAGACTCACATAATAATATACTTTCTTTTATATTTGTGTAGTTTCTACGTCAGTTTACTCTCAGATACCCCATTTTCGTTGCACTTGTGGAGAAATCATACTTATCACGTGTTATCACCACTGTTCTAGATGAATAAAAAACATTCTTGTAGGCTCAAGAGATATTTAGCTTCCTACGTCGTTGAAAATTTTGGGGAATTGTGGCTGGGGACAATTTTGAGCCCAAGAAGAAAGGCAACGAGATGCTAGAAAATTTGTTGAATGTGTAGAAGAATGAGATAGGAAAATCATCAGATTCTTACATAGTTTTGTTCACTATAATCCCATCTATCAAAATCTAATTTGGTAGATTCGAGACAACTAAAGAAGTTTAAGATCTTCTCAAACTCCGGTACACCAAGGCAGACCTCCCACACCGGCATGAACTCCTTTCTACCCTTCATAGTATGCACCAAGAACCTAGACAGTCCATCAACAATTTTCTCATCTCAAATGACTGCTTTGTGGAATCAGTTGGCTTTGTCTGAGCCAATCTGGAAAGATCTAGGTGATGTCATTCTTTACTCAAGCTACCAAAATAAGATATACCTTATGCAGTTCCTGATAGCTTTAAAATCAGAATTTGAGTTTGTGCATGCCTCAATACTATACCGGAGTAAGATATCTTTCCTTGACGATGTCATTTCTAATCTACTGAGAGATGAAACAGGCCTTGCAATACAACATGGATCAAATACAAATTTTTCTCTTGCCACACTATCTAGCAAGCCAAACTCATCCCAACAACCCTTATACTACAGGTGTTGTCATTCATAAGGATACAAACTAATGAAATATCCATATCTTCTTTGTAAGGTATGTAGACAACAAGACTAGTACCTTGCAAACTTCCCTAAACTTCTACCTCATCATCTGGGAACCAATCAAATGGGAATCAGTCCCATTCTCGAGTTTCTTGCAATTGGTCGCACTTCAAGTCAAAGAACTTTGTCATTGCAACAACTGACGCAAACTTGACTTCACCGAAATCCTTACCAAAATCTTTCCCTGATTTGAATGACTTATCCACCCTGTTCAACCAGACGTTCTATCTAAAACTAGTAATCATACAGCCATGTCAGCTATACCAAGTACATCTCAATAGTACTTTGATTTTGTCTGTTGTAATCACATGACATCCGACACCCTGTACTGACTCTCTCGAAGACCCATATTCCAGATCCACTCCTGCTTCTCTAAGAGAGTAACTCATCTTTCTCCTTATCTAAATGATTATCATTGCTTTCCTACCATATTTAATCTAAATGAACCACAATCCTATAAGAAGGCCAAAACTAACCATCTTTGGCAGAAAGTAATGAACGAAGAACTTTAGACTCAAGCCAAAGCTCACACTTGGGATCTTTTCAACCTAGGAAAACTCCCATGCAAATGGGTGTTTAATATCAAAATAATTTCTGATGGTTTTGTTGAACATTATAAAGCCTGACTTGTTGCTAAGAGATTTGCTCAGAAACGTGACATTGACTACGAAGCGACATTTATTACAGTGGCTAGGCTTACATCTGTCCATACTCTTCTTAACTTTGTTATCATTTGTAAATGGACCATTTTTCAAATAGATGTCAAAAAATGCATTCCTCAATGGCGACCTTCTTGAGGAAGTTTACATGCATACTCCTATTGACCTAGTTGCTCCTCAACACAAACTTTGTCGCCTTCATTGTGCCCTATATGGTCTCAAACAAGCTCCACATACTTAGTTCGCAAAATTTAGCACTACCATTAATCAATTTGGGTTCACATCCAAAGCTTATGATCTGTCATGTTTCTTTGTCACACTGACAATGGTATTATCCTTCTTTTACTATATGTGGATAACATGATTATTACCAAGGATGATTTACGTGGTATCTCGGAATGTAAAAAATTTCTCAGTGGAAAATTCGAGATAAAAGATCTTGACGTGCTCACCTATTTTCTTGGCCTCAAAGTTTCATCCGGTTCAGATTAATATTATATTTCTCAAGCCAAATATGCCTCTGATCTTCTTTCCAAGGCTAGTATTACAGACTCCACCACTGCTACTACTCTTCTAGCACCAAATATCAGACTCACTCTACTAGATAATTCATCTCTTCTAGATGTTACTCGATATCACCATTTGGTTGGAAGTTTGGTATATCTCACTATAACTTGCCCGAATATCGCATATGTTGTCCATCAAGTCGGTTAGTTATTGTCGGTTCCTTGGACTACTCATTACTTGGATGTTCTTCACATTCTTCGGTATGTCAAGGACACCTTATTTCACGTACTTTATTTCTCTACCTAGTCCACTCCCATAGACTTATTCTGATGCGAACTAGGCTGGATATCCTATCGGTATACATTCAACCACTGGTTATTGTTTCTTCTTGGGCTACTCTATTATTTCTTAGCATAATAAGAAACAAATTGTGGTTGTCCGCTCTAGCATAGAGTTGATTACCGTGCCATTACTGATGCAACACAAGAACTACTTTAACTTTGTTGGTTTCTCATTGACATGAGAGTCTCATCCCCCATTGCTACTTCATTCGTCACCACATTCTTTAGAATATTGTTCATTTCAATCCATCAGTTTATGCGATCAGACAACAGATTCTTTTCAACCAAACGTACCCTTAGGGAAAACAAACCCTAACTCTACCAGGGGTATTTAGTCACCTCCTATATATAGACTCTTTTTAGATCTTTATTGTCACACCCCACCCCGGACACCCGTCACCTGGGGCCGGCGTGACGTCGACATGACACCGCTTGAACACCCAACCAACCACACACACACACACACACACATACATCTTCTCAAATTGGGACACACCTGTTCCCGAATATATATACAACAAAAACATCAACAAAATAATAGTATTGAACCTCTCGTAGGTTCGGCTCAGACAGCCCACTCTCAAACTCTCAGAAGACAGTACAATCACCTAGTTATCCGCTCCGCAAAACTTTCACTGACTACACTCTACCGAGACTCAGGTGCCTGCGAACCTAATAGTGATAGGGCCTAAATTAATAATCTATATAAAATAACCTAATCATGCAATACAGACCCTAAGTTTCACAACTTTCCCATCCCACATTTTACTATGAAAAATTATCATTCGGTTAGGTTTCGCTTCTTTAAAATTTACTGTATAAACTTTAGTAATACGAATGGTCTCAAAATTTATTATTCCGATTACGAAATTTTGGTGCTAGTAGTTAAATTTAACAAACATAAAATTTAACGAGAAATGTTACCCGCTCTGAAACGGTTGTCGATTTCTTTTTTCCTTAAAAAAATTAGTTTATGCTCTAGTTCTCACCGTCTCGGCGAAGAATCCACCGCTGCGTCGAACACGCTTATTCTTTTATCTGATTTGCTTATTGACGCGCCACCACCTAGGTCGTTGTCCACCACCTAGGCGAACACACTCTAATTTCTTTCTACTTTGCGTTTTGATGCTCCACCGCCTAGGCGAAACTTGTCATCGCCTAGGCGAACGGGCGTCTTCTTTGTTCAGCTCTTGTTTTGATCAGAACAGCCCCCTTCTCTCTTTCTTATTCACTAACTCCGGCGGCTTTTTCACCACCCTTCACCAACGACCAAAACACACCTACACAACAACCCGTTCTACCAACAATGCCCTACACAAGTCTGATCAAACCACCCCACAAGACAACACCTACACACCCACGAAACACAAAACACGACGATCACTCCCGCTGGCGAACTTCCTTCTATCTCTACCCACTCCGGTGACTGAACACACACCACACATAGCAGCACACCTACACACTTACACACAACAAATTATCAGAGAACACACACACACACACACACACACATGCACGCCAGTTCAAAACAGAGGAACATAACCACCATTGATCAATCACACCTACACATCGACGACGTGCAAAACGGCAACGAACTGAATAGAGCACACAACCAATCACACCCATGCACATGGAATCGTCCAAACAACTAAAAGAACACACCCACCACCACTAGTGATCGCCACAACTCCGACGACCCTCTCTTTCTCTAGATTTCTGATTTTTCTCCTCCGTTTTCTCCTTCTTTTCCGGCTTTGAGATCACGATTTTTATGGATCATTTAATTGCATGGGTTTTTGTGAATTAGCTTTTGGATTCCTTCACGCCACGTCGCCCCTCTCCCATCCTCTCCTGTCTCCGGCTGAGCTCACGGGACACGCACGCACAAACATGCATATATATATATAAAAAAAAAAAAATCTTTTGTTATAATTACTCTTTTCTCCCCCTAATTTCTTTAACTATTCATTTTAGTCCAATTCAACCTTTAAGATTTTCTTAAATTGCAATTTCACCCCTAAATACTTAAGTTTTATAACTTAAATGACAATTTGAATCCCAAGTTTAAAATAAATGTTTCTAAATTTTCAATTTAACCCATAAACTTTTAATTTGGATATGAATTAACACAATTTTTCCTCGTATTTTCCCAATTACTCTAAAATGCAACTAAAATGACGTACGTGCTAAAATCCGGGTCTTACATTTATAATTATATTTTTTTTCATATATTATTATAATCGCTCTATGTTCTCTCAATATTCCGCCTCTCATTGTATAATAACAGTCCAAAAATTAGTTTGTCGATTTGAGATAGTACTTTTGAACTTCTTAGGTCATTTTTTTAAAATCGTTAATAATTATTTTTGGCATGCAAAGTATTCCAATAAATATTTAAAGTATCATATAAAAATAATAAGTATAAATAATTTTATTATCATCAAAATAAGTTACTTATAAATTTTACTTTTTTAAATAATTTTTCAATACTTAAGTCAACATAAATTATATTAGATCTATTGAGGTATAATATAAACTATATATTAATTTTATTTATTTTAATATCATAACTAATATAAAATAAAATATTATTGATAAAATATAGAAGATTAATGTGATATCTGTCTCAAACACAGAGCTTGTCAGTGATAATTTTCCCTAAGGGTATGTTTAGTTGAAAAAATGGAAAATAAAAGAGAAATGAAAAGATTTTTTCTATCCTTTGTGGAAGAAAAATTATTTTTGTTAGAGTTGTTTGGTTGGAGGGATATAAAAAGAGAAAAATATAACATTTAATGTTTAGTAAAAATTATACTTAATTAATTTACTATTTTACCCTTATATATTATAAAACCAAAAATCTATCATCAATATTTCAAATCATGTAAAAATAAACAATTAAATTAATAATAAATAAAATTAAAATAAAAAAAATATACAAATGAATGGGCAGATAGCATCTAAAAGGATAAGGACATAATTATAATTTTGATATTTTTCTCAAAATCAACTATTTTCTCTCCATTTTCGTCTCAAATTGAGAGGAAAAAAAAAAAAAAAGAAGGAAAAAGACCTTTTTTTCATCTTTTTTTTTTTTTTTTTTTTCCATTCCATTTTTCTTCCTTATCACATAATTTTTTTATTTTTTTTTTATTTTTTATCCTTTTGTTTGATACTTTTCCATCTACCTTTTTCCCACCCAACCAAATATATCCTAAAAATAAATCAGACAAGAAAAAAGTTCTTTTTTTTTTTTTTAATTATAATGTAAAATAGTTGGTTATTTTGCATGTACACTTGGCAGGAGAGAGGCTATACAACAACTACACTCGAGTAGTGGTATTGGTTTGGCTCTTCGTGGTGATGGCCTTAACGTCATGCTACACCGCCACTCTATCGTCGATGCTCACCGTGCCACGTCTGAGGCCGACGGTGACCAACATTGATTGGCTCAAGAACAACAACAAAACCATCAGTTGCGACAACGAGTCCTTTGTTAGAGACTACTTGGTAAAAGTCCACGGCTTCAAAGATGAGCAAATCAAGAAAATCGGCAGTGAGTACGACTTCGCCAAGGAATTCCAGACAGGAAACATTGCGGCGGCGTTTCTCGAGCTTCCTTATTCGAAGGCCTTCCTCAGTCACTACTGCAAGGGGTACACCACCGACAACGATACCGGAAACAAAATCGGTGCAGACAAATTCGGAGGTTTGGGTTTTGTAAGTAGTCACCAACTACAATGTTTCCGGCTAATGCTTCTAGATTTTACAATCAATCTTAGGTATCGTTAGAATAAAGATGGAGAATATTGGGAGAACATGGAGAGCTTATATTGATATATAAAAAAGTACATTATATATACACGGATAAGATTTTTTATGTAGAAAGTGACTAGGGTTTTCTTAGTAGGGTTAGAATCTGGTTAACTTAGTGGGCCAAAGCTCATATACACAATAGAAACATCCCTTTCAGACTCAAGGTAGTAAATTAGACTTGAACTTGTGTTTAGAAAGCAAAGCATGAAAGCATCTAGGTGAAATCTTGGTAAAAGTATCTGTTGTCTGATCGGGTGAACTAACGGAGTAAACTCGAATAGAATTGTAGAGAATATGGTGACGGATGAAGTGACAATTAGTCTCGATGTATTTTACATGTTCGTGTTAAATATCATTATGGCAATCTTATTGTCACAGTATTATATAGTGATAATAGGGGAGGAAACTCACATATCAGTGAGAAGCCAGCGAAGCCAACGTAGTTCTTGTATTGCATCAGTAATAGTACATTATTCAGTTTTAGTGCTGGAGCGAGCAACCAAGGTTTGTTTCTTAATATGCTAGAAAATGATAGAGTTGTCTAAGAAGAGACAGTAAACAGTGGTTGAACGTTTATCGGTGGGATATATCTCCGACCTAGTCTGCATCAGAATAAGTTTGTAAGGTTAGAGTAGGTTAGGTAGAGAAATGAAGTTCGTAAAATAAGATTCTATTGACATATCGAAGAATACGTAGAACAATTGAGTAATAAGTGATTTGAGGAGCAGACAAAAATTGACTGACTTGATAGACAACATAAGCGATATTTGGGCAAGTAACTATGAGATATAGCAAACATCCAACTAGTTGACGATATAGAGTAACGTCCGAGAGAAGAGAGCCATCTAGTTAAATAAGTTTGATAATTGACTCTAGAGAAGTGTTGGCAATGGTGGAGTTAGTCTTAAAAATAAGGTTAGCGCCATATTTGACTCGAGATTTTAACTAGTTGAAATTTTGAGACAAAAAAAAAATAAAAATAAGTGAGCATGCCAAGCTCTTTCATCTCGAATTGACCATTGAGAAAATTTTTGTGCTTAGAGATTCCACGTAGATCATCTCATGTGATGATCATGTCTTCTACATATAGGTGGAGGAGGATAATTCCATTATCAATTCGGCAAATGAACAAGGAAAAATCATAATCGATGAATGTGAACTTGAACTGGTGGATGATGGTACTTGATTTTATGAATCAAGCACGTGGAGCTCGTTTGCGACCATATAGGCCACAACAAAGGCGATAAATTTTGTGTTGAGGAGCTATTAGACCAGGAGGGGTATGCATATAAATTGTCTTCAAGAGATCGTTGTTGAGGAATACAACCTTGACATCCATCTGAAAGAGGGACCATTTACGAATGACAGTGATGACAAGGAAAGTACAGACAAATGTGTGTCTAGCTACATGAGTAAAAGTCTCTTCGCAATCGATGTCATATTCTTGAGAAAATCCTTTTGCTACAAGTTGAGCTTTATAACGTTCAATGGAGCCATTTGAAAGTGTTTTAATTTTGAAAATCACTTGCATCCAATAGGAGTTTTCCTAGGAGGGAGGTCAACGAGAGCCCAAGTATGAATTTTGGCTAGGGCATAAAGTTTCTCGTCTTTTGGTTTCTGCAAAAGAGACTTAATATTGGTCTCCTTATAAGATTGCAGCTCCTGCAAATTAAGTACGATAGAAAAAACTAATAATCAGGAAAATATGGGGGAGGTTGTGTTACCCTACTAGAACGATGGTTTTTTTTTTTTTAAGACAAACTTAGTTGGTGCAACATCTGAAGTCATTGGGACATGCTCTAGGGAATTGTGTTCACGATCCATAAGATGAGAAACAGTATCAGTAGGGATCAATAGGGTAGTTGGAGGATCTATTTGAGTCTTAATGATATTTGTGTTAGGATGATCAGGGAAGAGGTCTATGGATGGATTCATGAAATATAAATAGTTGATGGTAGATGTCGAATGAGACTTAGATATAGATAAAAGCATCTTGTATTCTTAGAATGTGACATGATGAGAAATATGATTAGAAATGGGATCCTAAAATCGATATACATTATGTTCAATTCCATATCCAAGGAAACAACATACGCGAGCCCGAGGTTCAACTCTGGAATGTTCATGAGATTGGAAGACAACAAAATAGACACACCCAAATACTTTTAAGAGGTTGTAATTACGAGGAACTCCATGAAACGTCTCTTAATGTTAAAGATTATCGATAGTAAGTGAATGGACCCGACTGATGCTATAGATGGTAGTTAAAGTAGCTTCTCCTTAGAAGCGCTCTAGATAAGAAGATGAAATAAGTAGTGCACGAACAATATCTAGGATATGTCGATGTTTACATTTAGCTCAACCATTTTCGGTAGAGGTACTAGGGCAAGATCTATAGAGAAGTGTATAATGTTTTCAAAGGGTGGTAATGAAAGACTGGTCCTTGTATTCCATGGTTAGATCTAAAGATTTTGATATTGTAGAAAAGTTGAGTTTGAATCTTGGCAACAAATTTTGAATAGATTTGAGGTAGTTTGAAACGCTTACGCTTGAGGTATAACTAGGTATACTAAGAATAGTCATTGAAAAATCTGACAACGTATTTGGATTCCCCTATTGTGAAAGAAGTAAAGGGCCCCAAACATCAGAATTGACTAGATTAAAAGGTGCTTCAGAAACTGAGTCACAGGTGGAAAAAAAAGGTAAGGCGTGTTTTTTAGTTTGTTAACATGAAACACAATTGAGATGTTTAGTAGAGATAGTGCCTAATTGCCCGCTAGAGGCTAAACTGAAAAAATGTTTAACGGATGCATAACCTAACCGAGAATGCCAAAAACTGAGAGAAGAAGAATCAAGTGATGATGATAATGAGAATGGTGATAGTGATAGTGATAGTGATAGTGGTAGTAATAACGAGGACCATGGTGATAGCGATGAGGATAATGGTGGTGGGGACAAGGTTGTACAAGTAGGTGTAAACTACTAAGCTCAAATAGACATCTAACTTTAAGACCAATCTCAAGCTTTTTCATGTCCGAGGATTCTGTACACGACAACACTATTGGAAAATATTACTTCAAGTCTCAATTCACAGAGTTTCCCAACAGATAAGAGATTTAAAATGAGTTTCAAAATTAAATATGTGTCAGGAATAGAAAGATACGGAGTAGAAATTTGAATGATATGAATAACAGGTATATGAGAACCATCAACAATATGAATATTGTAGGAGCATTCACAACAGATAGTTTAGATGAGAAAATATTGGGATTAAAAATCATATGATTACAACAGGTATAATCAAAGGATTAAAAAGAATTAGCTATAGTAAATGAAAGGGCAGGAAAAAAGTTTGTACTAAAATCATAGAAAAAGGGGTCGAAGAGTAAACTGATATTCCCAATAGAGATGGAAACAATAGTAGCGGTAAGATCATAACCTTTTTTTGCAATAGGAAAGACCGGGGATGAACAACCCTTGTATATCGTCGTTGAATCGGATAAAAAAATATACAGTAAAGTATATTATATGATATGAACATGGAGAAATTGGGGGCAACAAATGGATTTAGAATGCTAAAATTATCTAGGAATGGACCTATAATAGTGAAGAACTGATTAACGAACCCTTGAACTGGTCAAAACACATGCCGAAATTAGGTAGGAACCAATGTTTGAGTTGTAAGAGCCGATAAAGTAGTGAACTAGTCAAAACATCGGCTGAAATTAGGTAGAAACCAATCTTTGAAATTAGGTGGTCATCTGTCAAAAGAAGACAGATGACCACTATTGAATTGGTCAAATCTTTGACCTAGATAACGTGGCAAACTAGTGATATGACAACAAGGGATGATAACGTGGCTGATGACATGACACCTCAAGTTTAAATTCTTATGACATGGCAGATGATGTGTTTGCTTAGGTAGCGGCTAAGGTGGCGTTCGTTTGGTGACGTGGCAGATGATGTGTCAAGTAACGTGGTAGAGGACTTGGTGATGACATGTCAGCAAATAATAATTGGGCACTGACATGGCACACAAAATGGACACGAGATGGTGACATGGCTGCAGACGTGTCCAGTGACGTGTAGGTAACCTGGTGATGACGTGGTTGTTGATAAGTTGCTTATGTGGCCCCAAGTGGAGCTGACGTGGCTACAGCTCAGTTGGCAGTGTCTTAGCGCATGGGCGGTGACGTGCATTGGAGATCTACTAATTTGGCAGCACGTGAAGGCACGTGGGAGGTATGCAACAACAATTTGGTGGCGTTCTACTTGTCTCGTCAAGATGAAGTTGATGGCATGGTAGGTGTTGAATTTGAATTGATATTGAAGTTTGTAGCCATCAACGAATGTGATGGCGGTGATGTTGTGCGTTCGGTGTTTGATTGCTGTGATTTTGGTTCCGTTGAACTAGTTTTTATTAAACGAGTGATGATAGCGGTGAACACAGTATTGGTTTGTTGAATTATGAAAATAAGGGTTGTGGGCAGCAGCGTGGCAGATGACTTAAAAAAAATTAGGGTTGCGAAAATTTAGTAGGAATAGGGCCAAGAACAATTGACTCTTGATATCATATTAAAATAATTGAGAGTCGGAATATTGGAACAATATAGAACGATTATATTGATACAGTAGAAAAGTACAAGTATATTATACAAACATATACAAGATTCTTTATATCGAGAGTGGCTAAAGTTTTCCTACTAATAGGTATTATTTTCAAATAAGTCCTTAAACGTTTAATTTTTCCTATGAATGTTTTAAGCTTTCAACATTATGTCAAATACATCTTTATTCCAATTTTACTCTTCTATTTATTTGGCACTCTTTAGTAACATTTTTAAGCATTTTTTAAAATAAAAATAAAAATAAATAAATAAATAAATAAATATATATATATATATATATATATGTTCATTTATAAGTAAAAACAAAAATTCAAAAGAAAAAAAGTCAAAAGTATATTTAGTAGTGTAGATATTATATCTCAGTATTATCCCTACCACTGATCACTTATCAATAAACAAAAATCATAGATGCTCGAAAAAGTTGATGGAGAGTTCATATTGCATCGATCTTTTATAATTTAAAATTTTAAAAAAAAAATTGTTTCCTTTTTAAATAAAAATATTTTAAATGCTATCTTTACTTTGTATTTTTTAAATATTTCTTTTTAATAAAACAAACACTATATGTAAAAATCGTAATGAAAGAATAGATAATTATATAGTGCATTATAAGACAGATATAAGAGCAAAATGATACGTATTTAAAACAGTGTTCAAAGTTGAAGGACTTAATTGAGATAATTAAAATTTTAGAGACCTATTAGAAACTATCCCAAAACTCTAACGTCCAATGATGTAATTTAGTCTTGTTTGCAGGTGTTCCCAAAGGGCTCTCCGCTTGCAGACGATTTCTCCGAAGCAATACTGACCTTATCAGAAAACGGCCGGCTAAAACAACTGGAATTTGCTTGGTTTTCTCCCTCCCAGAACTGCCTTACCTCCCGGCCGGACGACCCCGACAGCTTGAGCTGGAAGAGCATGTGGGGTCTCTACCTATTCTCCTTCGTTATTTCCACCATCTGCTGTCTTATGTTCTTCGTTCAACAGATGTACGAACGACGGCGTGAGGGTTCCGTCGAGGATATAGCTTCCAACGACGATTATCTGATGAGAAGCAGTGGCAATCATAGTAGTAGTACTCCGCCCAATGCTCCGGCGACAGAAGAAATGAATAGAGAAATTCAGGCGACAGAAGAAATGAATGGAGAAATTCAAGCTGAAATTCTTCACAGTACTCCAGAACATCAACTTCAGGTCCGAACCGCCGGTATTTCTACCGAGAACCAAGAATCTAGATAGAATCATTTCTCAGCCTAGTCCACCAAAGAATGAGCATATGTAATAGAGGTTGTTCTAAATAAGAAATATTAAAAAAGGCACTGAAAGTTTGCCAAATTTTAATCGCCACCTTGCTCTCCACAAAAAGATGATGCAAAGTTTTTTGTTTCTGAATTACACAGCAACGACAGCCCGAAGCAAGATTAATACTCATTTGCATTAATATCGAGTCCACCACCACACGTTCCTGCATAAGCTTCTATAAGAATATTTTGATTTTCAAAGGAAGCTTGTGACCCCATAACCTCGAAAGAATAAAACCCAAAGAACCCCTAACATGATCGTCCCCAGCTATTGCACATCACGTTGAATTAATGGAGAACTTGTTGTTTTTGTTCAGAAGCCAAACAAGACGATTCGATTCCGACAAACACATCGGTAAAGAATTACGCAAGAAAACTTGCAACTCCGGCTTTAGATTAGACAACAGCTCATCTTCACCCTGCATATAATCATGAACAGAAAAAAGACAGTTAGTTTGAAAAAGGTCAACTGCAAGGATTCCAAGACCCCAATCATCGTGCCAAAAACTCGTCGACGATCCGTCACCGATATTCCATCTAGAAATACTAAGAAAAGATTCCTTAACGACTATCATGTCCTTCCATATTTTCGAACTACCCGGATAATCTTTCCAAAGACAAATAGGGAGACCTTTAGTATATTTAGAACGCATAAAACGACACCACAATGAATTACCATTCACCAAGGACCAAATACGTTTTAAAGAGAAAGAAAGTTTCATATCTCAAAGTTTTCGTAAACCTAGACCCCCCATTTAACATCTTGACATATTTTCTCTCACGAGATCCAATGTTTCAGGTTATCATGATCATGTTGCCCCCAGAAGAAATTAGCAAATTGTCTTTCCCACTTATCAAGAACACTATTATGAACGCAAGTCGAAGCTAACAAATGAAGAGGAAAGGAAGATAGCACATGCTTCAGGAGGATAAGTTTACCCCCGCTCGATAAAAGCTTCAATTTCTATCCCTCGATTTTATTCAAAACCTTATTAATTAAAGTACTGAAATCCCTCGCTTTGAGATGACTGTATGTTAAAGGCACACCAAGATAGATGCAAGGCAAAGAACCCTGAAGAAAACCCATAATATTACGAATAGCAGTCCTTCTTGCAATAGGACAGTTTGCATGCAGAAAGAAATTACTTTTGTGCGAGCTAATTAATTAACTCGACGCAATCTGATAGTCTTCTAAAACCCACATAAGATTTCTTAAACTACTCGAGCCACCATTACAGCATATGAGAGTATCATTGGCAAACATTAGGTGAGAAATTAACGGACAGTCTTTTCTCGTCACAAAAGGATGAATACGACCAACCTCCATAGCTTTGAATATACCCCTACTAAGAACTTCTTGAGCAAAAATAAATAGCAGAGGGGATATCGGATCCCCTTGTCTGCGGCCTCTAGACGCTTGAAACCAACCCTTATACACCCCTTGGAAAGCAACCGAAAAAAAGGAAAATTAAAAACAACTACTCACCGCTTTGATAAACGCCGAGCAGAAACCAAATTTTCTAAGAACTTCCACTAAAAAGAACCAATCTAACCTATCATATGCTTTCATCGTGTCGAGTTTGATCATCACATTACGACCTCGAACATATTTTCTGAGATCCTTGATTAGCTCGTGAGCCAGCCCAATTGCTTCCGAAATAGAACGACCTTTTACAAAGCCGTGTTGTTGGTCGGAAATTAAGTAGGGCAGAATATTTGCCAACGAATCGACAAAGCCTTAGAGAAAATTTTGTAGCATACATTGCATAGGCTGATTAGCCTAAAGTCTTTAAGAGAAGTCGGTTGAGATTTTTCGGAATAAGCACTAGGAGAGTGCTAGAAAAGGATTCAGGGAGCTTCTCTCTCATCAGAAAATTATTAGTTGCTTCAACAATATCCCACTTGACTATCTCCCAAGAAGCTTGAAAAAAATCAAAGGAAAATGAATCCAATCTTGGCGCCCCATCAACAAGAATAGACCAAAGGGCGTTCTTGATCTCTTCTAATTCAAAAGGTTGCATTAACATAGAATTATTTGTTGAAGTAACTGCCAAGGGAATATCCAAAAAATTTGAATCAGCAAACGACACATGCTCAACACTATAAAGATTGAAAAAATAATCCACTATTGCAGCGTGAAAATCAACTAGGTCTGCCAAGAAGGAACCGTCCTCATGACAAATTTCAGAAAGACACAAATGCGAATTTCTCATCTTAATAAAAGCATGGAAAAACATGGAATTACTATCACCTTCCGCAAGCCAATGCTCTAGAGATTTTTGTTTCCAAAAAATCTCTTCCTTCAAAAGACAATCATTATAAGTTGATGTAGCTTGAGCCAATGAATTAGCCATAGAAGAATCCCAATTGGATTGGAGAATATTATCATAGGCCTCAACCTTATCCTTCCAAGTATTTAATTCAACAAAAATATTCCCAAAGACATGAGAATTCCAATTCTTCAATGCTAACCTCGTTGCTTTAATGTTCAAACTACATCGAACTAAAGCATTAGGGTGATAAGATTTCCATGCAAATTTAACCACATCTAAAAAAGTCGCATGATGGGTCCACATTCTTTGGAACCAGAAAAGACGAGGGCCATTATAAACAAACGATGATGAATTGAGGACCAAAGGACAATGATCGGAATTAACCCTTTCCAAATGTTCCACCCGCTCTCCATAGGAATTACGCATATTAGAAGACACCAATATTCTATCTAAGCGGGAGTATTGATGAGAAAGCCCATGACGGTTATTGCAGAAGGTGAAACTCGATCCCAAAAAATGAGGATCAACAAGCCCGACTTGATTAATACACTAGTTGAATTCTTGCATGGCAGCCCAAGATGGACAAAGCCTACCAATCTTCTCCGTATCATTTCTGACCACATTAAAATCACTACCCCAAAGACATCTCTTGATCTGAGACCAACTAGCATAAACAACAACAATTAAAAATTCCAAGTTTAACCAAGAAACTGAACAAGCAATAAACTGTTGATGCAAACGAATAATACGCACCTCTAAATTATTTTTTCACAAAATCCAAATTTTACCGCCTTCCAATTGGTTGGAAGCAGCATTATGAAACCTTATTGATTTATTAACTCTTCCCATATTAGAATCATCAATCCACGAATCAATGAATCCCGCAAAAGAGATTTTAGAAAACTTTACTATTTTTTTAAAACGCACAAGGGTACTAGGACTTTCTATAACCTTACAGTTCCAAAACAAAAAGTTGTCAGACATTATTAAATTTTACTTGTTTACGAGTAACCATTCTGGAGGCCCTGGAAATAACACGATCAACCTCAAGAGATTTACCTCTGCTTTGTATTCTTCGAACCGTTTGGAATCCCTCCAAATCCAGTTTAGAAATCGCTGAATCTGTAGAATAGCTAGCACCGGTATCCTCAAGAGCCAATAAATCATCTTGAGCAGAATGAGAATCCATCTCCACAAGAGAATTCGGATTCCTGTCCACCTCAAACAGAACTTCAAGAACGGGAAAATCAAGGGCATCACGGGAACCATATTTTTCCCCTTGGATAAGGGAATTATGCTCGACAACCTCTAAATTCTCAAACTGAACAACATTATGAAGAACTTTGATAGGTATAAATTACCTATCTATTTTCAATCCGAACGTTGTTAGTTTTCGAATATGTTTAGTACATTTTAATATGTTTTTATGTGTTTTGTCTAAATCGGGTATTTTAGGTGCAACGGTACGTAAACGAATAAAAAACAATCAAATCAGATCAAGAACGGTGGAAAAATGGTGAAAATATGCAAAGTTGGTACATGTGTTGTAACTTCAAGGCTATTTTTGACTATGATATAATCCGATTTTGGAACAACTCAAAACATGGAAGTTGTATACATTTCTCTTATATTTCTATAGGTTTTTGAATCATCTCAATCAGAACTTGGACGAAGAAGTTACAGTCAAAACAAAAAAGTGTGTCACTGTTTAGGCAGTCAGAAGGCAAAAACTTGGTTCACTGTTCCACTGCCTAGGTGGTCACCTTTGCGCCAGATTAGATATTATTTTAGATATTTTAGGATATTTTAATCCCTATTTTCTCATCGTCTCCTCTCCATTCGGCCAAGACACCTCCATAGACTTTAGGAGGATAGTAGAGAGGTTTTGGGGAGCGCTCAAGCAAATCTTAAGGAGAAGATCACGTTGCAATGAAGGATGAGCGATCTCGAAGCATTTTAGCGATAAATTTTTGGACTCGGATAAGTTTCTCTCGTTCTTTATTCTATTTCTTAACTTAGAATTGTTGTTTGAGTATATTTAACTTAGTTTTCATTGTATAATCGGCTATGGCCATGAGATAAATGAGTTTTTGTCTAGGGATTAATATATTTATGAAAATATTATTTTGTTAAGTTTGTGTTTGGTTAGCAGTTGTTCTTCGTTATTTTGATTGTGTATGTCGTATTATTTGTTTATCATGCTTATGATGATGTTATGAGAATACGGGGCTTGACAAATTTCGGATTCGGACTAGAATAGACACACGCCACGATCCAATAACCCGGGAGGGAATTAGATTCTGGACAATCGATGACGTTGGGGAAAGACTCACGTGACCTAAGGTCGTTAAGACGTTGAGAGGGACTTCTTCGTTGACTCGAAATCATATATTCTCCCGTCTTACACTCGGGAAAGGTGGCGGCGGAGTTTTAGAACTAAGATTGTCGATAGGGTAAACACGACACGACGATCTAATGACCCGGTCGGGAGTTGGATTGTGTGCAATCAATGATGTTGGGGCGAGACTCACGCGACCTAGGGTCGTTAAGACGTTGAGGGAGACTTCTTCGTTGACACGAAGTTGCGTTATATCCCTCGCCTTACACTCGGGAGAGGTGGCGGAGGAGTTTACGAACTGAGATTGTCGGATAAGTCAAACGCCGTTAACGTAAACTAAAACGAGACCAAACACATTTTTGTAAACAAAAGTTATTTCCTAGGCAATACTTTCCCTAAACATCTCATAATAGTATTAGTATAGTTAATTTAATTAGATTAATTAACTTACTATTAATATTATTAATTTTAAATATCATTATCTTCGCCTAGATAAAATTAGGTCATGATAAACGCGGTACTTAATAATAGTAAAAAACAATCCATGTGGACACGATAACTCTAACTCTCCCAATCTATACTAAAACTTGAGCTCGTATACTTGCGAGTGAAGGTAGCGGCGTATTTACGCGCTACCAAACTTCATAATTGACTTGTGTAATTTCTCTATCCTCCAAACTTGCAACTTGCGGAACAATTACAAGAACAATAGTGGGGACTAGGGGAAGATCCTGTAACCTCACTGGATCTTTCTCCCGGAGAAGAATCGCCTGATCTGATGGTAAAATAGTAAATGAAGAAGGGTCCATTTGTAACGACCCGGTTTCCCACAGCCGAGACTATGGTTTCTCCTATAGAGAATTCCTATCCTAAAACCGACTCGTCAACATCCCAACGTACAATATATGGTAAATTTTATAATAAAAGCGATAATTTGAGTTGTCGATTTTACGACGGAAATTATCAAATATAAAAATCACCATTTAAAGTATCACTAAATAACAAACCATCTATTCTATATTAATCCACTCATTTTCTACACAACACGGCGACCAATTTAAAAGTCTCGGGTTTATAATTTAAATCCCCATTTTCAACATTTTATTATCTCGGATTATCCTATCATAATTTTATGAAAACCGATTATTCAATATATTACAACAATTTCGACAATCATAATTACCGTTTTTCTTCGATTACAACAATACTAATAATTACATTTATTACATCCCAAAATTTCAAATAAATTTAATATCTTCTCTAATTTTTTCCCAACCGACCCTACAATCCAAACACTGTGGGGTAATGAGCTAACGCTCAGTAAAACTCCAACCCCTCTAATACGTGCATTTAATTAATATATCACATAAATCACATAAAGATGCTCGTCACATAAATCTAACACATAAACCACATTTGCATGCTTGTCACATAAATCCTATATCGTCCAAATCATATCCTGTAATATAGCAGGTAAAATGTCCACGATCATTTATCACCAATATCACACCACGAGACAATTAAACACAATTAAATACATATATTAGGAGAGTTCGAAATTCTACATTTCCCGGATTTTCCACTAGCCGCGAGATGGATTTATTGGATTTTATTAGGGTGGTTTGTGCAATTTTTCCTTTTCTTCGTTTTTCTTTGTTTTTCTTTCTTTCTTCTTTCTTTCTCCCGTTTTCTGTTTTCTTTCATGTTCTTGTTTTCCGTCCTCGCTACCGACAAAGTCCTACCGCCGATCAACACATACACACGGCGACACACTGGACAACGAGCTACATACACACATAGAGACCGAACCCAAACCACCGCCACGTCGACCGACGACCCAACAGCACCCCCACGCTGGACTGCCAAACTTGCTCTCTCTCTCTTACTTTCATTTTCTGCACCGCCAGCGACGACCAACGACTTGCCCCCCCATACACGTATACACACATCTCGGAGCATTATCGAACGGACAACCACAGACCGCCGTTGACGAACACCCACTCGATCCCATACCCACAACTAAATACACACATACCCACCTCTCTTTCTCTCCTTCTTCTACTCGCCGCCAACGATCACCCTCAACACCAATTACCAACAAACCCAAACCAAACTACCACCGTCGGACCAACCGAAAGAGGGCACAACACACACACAGAGCAAACATACACACACACACACACATGCACTACTCTCTCTTTAACTTACTGCTGGCGAACTCCGACGATACCCACACAACCAAACCACCCACATAGAACACACAGCCATACACCCACTTTAATAGATCACCACCGGAGCAGCTACCACTGTCGGATAACAGACAACACACACACATACCCACTTCTTTCTCTCTCTAACTCTCACTTACCGTCGGCCCAAATAACCGACGGCGACACACAAACTGATCACACACATACACGCAGCACACACCACACATAGTAGGCACACACACACACACACACACATCAGTGGCTGAATATGCACACTCACTGGAGTGACGACCACACCGTCGAACAGACGGAATGCATATTCCGATCGCATACGCACAACGAAACACATACAAAACACACACAGACACTCACTCCGACGATGTTGAACGCCCACCTACCGAACGGACCCTCTTCTCTTTCTGTTTTCTCTTTTTTTTTCTTCTGCTGTGACTGTCTCTCTACGTATATATATATATAATATATAATTTACACAAACCTCCATTTATTTTAGATAGGATATTAATTAAACTCATTCTCATTCTCAATTATAATATTTATGTAAATTACAATTTAACCCCTAAAATTTTAATTCACACAATTAATATCGCAATCCACCCCGGTATTTGTAAAATATTATAAAATGCGACTAAAATTGTTCGTATATATAAATTGGGGTCTTACAACTCTTAATTTTTCGTTAAAAACAATTGTAATTAAAATTTTCAGTCAAAAGTCACCCTTAATTCGTAACCATCAAATCCATCAAATCATTTTCACACATCGCAACATTTTCATTCGCAATGGCCAACATTATATCCAAAACCAACAAACAGGGTGCATATTGGTCAGTAACACCTAACATAGACAACCGAACTGTCAAACAATCTCATGTTTCTAAACGCTTCCGCTGCGTTACTCTGATAAAAACAACAATAAATACAATATATCCTTAAAATATCATGGTAGTCTCAGTGGATTGGGTTTATCTCATTTGGACAATAATTTTCCCCTAACCAACATGTATCTATTTCATCCAGTCAACCGATTCGCAACCATATTTCCATCCAGCATTTCAACCAACAAGTTCACAACCAATATCATAAGTAACCATGTTCTTATCAAAAAATTTCAACAATCTTGTATACGTTTATTAAAAATTACCACAATCAAACTTTAAATAATAAATTTTTCGCAATACGTCAAATTCACATAAATCACATAAATATCACCAACCCACATCAATACGTATCAAAATACATCAAAAGGGTCATCTATAAGAATTCCCTTCATGCCTCCACATTTAATCAAGTCCCTGATAAGGTCAAACGCCTCAAATACGTCTCAATCCACATAAAAACGTCTCAAACATATAACCACGTATAAATATGTATTGAATTACATACGTCCCAACTACGAAGATCCGATAAGTCACAAAAAAAAATAATCGTCACCATATATATAAAAATATTATATCAATAAGTTTTTAAAATACTCACCAACTCAAGGATAATTCAGATTATCCTTTTCCCATGAAATTCCAATGACTCCCACATTCTAACTTCGCCTAATGTTAGTAGTGGAGCAATACATACAACTGAATTATTATTTATCGGTGTACTGTCTTCGTAGTATAAAAACATATTTTTATGGATCAAGTTTTATCAAAATCCACTTACCAAATATTTTCATCTAAATCTACTTTCCAATTTAAAAATGTAGCCACACCTAGCTATATTCAAATCTCAACAAAATATAACCACCTCTCTATTAATATCAAAATCTCAACCAAATATTTTTCAACATAGCACCGGTTTTTAAATCGACAAATCAACTCACATATATATAATAAAATAACATACTTCCATCCAAATAGTTTAAATCTACCAGTCCAAACATTTTAAATCCACCAATCCAACCAATTCATTTTAACATAATATATTTAAACCAAACAATTCAAGCAGTGAAAATCAACCAGAATACTATATCATATCAATTAATGTAAATCTACCGGAATATATTTATACACTAACCATTTTAAAGTAATATATATATTTATATATTCAACTAGTTCATCGTATACTACAAAGTACCACACCACCTTCCGACTAGCCATGTGATCGTTTTAACCTCATGATCGGGAGTTGCAATGGTACCGTACCACCCGCAGGGTTTGCTCCCAAACGGGACAAATAACCACCTGCTGGACTAATCCTCCGGACAAGACATAGTATTATTAACCACCTGCCGGACATCTTCGGACAGGACATAATATCAATAACCACCTGCCGCACCACTCTTGGGACATGATATAATATCAATAACCACCTGGCGGACCACCATTTGGACATGATATAATATCAATAACCACCTACCGGACCACCCATCGGACAGGATATAATATCAATATCCACCTGCTGGACCACCTATTGGACAAGATATAATATCAATAACCACCTGCCAGACCACCCATCGGACATGATATAATATCAATAACCACCTGCCAGACCACCCTTCGGACAAGATATAATAACTTTTTACCATAGCAGATAATCAATGCTCTGCCGAAGTAGATAATTAATGCTCTACCGAAGCAGATAATCAACGCTCTTCTGAAGCAGATAAAATCAATAGCATCGTCAAATCAATAACATCATCAAATCAATAACATCATCGTCAAATTACAAATCAAGAACATCAACCTCTATCTCCAAAACTGATTTAATCCAAATATCATTCTTCTACCCTCTTTAGAAACCAACTAGATTCAACAAATCATTTTTCACTTTTTCTAAAACCAATGTAATCCACATTTCAAAAAACACCCAGAACCGCTTGATCTATTTAAGTTATAAAATCGTCCAGTTTTAAGTAAACACATCTTTCCATCATATATATGAAAATAGATTTTGTAATTTACTAAAAGACAGTATACACCTTTAAATTAATAACTCCAATTTAGCGAATGTTAATATATTCAACTTATTAATTTACACTAATCACCTGTCATCTCGAATGTTAATATATTCAACTTATTAATCCACCGTCATCTCAAATGTTAATATGTTCAAATTATTATTATAGGGACCAAAGTGAAATAATAGTAATAACACATTGGTGCAAGTGTCCAATTCCTCTAAAACATAACGGAGATGGCAATATCTACATGTACATTATTAACCCCACCGTTAGATATTAATATTTTTATCCACCACCACGTATAAGAATTCATTCACTATCATATATTAGTACCAAATAAAATCCCCAATGTTTCGTTCATAACATTCTGAGAATTTTTTTCCACTTAATCGAATAAATTTTCCAACATCACGGTTTATGCAAATATCACAAAGCGTAATTTAATATCATTTCCAATTTGTCAAGTTAATGCTAATACTAATAATTTAATATGATCAAATTGAAACTACAGGGATCACATTGTGCAATTTAGCAAATAAAAAGATCCACATAAACAATCATTCATAATCTAGGGGCCAAAATGAGATTTTTCAAAATGAAAATAAAATGGAAACAATGCGACTTCTACTTCCAAATGAACACAAGAAAAACCACAACTGAATAACGGCTTACAGGCCCCCCAACACTTGTGAACACAAATGAACACAAAACTCATCTTAGCTTGCATGAATATTTATTATTTTGTTCACTTTTATTTCGCGATTTCTACTAAATTATGATTATTACATATTAACAGATTATTATGACTGATGGATATCATAACCCCGGTTCAAAGTGCTCTCAAATCTAAACACTCTGAGTTTACAGAATCTATAACCTAAACTCCGATACCACCTGTAATGACACGGTTTCTCAAGGCCGAGACTATTGTTTCTCCTATAGAGAATTCTTATCCTAAAATAGACTCGTCAACATCCCAACATACAATATGCGGTAAATTTTATAATAAAGAAAATTATCAAATATAAAAATCACCATTTAAAGTATCACTAAATAACCAACCATCTATTCTATATTAATCCACTCATTTTCTACACAACACGGCGACCAATTTAAAAGTCTCGAGTTTATAATTTAAATCCCCATTTTCAACATTTTATAAACTTGGATTATCCTATCATAATTTTATAAAAACTGACTATTCAATATATTACACCAATTTCGACAATCATAATTACCGTTTTTCTCTGATTACAACAATACTAATAATTACAATTATTACATCCCGAAATTTCAAATAAATTTAATCTCTTCTCTCGTTGACGACCCTGTAATCCAAACGCTGTGGGGGTTATAAACTAACGCTCAGTAGAACTCCAACCCCTCTAATACGTGCATTTAATTAATATATCACATAAATCACATAAATATGCTCGTCACATAAATCTAACACATAAACCACATTTGCATACTTGTCACATAAATCCCACATCGTCCAAATCATATCATGTAATATAGCAGGTAAAATGTCCACGATCATTTATCACCGATATCACACCATAAGACAATTAAACACAATTAAATACATATATTAGGAGAGTTCAGAATTCTACATTTTCTGGATTTTCCACCGGCCTAGAAATGGATTTATTGGATTTTATTGGGGTGGTTTGTGCAATTTTTCCATTTCTTCATTTTTCCTTCTTTTTTTTTCTCCCGTTTTCTGTTTTCTTTCATGTTCCTGTTTTTTGTCCTCACTGCCAACGAAGTCCTGCTACCGATCAACACATACACACGGCGACACACTAGACAACGGGCAACATACACACACAGAGACCAAACCCAAACCACCACCACACTGACCGACGACCCAACAGTACCCCCACACCGGACTGTCGAACCTGCTCTCTCTCCTTTTTGTTTTCTACACCACCGGCGACGACCAACGACCTGCCCACACATACACATACACACACATCTCGGAGCATTACCAAACGTACAACCACAGACTTCTGGCGATGAACACCCACTCAATCACATACCTACAACTAAATACACATATACCTACCTCTCTTTCTCTCCTTTTTCCACTCACCGCCGACGATCACCCTCAACACCAACCACCAACAAACCCACACCAAACTACCATCGTCGGACCAACCGAACGATGGCACAACACACACACACACACACACACACATGCACTGCTCTCTCTTTCTCTCTCTAACGTACCGCCGGTGAACTCCGGCAACACCTACACAACCAAACCACCCATATAGAACACACAAGCAGACACCCCCTTTAACAGACCACCACTGGAGTAGCCACCACTGTTAGAGAACATACAACACACACACATACCCACTTCTTTCTCTTTCTAACTCTCACTTACCGTTGGCCCAAATAATCGACGGCGACACACACACTAATCACACACATACACGCAGCACACATCACACACAGTAGGCACACACACATCAGTGGCTTAATACACACACTCACCAGAGTGATGACCACACCGTTGAACGAACGGAATGCATACTCCGATCACATACGCACAACGAAACACGTACAAAACACACACAGACACCCACTCCGACGACGTTGAACGACCGCCACCCACCTACCGAACGGACCCTCTTCTCTCTCTGTTTTCTCTTTCTTTTTCTTTTGTTGTGATTGTCTCTCTATCTATCTATATAGATACACACACACACACACACACGCAATATATATATATACGTGTGCGTGTGTGTGTGTGTGTGTGTGCGCGTGTGTGTGTGTCAAACAGGGGCCGGCCAAGTGGCCCTTCTTCCTCCCTTCGTTCCTCCGCTTCTCATATATATATAATATAATTTTCACAAACCTCCCTTTATTTTAGTTAGGATATTAATTAAACTCATTCTCAATTTTAATGTTTATGTAAATTATAATTTAACCCTTAAAATTTTAATTCACACAATTAATATTGCAATCCACCCCGATATTTTTGAAAAATTATAAAATGCGAGTAAAATTGTTCGTATATACAGATCGGGGTCTTACACCGTTCTAGACATAACTTAACCATTAGGAATTTCTTTATTTTGATGTTTCCTAGAAGAACGAGAAACCACAGCTTGATTATTAAGAACAAGATTCTCTTGTAAAAACTGCTTGTGAATAATTGGGTTTTTCCGACGACAACTCTCAATCGAATGACCTTGAATATTACAATGTGAGCAAAAAGAAGGAAGTCGTTCATAAATCACATCTTGAATGAAGCCATCTTGTTTTCCTATCCACACATTGGAAGGCAATGGTTTTGAAAGATCTATTTCAACGCAAACTCTAGCTGCACTAAGTCGAGTAAGAGTTATCGTAGTTGAATCAATAGAAATAACGCGGCCAATCATCGAGGCAATAGAACGAAGAATACCTGGGACAAAATAATGAACCAGAAGGTTGGGGAATTGAATACAAACAGGAAGGATGGAGTCATCTTTCTTTGTGTTGAATGCTTTGTTCCACCGACAAATTTTATAGTAATAGCCCTTAATAACATTAACTTCGCGAGATAATACCTTAAACAAATCCTTTTCATCCATGAAACGGATTAATAATGTGCGAGAATCAATAAGCCCCATAGTATATTGACCCTCCAAACTCCATTGAGCTTGAATACATGATTGGATATCTTCTAGAGATGGCCGACCGGCGTTAAACTTGAGAATCACCGCTTGATCGAAAAGGGCCTCCGCCTGGGATAGTGTGGACGGTGAAAAAGAGAGTGTCGGATCCAATCTTTTTGGAATAAGAACGCGATTCAATATTTATAGAAAGAAGAGAAACCGAAGCTGAAAGCGTAGCAACGTACGATCGAATAAAACCTTTATTCTTATGAGAAGAATCAGGATCAGACTTATCTTGAACAATGGGATTAACCGTCATTGTCAAACCTACATCTGCATGACAGAGAATCTTCACAAGCAGAAAGCCAAAACGCTGGAAAAAGAAGAAGCTACCGAAGAAAACCACCGGCAAGAAAACACAAGAAACCACCGGTAAGAAACCACCGAAGAAAACCACTGGCAAGAAACCACCGGCTAGAAATCCCAAGAAAACCACCGGCAGAAAACAAAATCGTCGGAGAAAAACAGAAACCCACCAAAACGCGACCAATGGAACCGGGGAACAACGCCACCAAAGGAACGACTGGCCAGACAATAGCCGGAAAACAAAGGAACTGGAACTACTCTTTCTTCTCACGTGAGCGTCACTACCTTCCCAATCTGAACGACCGACCGATGGAAAAACGTCACCAAAGGCAATTGAACAACCGGCGACCGGAGAAACGGAAAATAGAAACGCACAAAAACCGGAGCTTCTCTCTCTTCTCACGTGAGCACCACTTTCCAAATTTAACAAAACTAAAATAATTGTCAATATCTGTGCCGGAGAACAACTCCACCAAAGGAACGACCGGCCAGACAATAGCCGGAAAACAAAGGAACTTGAGCTTCTCTCTCTTCTCACGTGAGCGCCACTACCTTCCTAATATGAACGACCGTCCAATAGAAAAACGTCACCAAAAGCAATAGAACGATCGGCGATTGGGGATACGAATAACAGAAACGCACCAAAATCGGAAGATTTCATATGCCTTTATCAACCCTATATGCAGGTCGAAATTAGTGTTGGATGGGTCGATTCCATCCACCCTAACGGCACCCGGGTTTTCGAATTCAGCCTTTACACAGAAACCCAGAGAGGAAGTGCCCTGCGTGTGTTCCGGGCCAAGCTTTGCCGTCCATCATCGTTCCTTATGTGATTGTAGAAGAATTGATAATCAGAAATCGGCGCCGTAACAACGTTTTTGCTACCCAAGTCTGAAGGCTTGAGTTGTTTGGAAAACAAGACGCTCCAGTCTCCGCAGAAGTCTTCTATTAGAAAGGATTTCTCTAATGTCATCCAACAACTCATAGATGGCATGGAAGTTGGGTTACATCTCGCCGATCAAACAGAGGTTGCGAGAGGAACACTGAGCCTCGAAAATTACAACCCTTACAATCCAACAAAGTTGGAAACGGTGATTGATATGGATGATTCCCCCCCACTGGAACGGGAAAGTGATGAACTCATCAACCCAACCATCCATTATATATGTGTGATTGAGAGACAGAGAGGCGGGTAATGAGCTGCGTGAGAAAGAGAGAGATCGAGAGAAATAGAGAAAATGGACCCATGCTGGCTGTCCTTAAATTTGGAGAGTGACATTACATGGCAATGGAATCTCAGAAGAGTGACATACTTTTAAAGTTAGAGAGAGGGGGGGTAATGTGCCGTTATGCTGCGTGAGCAAGAGAGAAAGAGGAAATGGATATCGTGAACTCTCAACACCCATGCCGCTGAGTGACATTACAGGGAGAACATGGGAGAGTGACATGCTTTACAGTTCGAGAGAGAGAGAGAGAGCTTACCAGCACGTCACTCTCAGCCTGTGTACTTGGTCCTCTTAAAGTAGTCTCAGCCTGTGCACTTGGTCCTCTTAAAGTCTCAAACTCCATTTCGCGCGCGAGAGAGAGACATTAATTTATATTTTTGTATTAAAATTAAAATTAATTAAATTCAACTCAAATAAAACTAATTCCATTCAAAACCTATTGAATCAAATTAAATTTAATTAAATTAAAATTGTTCTAAACCCTAACAAAACAAATTTTACTCACCCTAATTAAAAAAATTCAACATTAACAGAACAATATTTAAACCCAAATCAACTAATTAACTCACCCATCACCCACTAATCCAATATTTGGCTTTTCCTTCACACATAATGTCACATTTCTTGGAGCTCATTTTTTCTGCAAAAGAGCTAAAAAATTGGATTACACACCATATAGTAACACCATATAGTAATGTCCTTGGAGATGCTCTAACCATAGTCGCCCACTGACCTTTCTTTTGTTGTTGTTTGTAATGTGCACAAAAATTATGCATGAAAAAATTAATTTAATTATAAAATCAAGAGAGAGCAATCAATTGGGCTTGATCGGCCTTTTTATTGGGCCAAATTTCACTTGGACTCCCTCTCTAGAAGCCTCATGGGCGTTTGGGCCCCCTCTCCTTCGGCCGAGGCCTCCAATCCATGGTCTATATTATCGTGTAAAAATGTGGACGTAGAAGTCGAATTGTGTTGCAGCTATGTTTGCCAAAGAGAAGGTCTCTGTATTGAGATCCAAAGTTCTTCGTTGAGGGTCAAAAAATACTGAGGATATTCTAGTAAATGTGTATCGAGGACGTTACACATAATGAAGCTAGAGAGTATAAAAAGGGAGAGGAAAAATTAGTCAACTCAAATTAGTCAACTCGGAGTTGTTTAGGCTAATTTTTGTTTGATTGTAAGAATGCGTGCGTTCTTTATCGCTTTTTCTGTTTATCGCCAAATTACTCTTGAACTGCAAATTTATCATTATGTGTTTTGTAATGTTAGAATAATTATGTCATTAAGCGTCAGTAATAACATCAATAAAAAAGTTTCCAAAATTAGCTTATGTCCGAAATCTAGTCAACCCAACTGGTTGGTAAACTCTCCTTTTTTGAGCAAGTAGGTGGGGAGGCGTAGTCGACCACGTCTTCGCCGGCACCGTTTTCCATCCTCCATTCCACAATCGCCCTATAATCCTAAATGGTGAGTCTTTATCGCAACCCCGCTTTTCAAGGGGGTTGCTAGTGTTGGTGTTTTGTGTACTGATTAGAGTTCGTACAACTTAGGGGAAAATGTGTGATGATTTTTCTCTCACACGGTTCCTTGAGTATGTGGGAAGTGGTGTGACGACAATGTCTTGCGTGGGGATTGGAATTCATACCTGCTCAAAACAGTGTCGTTTTGAATAGGTTAGTCTCTTTGGTTTAAAAACCAAACCATTTCTAACTAGAATCGTGGACCAAACCGGGAGTCTCAGTTTTTAATTTTATTTTGTAATATCCACTTAATTCTAATTTTTAACAGAAATTTCACTCAATTTTATTTTTAATTCACAATATATAATTTTTATTTTATTTTCTCTTGCAATTTTCATGTATTTATCTTACAACTTTTTCATCTCAAAAAATAATTGAAAAAAAAAAAAAAAGAACTATTTTCGGTTTGTTCGTCTATTCTTTTTTTTTCTTTTTTCTTTTTTTTCTTACAATTCTTATTTATTTATTTTATAATTTTTCTTGAGCAAAATTTATTGTTCGTCTGTTTTTCTTCCAAGATTTAAGAACAAAATATAAATTTAATAAAAATCGTCTCTTACTGCTATCAGAAGAAAATAGATTTTATGATTTTGATTTAATAAAACAGAAATACCAAGGAACTGAAACACTAAACATACAAGGATTTAGTATTTCTGTTGTTTTATCAGGAATGTGAAAATCTTAAAAATTCTCCTTTTCTTTTTCCCGTGTTTTTAAAAACAAATGATATCAAATCAAAAAAATTCCCATATTTTTTATTTGTTCCATGTCTCAAGTTTTTTCTTAGACAATTTAAAAATAATAACATTAAACAAATTAAAAACTTAAAATTTATTACATCTACCATGCATGCAAGATGCTTTTGGCATTCGTATCACATCCATCATCAATTGCATATTTATTTCTCACCATTAAAATTTATTTTTTTATATTTTTATAATAAGTATTAAATATAAAATTAAAAAATCAATTTTACGTCATGTGTAATATCAATATTAAAAAAATATTCTAATATATTTTTTTAGACTCACATAACATGTGTGTTTAAAACTAGTAAAAAACTAAAATTGGAAGACTAATAAATGAGGGCTCACAAAATCTCACCTGATTCTCCTCAATTTTTCTCTTTAATATTTTATTTAAATGAGTTTTAAATATTTTTCACCATTAATATAGTGATTTGAGTGAAATTAGTTGTTATTTATTATAAATATTTTGGGTTGAATGAATTTCAATTTTCTTTTTTTAATATTTGAAACGGTGAGATTTTAAAATATTTTGGTGTGTAAATTTCACTAACACACCCTGTCATTTAGAAAATGTATAAAGACGTCCCTTTTTATTTGAAAAATATCTTTGTTTTCTCTGTTATTTCATACATCCAACAACGACGCTCGAAAACTCTTGCGAGCAAATGTCATCTAATTTTGTTTGCTATTTTACCCTTTTTAATTTATTCTTTACAAAAAAAATAATAATTGTAGCCCTTCTAAATAAAAGATAATTTTTTTCTAAAATGAACAACAAAAAACTTAATTAAGGCTTCACTTATTAGACTTTTTCTTTTTAGTGATGTACTTTTTTTTTTTTTTTCCAAATTTTTATAATCTTTGTTTCTCATATAAGTGTTGATAGAAGTTGATGACAGTATTTTTGGGCATCATCGAGTCAGCACCTGGGCCCCGACCACGTATCCACTCTCGCCACTAGTTTCTCCACAAGCCTGACATAAGCCCGTAAGTTTCTCCAAATGGGCCCAAAAGCCTAAGCCCATTACTATACAATCTTCATTTCTTAAATATTGGAACAAATATGGCTTAAGGTAATGCTCATTTTTCTAATTGAAGCATATTAGAATCTTTTTCCCATGAGTTCTTATTCTCACGTCAGAGGGATTTAGTCGGGCAACCCCTGGGCAGTCCTTGTGCAAGTACAAGACACTGAGGAGTAGGACTCTAGACTTCAGCAAGTCAACCCTTCAGGTTGACCATTCTAGCTCAATTGAGGAATTTTCAACTCCACATTTGACTCAACAACACCAACTCTAGCTAAAAGACTCGTCTGTTACCTGACTATACTATACTCGAGGAATATACCAGTTTTCAACACCAATAGTTGGCGTCGCCTGTGGAAACCGTACAAAAGGCCATCCCTTGATCATTGCTCCCTACTAAGCTATGCCTGAGTTATCACAAGGTCTAGTAAGACAAACAGACACAGAACAGAAAAATTAGAACATATGTTAAAAAATCCAAGGTCACAACTCCCAACACCCACCAACGAGGATAGTTGTCTCTTTCCCGACCAAGCAATGCCATCTGCTCTGCCACATGGGGCTGTGGGGTAGACCTTGGGAGCTGTGGAAGCATCTCGGATGGGTCTCCTTGAGCACCACATGGGCGATTTTAGGTCGTGTGGACAATCTTTCCTCGCGCGCCTATCATTGTCTCCCCGTTAAGGAAGGATCAACTTTCCAAACTACAGGGCTTGAGGAGCTACCCCTAGACCATGATGTTCGTATGGAGTCTTTGAATGGGTGCGCGCCCAAGGGCCACCATCCACCTCGCGACCAAGAGCCTGCAAGACTGGAGAAGGTCCCCGAGGCAACGCCAAGATCCTCATCTTGCCAAGTTGTCGAAATATTCCTGGAACTTGCCAAGTTGGCATTCCATATCGTCGAGCCGGGCAGCATCATTTGCACCGGGCTATCTATTCACCAGGTAAGTGGCCGAGATTGAGACTGTGGGATGGGATTGTCCCTCCATATTGATATTTTAGCTAGCGTTTTCTATTTCTCCTTCGTCGGCCATTCTTCGGGCTACAGCCCTAGTTTCGGGCCTTGGCGCTCTTGATATTTCCTCCCTAGGCTGTCTATTCATCGGGGAGTTTATGTCTTATGAACAATGAGAATGATCAGACCTTGTGATCATCCAACCTTAACAAAGCATGTAGCTGATGATTGGGATGAGCGTTCTTACAGACGGTGCCAAACTGTTGGTGTCAGATATTGGACTGACCAACAGTATGGTCTGGACACCCTCAGGCAGGTAGGGTGACGTTGGAGTTAGCGTTCTTGTTGTTGTTCGTAATGCAGACCGGCCAGATGGGCGCTATCTGGCCCCAATCCTGGCCGAGGTCTCTTCTCTTGATCTTTCGATCCAGGGCGTTGTCCGGGCCGAGCTCCGGACGTTCACCTGCACACAGGACGACCGGGTTTTTTCTAGCATGTCCCCTCCAGCATGAGAGTAAGAGATCAGGGGTAAAAAGTCATATCTAAGGGTAATGGTTACCTCAAGGTGTCTAAGCGACTTGATATGGAGTTTTTCTTTCTAAAAATCCTCTCTGAAAATTGTTGATGAAGCTTCCTATTTATAGGCGCAGAAACGATTAGCGACCGTAGGATTAGGACCTTAAGCACGGATTCGCGCTAAACAATCAGGCGCATGGAGAACACAACCAATTAGAGATTATGGGCCTGGGCCCTAGGCCCATCATGGGCAGACGTCGAAGCCCACGGTCCGACCTGTCACGGATCAGGTGGGCACGGGCACTAGGCGCAGGTCGGTCTGATCTCCCCGACCTGCCCCCGGCGATGATGACGCACCTGACCTGGAGGACACGTGGAGGAAGCCAGATATTTACCCACATCAGTGATGGTTGTCTGTGACGATTCAAAGGTATGCAAGATCGGAATGGATGGTGGCAGCGGTGTGTTCTGCTGGACTTCTTCAGAACACAACACCAGCCATGGAATCGTCTCTTTCCAGAGAGAAAGAAGAGAGAGGAGAGAGAGAGAGAGAGAGCAACGAGATGAGAGGAGTGGAAAGGAAAAAGAAGAAAAAGAAAAAGGAAAATAATAAGAAATTAAAAAAAAAGAAAAAAAGACTAAACTGCCCCTTTTAAATGCATGTGCACTTTTCCATTAAATCTTAGATGAAAAATTTAACAGAAGGTCTGTTTAAAAATAAATATATACTTAGAGAATTTAAATTAAAATGAACAAATTTATTGGACTAAATAGAAATGTGTCAATAATTGAAATTTTTTAAATATAATTTACACTATAAACAATGACTAAAATTTAATTTTATAAACTTAAGTTTAATATAATGGGGTAAGCTCCATATACATATGTTAATGAATCATCGCATATATGTTAAAAGACTACTATCTAGATTCTTGGTACCGGCTCTTCGGAACACTGGTGTCTGCAAGCCTAATAGTGACAGAGCCTAAATTAATATCTTATCTAAAACATCCGAATCATGCAATGCAGACCCTATATTCCGAATCGTTACTATTTTATGTACCACGTAATTAAAATTAATTAATCATTATGAAATTATTACGATTTTAGGATTTGTAACGCTAAATAAAATTTAATTTAACGAAAATTAATAATCGATTGAAATTTTACCTAGTTCCGAATCGTTTGACGACCACGAGATGGGTTTTTGATTTCCAGTGGGGTGGTTTGTGTAAATTCCCCATTTTTTTTTTTTTTCTCTGAGTTCATCCAACGCTCTCTCTCTCTTCCGCTTCTGTCGCCGACCGCCGGCGACCTCACACCCACACACCCACTCCATTACCGGCTGAACTGCAACAGGACACACACGACCAATACCGCCGGAGGAACACATACACGCCGAACACATACTCACCTTCCCCGCCACAATCGACCGACGCTCTCTCTCTCTCTCTCTAACACTCACTCACCACCGACCATCCTACATCGATCACGAACACACACACAACGGCACACACAAACACCCAGATTGGACGACGAACAAAACATCACACCACCGACACTGTCGACGATCGACAACCCACATACGCCAGCAACACCCCCATGCCACCAGACGAGCAGCGACATACACACAGGCATGCGATCGCCGGCCGGACAGAACAGAGCACCCACGACGGATGAACGACGCACTGTCGGCGAACAGAATGCACATACATACTCCGGCTGAACGACGAACTAAACGATAGACAAAACACATGCACACCCGAAGAACGGATAGTCCACACACACATACGATCATCGGCGATCAGAACAGTACACCCACGTGAGACACACACACACCCGTCCGATCATATACACACTGAAGAATTCCCACATACCCACGACAACAGCAACACACACACCACCGGCCCGGACGGCGACACCCCCCTTCAGCGACGATCGGAGCACCGACCGAACCCTCTCCCTCTCTAGATTTTCTGTCTTTGATTCCAGATCAGTGCGGACATGAATACATACATATATATATATATATATATATATATATATATATATATATATATATATATATATATATATATATATGCATGTAATTAGTAGACGAGAATGCTCCCCCTTCAAGCCACGTCGTCCACTTTCCAAATCGTTTGCCCACCAGTTGATCTCACGGCTGAGAGATTGTATTTCTATATGTTTCTAGAACCCCTTTGCCTAAATTACTCTTCCCTCCCCCCTAATTTCTAAAAATCATATTTTGAGTTCACTTCACCATTTATAAGAGTTTAATATGGTAATTTCACCCTTAACATTTTCTAAATTGCAATCTCACTCCCAAAAGTTTTAATTCAAAAGTTAAATGTAAATTTTTGGATAGATTGTTGTCTAAATTTGCAAATTGACCCCTAAATTTTTAATTTGAATTTTAATTGACCCAATTTCACCCCCAATTTTTCCCAGTTACTCTAAAATGCAACTAAAATGACGTACATGCTACGATTGAGGTCTTACAACTCTTCCCTCCTAAAAGAAATTTCGTCCCGAAATTTTATTACCTTAGTCAAATAAATGTGGGTATCTATTCCTCATCTCGTCTTCTCGCTCTCATATCGCATCTTCCACTACATGATTGTGCCATAACACCTTGACGAGAATAATCGTTTTCGTTCGCAACACCTGGTCTTTACGGCTTAGGATTTGGACTAGCTCCTCAACGTAGGTCAAATCTGTTTCCAACTCGATCGGCTGCGAAGTCAACACATGAGAAGGGTCTGGCACATATTTTCAAAGCATCGATACATGAAAAACATTGAGTAGTCAAGATAACTCTGGCGGTAACACAAGTCTTACGCTGTCGTGCCAACCCGATCTTTAGTCCCAAGTCTAAATTTAAGTTTCATGCAAATTATTTTATTAAAATTAAAATAACTATTGTTGTACACATTTTTTTAACAATCTAATTATATATTCGAATTCGTCTGAATATGGTCTTCAAAATGATATTACATTCACTATTGTTTTTTCATCAGTTGCAAATTTGTGTTACATTCAACATAATATTTTCAGTTTTCACATTCATGCTACATTTAACATGATACTTTCAGAATTTTCCATTTTCACATTCGTGTTACAATTAATATCGTCTTATACATTATCGAAACACAATTGAGTGTTACATTCAATATCCAAACATTTTTTATCAATAAGTCATGGTAAATTCAACACGTTCATATAATTTGTACTATTATTAACATTAATTGATATTATTTCTATTATATTGAATGTTATATTCAACATTTAAGAGATACACAAATTATAATGATGTTATATATAACGTTCATGTGTATCCTAATGCAGAACTCCAAAAATAAATTAATATCTCATTTTGAAGATCATGATTTATAGATCATTGTAATGTAAAAACATCATTGAACAACAATCGCAATTGGAAAAATTGTAAGTTTCATTTTTAGTTTATTACTATATATTGTTCCACGTTTTTAGTGGTGACAACATGTATGGAAGTTGTAGAATCATTAATAGAGGCAAATTTGTCTGCAAATTTTCATCAGGACCGATCGATGCAAACAAAATTTCTTGAGTTCGTCTAGTAGTTTTCATACCTAAATAGGATTGTTCGGTAACTGCTTTTTTTTTTTTTTTTTTTTTTTTCGGGGGGGGGGGGGTGTATACTTTGTACCCCTAAAATTTGACCAAAATTTTACTTTGGTCCCCATAATTTTAATTTAAACATAGAGCACCTTAAAATTTCTCAATCATCCCACTAAATTCTAAGCCATTATATCCATTATAATTTTGGACAAAACCAGTCACATGCTATGCATTTGTCTATATTTACTACTTTTCAAGAGGCTTTATGGTAATTTAAACCTCATTTTCTATGATTCTCCTTCCTGCCCAAATATTCATAAATATACATATTGCATATATATATATATGTATAGGTTATTCGTGTATAAAACTGGTACACACCTCGAGTATGATCCAGTCGAATAACAGGTGGGTCCTTCTGCTGAGGTGGAGTCGTCAGTTAGAAATTTTTCGAGTGAGATGTGTTGGGTCCTAGGGGGACTAACCTACTGTGTCCAGAGTCCTGCTTCTCACGAATGTACCTGTGGAAGGCTCAGACCGGAATTTATCCCGGTAAATGGTAATTAGTACTCAGAGAGAAAATATACAATAATACAGTAAGTAAACAAATGAACTCGCGCTTAATGTAAGTGTATTCAAGCGTACCTCGGGCTTGCATAACCCCTGATATATATATATATATATATATATAAGAGTTGGAGATGATTAGTTGGGTCTAAACACGGTTAATAAGTCAAAACCCTGTGTTTAGCTGATAATCCATAGCGTTTAGGAGATAATTGTTGGGCTTGAACTTTAGGGCCTATTTGGAAAAGCCCGCAGGCCTTTATCAGGCCTGCGGTAGTGAGCTGGTAGAGGAGAGTGGAGATTCGTGGAGTCTTGGAGAAGAAACAAACTGTAAGGGAGAGCCGGTCAAGGTGAACAACTGAGTCCTCGAAATTGATCATCCAGGATACGGTGCAGAGCTTAAAGCGGCACGTCCCTGCGGGGCTCCTCGCTCGTCCTTGGGTGCAAATAAGATTTTAGGAGGAATCGTAGTCAGTGTATGCTCCAGCGTAGGGTTGTAGATTTCGGAATGCATCTCCTGTCACTACAAGGGAGAACACGTGGTTGGGTCCCAAGTGCTGACTCAGAGGTGCCCAAAAATATTATCATCAGTTACCCCCTAGCCCTGTGCGGCGAAGGAAGCAAGGCGGTCAGGGGTATCAATCCTTGGTTGAAACAGATGTCCTGGAGACTTAGAAGCGCGAGAAACACCTCTAATCGACATTATTCCAAGAGTTATTTTTTTCCCGAGAAGTTTACTCGAAATAGGCCCCCATACAGTCGGGGCCTGGGGTCAAGTAACACGGCAGGGTGACCCCGAATTTCTTCGATCTTCAAGACAATAATTTTTCAAGAGTTCACATTTTCTGGGGAGCGAAATTGAACTAGGCCCCCATACGGTCGGGGCCCGGGGTCAGGTAGCACGGTAGGGCGACCCCTGGTTTAACCGATTTTTAGGGCGACGTTTTTTCCACGATTAGAATTTTTTAAAGAGCTAATTTGAAATAGGCTCCTATACAGCCAAGGTCCAGGGTCCGAGGTCGGGTAGCACGACAGGGCAACCCAGAATTTTTTCGATTTTCAGGGCGACAGACGTTTACCTTGAACAAACCCTGAGCAAGAACTGGTCTTCACCATGGAGAAAATAGAAGTGAGCTTGAGGAAAGTGCACGCCATAGACGGGTAAGACGGCTACGCGATGCGCCTCTTAGGGGTACTGGGCACCCATCCCAGTTGACCGCTCGACCGAGAACACGGTAGCCCAATGGGACCAGTCTTACGGGCCCCTAAAAGGAAAGGGGGCCAGTGACTGGCCCTCACTTGGGGCCAGCAACGCCCCTATTGGGGTGCTGGCCCTAAGGCAGTTGTTGACCTCTTTGGGGTCAGCACCCCAAGAGGGGCACTGGCCTCAAGGGGCTAGTATGGGAGGGGCGTTCCCTCCATTCTCTTGGCGTAGGCCCAACTTGGGGCCAACCTTCAAGCTGGCCTCAAGGGGCTAGCATGGGGGGACCCTTTTTTTTTTTTTTGGCAGCTGGCCCCTCTCTCTCTCTCTTCTTTTATTTTTTCAGTAGGGAGGGGGCAGCAAGATGTAATGAGGGTGGAGGCAACACATTACACTTAGATATATTTTTTTTTGAATTCTAGGAGTTTTTGGTTCACATTTTACTTTACACCTCTTGGAGTTTGAGCTCCATTCACTTTGCACCCATGAAATTCTGTGGGGAATATTTTGAACACTTAAAATAAATTTTTTTCCTCGCACAGTTTTAGGCACTTGGAGGGTGGAGCAAAGTCCCCGTCACCATCTGGACCATGCCGGCCAGGAGTAGCGCGACAGGGAGGTGTCAATCGCCATTTAAACCTTGTCGGGCTTGGAGTAGCGCGACAGGACGGTACCGGTCGTGGGGCACTGAGGGGGGACGGTGCCCTTGGGGAAGACCACCATGATTGCTATCCATTGCCTACATTCGAATTTCTCCCCCGGCTCTGTGGAGATGAAGTTCTTAGAGCCGGAGAACGTTGCCGAGCACAAAGGCTTACCTGATTGAGATATTCTAGAGATCTAAACTTAATTGAGATATGGTTTATAGACTCTATTATTCCTATTAATTTGGTTTATTTAATTAAATATTCTTTTAATTAAAGTGTTTTAATACTTTCTATTTTGATGAATTTTGATTTAAAAATATTTAATGACCAAATTGAGATTTTCCAAGAATATTTTTAAATGAAAAAGATATATTTTGAACATATATGATGTATGGGGTCTTGGGATGTCATTTAATAACATAGTATTTGAAAAATAGTCATTATAAGCTATCTTAGAAATTCCTATATTTAAACCTGCGAATTTTGAGTTTAAAGATTGCTATTTTGGTGGAGAATATTTTGGCCAAAAATATGGGAGAGATTTCAGGGATTTTAGTTTTACCTTACGATTTAGTCCATATACTTAAATATAATTTTTTCTGTACTTTTATTGATTAAGATAAAATTATTTTGGAGACTAAACTGAGAGCTTTAGAAGTTATATTATTAAGTTAAATATACCAGAATTGAAAAGAATCAATATATGGAGTCTATAGGTGATTTTAAATGATATATCTTGTGGAAACTAATCATTATAGGGCTTCTTTCAAGTGGCTTTAAATAGACCTACGGATTTCATGTTTGAGATACTACACAAAATTAAGAATAATCAGTTCCTAAGCTATTCTGAGAGTTATCATTCTGATATTATACTGAGAGATTATCATGAGGTTATTCTGTTATTGAAATTCTTGAGTTAAAGCGCTATTTGAGTTAGCGTCGTCGATCTAAACTGTCTTGCGATACTATGTGCAATCTATTCAATGTTTTTCTGGTGAGATCATTCCAAACTTATTCTTTAATTGAGTATTTTATTATTATTACTTACTTGGTGAATTGATCTTTTTGAGAAATTGTTTTTGAACTTTAAAAGTATAAAAAAATATTTTAAAAAGATTTTGGTAGTAATCTGATTACGTGCTCAATTTTGTGTTACCCGCATTATTTTTATAATCATATTTTTATTTTACTCACTTAATTCTATCATTAGTAAATATCGGGACATTAATTGAGTTTAAATTTATTTGAGGTGGTAGAAACTCTGAGTGGGAAGAACTTATCAATTTATTATAATTTGTGAGTTGTGTGTCGGATTAGATACTATTGGGAGTGTCTAATCAGGGGTAGTTCTGAGTTTCAATCTCTTCCAGTAAAGAGATTGAAATTTGATCTTTTCCTAAGTACAAAAAGGTTAGGTTACTATTTTCTCATTAAAAAAAGCTTAGGTGTGATTCTTCCTGATTAGGATCAATTATGAGTGAATTGTAAATGTTTCATCCTTACTTGAAAAAATGATACTTGGAGTGATTGTGAGGTTTGATTCTTAGCCTAAGGTAGAAAAGAATTAAATTTGATCCTTAGTATGTGAAAGGATTAGACTAATCTTTAACCTGGGAAAAAGATAAGATTATTCCTGAGCCTGTGAAAAGAGATTGTAAAGGTTATTCCTGAGCTTGAGAAAAGAAAATTGTAAATATTGATTCTGAGTCTGTAAAAAAGAATCATTGTGTAAAGGTTTGGTTCCTACCTGTTTAAAGGAATTTTAGTGGTTTAGTGGGTGCGACTCTCTGTGGGGCTCAAAGGACTGGCTTAGTGATAGGTGTAAAATACCTATCTAATTCTAAATCGAATTTGCCAGTTTTCGAGTATTTTATTGAAGTTTGAATATCGTTTTAGCTGTTTTTATTAGTCAGGAGCAGGGACGTAAACAATCGGCAAACCGAGCGAAATGGTGCGAAAAAAGTAGCCAAAAAGATGAAAAAAATGAGGTTTGATTTGGTGAAATCAGATGGTGTTTTAAAAGAGAATAGAAAACATCTGTTTTCTAGAAATACCTGGTTTTCTAAAAATAAAGGGTGGAAAAGTGGTTTTAATAAAATCAGACGTTTTCTTTAAAAGAAAGTGTGATATATGATTTTTGGATTTAAAAGTTGGTTTTGAGAAAAAGAGGTAGACGTGATAATTTGACGGTGTTGAGTAGACGATATTTATTAAGTTGTGATTCGATGATGCTGTATTTGATTTGACGATGCCATAGTATTTATCTATTTCGGCGAAGTGATGTTATCCGCTTCGGCGAAGTGATGTTATCCGCTTCGACGGAGTGATATTTATCTGTTTCGGCAGAGTGATGTTAGACGTTTATACTGCGTAGTGATTATACGCTTCGGCGGAGTGATGGGTGTTCGTAGGAAGGCATATCCTACGGATGGTACGGTATCATTGCAAACTCCCGATCGTGAGGTTAAAATGATCACTATGGCTAGCCAGTGTGTGTTGTGGTGGAGTGTGTGTTTGAGGTGTGTGTTTGAGATGTGGTGTTTTACTTATATTGGGTGATTTATTATTTATTGTGGTGATTGGTATGATTTTATACTAGATGGATTTGGATGGAACTTATCTATATCACTTAATTCTCACTACTTATATACTTATGCTTGATCTATATTTAATTATGGTAGTATTTAGAATGTATTATTATTTAAAAAGAATAAAAATATATTTTACTAAGAAGGCAGTACACTCGCAGGTACAACAGTTAGAATTCGGTCCCCTACTGGCACTAGGTAGAGTCCGGTGATGGTGTAGTATGAAAATATTTTGGGAGGAGCTGTCTAAGACGAACCTGTGAGAGCTTTATTGTTATTATACTTTTGTTGTTATTACAATTCAGGGACGGCCCCCAGTTAGAGATGTTGTATATGGTCAGAATTTATGGTTGTATATTTTTGTATGCACTTTGTCGTTTACTACTAAGTTTAAATTAAGATGAGGTCGTGTCGACGTCACGTCGGCCCCATGGTGACGGGTATCTGGGGTGGGGTGTGACAATTTTGGTATCAGAGCCTAGGTTATAGGTTCTGTAAACTTTCTAGTAGTGGTGTCAATAGAGGATCATGAGATAGGAAGACGTGCCAGTCGTCTCATCAGTAGGGGACTTTGAGATAGGGTGTCGATAGGTGGTGTCGAGCCAGTGGTGGACCATGAGATAGGATTGTGATAGGTGGGTTAAGCGCATGAGTGATGGTAATTGCATTGCATTAGATGGTACATTGGCATCGTGCATGGTTATTTGTCTTGTTGGTGATTAGTGGGTGCGACGAAGTTGTGATACTGCCAGTTGGTGGTTCAGGTAGTGTGGTGGGGAATATTAAATTATAACTGATAAGTAATTCTATTAGTAGTATTTGACATTGGGATTCCTTATCGGTAGTGCATAATATTTTTATTGTTAAGCCAACAGTGTGGCAGAATACACTTAATTCGTCCAATGTTAAGTTATTCATTGAATTGACTTGGTAGACAACACTTTATTTATGCAATTACACGACACACTGCGCTAATCATTAAGATACGCAGATTCTATCATAAATGGGTGGGTGTGCTCGTAATTTTATTAGAGGGGGAGGTTCATAGAGTTAAAGCAGAGAGAGACGACCATTTGGCAGTATGAAATTAAATCATATTTGGTAAAAATGGAAGAGACAAAACGTAGGCTAATCTAGAAAGGATTTACTTTGGAAATACGTTTTAGGTTGAGGGGTAGGCAAATTTAAAAGTTATACTGAATGGACAAACGCAACGAGAATTAATAGAGAATGATATGTAGGAAGTAGCTGAGAATTTTGAGTCTGTGTTAATAGTTAGTGCGTATAAATATAGTTCACTTCGTATTGGTGGATTGTTTTAAGAAGAAAGTGATATGTCAAATCTTAGGCGAGCCAAAATTTGTATTCTCGGGAGACAAAATTATCATTCCTGCTAGTCTGATTTCAGCCCTAGAAGCCAGGAAATTATTGCAGAAATGATGTCAGGGATACGTTATGCACGTAATTAACACCAATCAGAGAGAAGTTTCGATAGTAGATATTCCAGTGGTCAGAGATTTTTTCCTAACGCGTTTCTAGAAGAATGGCTAGGGTTGTCAGTAGATAGGGAGGTGGAAGTCATTATTGAGTTGCTTCCATGAACTGTTCCTATATTGATTCCCCCTTATTGTATGACGCCTATCGAGCTGAAAGAATTGAAAGTGCAGTTGCGAAATTTCGTTGCAAAAAATTACTAGATAGTGGATTTATCAAATCTAGCATTCCCCATGGGTAGCCCCAGCGTTTTGCATGAAGAAGAAAGGATGACACGTTGAGAAGGTGTATCGACTATCGGCAGTTGATTAGGGTAACCATCCGTAATAAATATCCATTACCTAGGATTGATGACTTGTTTGACCAGCCCCAGAAGGCTAAAGTGTTCTCCAAGATAGATCTTCGATCGGGGTATCACCAATTAAAAGTTAGGGATAGTGATGTGGCGAAAACGGTGTTCCGTACGAGATATGGACACTATGAATTCTTGGTTATGCCCTTCGGTTTGACAAATGCTTCTACTGCCTACATAGACTTGATGAATTGGGTCTTCCAACCTTATCTGGATCAATTTAGTATCGTATTCCTTGACGATATATTGATCTATTCCCAAAGCAGAGACGAGCATGCAGAACATCTTCGAATCGTGTTGTAGACGTTGCGGGAGACGAGGCTATATGCGAAGTACATTAAGGGTGAGTTCTGGTTAGATCATGTAGTGTTTTTGGGGCATGTTATTTTGGGAAACGGTATTCAAGCAGATCCAAAGAAAATTGAAGCTATTGCTCAATAGGAAAGGTCAAGGAAGGTGACGGAAGTGCGAAGCTTTTTAGGGTTGGCAGGTTACTATCGACGGTTTGTGTAGGGATTTTCTGTTATAACTATTCCATTGACTTATTTGACTCGCAAGGAATCCAAGTTCGAATGGACTGACAAATGGGAGCAAAGTTTTCAAGAATTGAAAAATAGATTGATATCGGCACCAATTCTATCCCTCCCGACAGAAGGGGGGTGGCTTTATGATTTATAGTGATGCGTCCCACCAAGGGCTAGGATGTGTTCTAATGCAGCATGGTCATGTAATCACATACGCATCTCGACAACTGAAGAATCATGAGCAAAATTACCCGACACATGATTTGGAGCTGGCAGCGATTAAATCTGCCTTAAAGATTTGGAGACACTACTTGTATGGCAAGACGTGTGAAATCTACACCGACCACCAAAATTTGAAATATCTGTTTACTCAGAAGGAGTTAAATTTGAGGTAGAGACGTTGGATAGAGTTGATTAAAGACTATGATTACACTATCCACTATCACCCGGGAAAATCTAATATTGTAGCGGATGCGTTGAGTCAGAAATCGGTGGGTTCGATCGCACACCTAAGAGTCGTTTATACTAATCTTTATACCGATTTAAGATCGTTGTGAATTCAGTTAGCGGTTGGTCAAACGGTTGCATTGCTTGCGACTTTGACTTTGAGACCGATGTTGATTGATCGTTTTATCGAAGCTTAGAAGTCAGACGTTCAATTGGAAAAGATTCGAGATGACGTGAGAAGTGGTTACAGAGCGGATTTTCATGTCAGGGAGAATGATGAGGTATTGAGGATGAGAAATAGACTGTGTGTGCCTAACGACACCAGTTTGAAGAACGATATTTTGGAAGAAGCGCATAGCTCAGTATACGCGATGCATCCAGATGGTACCATAATGTATCGGGATTTGCATGAGCATTATTGGTGGATCGGATTGAAGCAAGAAATCGTGGAGTTTGTTGTTAGGTGTCTTACTTGTTAGCAAGTGAAGTTTGAGCATCAACGTCCAAGTGGGTTGCTGCAACCTCTATCTATTCCAGAGGGGAAATGGGAGCATATCACGATAGATTTCATTTCGGGATTACCTTGTACTCAAAGGAGCATACTTCCATCTGGGTGATCGTTGATAGGCTTACCAAGTCCGCTCATTTTCTGACCGTAAAGACGACGTATCCTCATGGAAAGTATGCCCAATTGTATATCGATGAGATTGTTAGGTTGCATGGCACACCGGATTCTATAGTGTCGGATAGAGATTCGATATTTACGTCTAGGTTCTGACTGAGTCTCCAGACTACTTTAGGTACTAACCTCAAATTTAGCACCGTTTTCCATTCCTCAGACAGATAGTCAATCAGAGCATACGATTCAGACGTTGGAGGATATGTTAAGAGGAGTTGTTCTGGAATTTCCTGGTAGCTGGAATGATCAGTTGTCGTTGATGGAATTTTCCTATAACAACAGCTACCATTTAACAATCGAGATGGCCTCGTATGAAGCGTTGAATGGTAAGAGATGCAGAACCCCAGTCTGTTGAACTGAGGTAGGTGAATGGAAATTGTTGAAGTTGGACATAGCTAAATGACAGCAGACAAAGTGAAGGTGATTCAAGAAAAAAATAAAAAATATAATAATAATAATAATAATAATAATAATAATAATAATAATAATAATAATAATAATAATAATAAATAAATAAATAAATAAAATTTCTCAAAGTTGAGAAAAGAATTATGCAAACAAGCGCCGGCGGGATTTGAAATGCGAAGTGGGGGATCATGTGTTTTTAGTATTTCTCTGTGGAAAGATATAATGAGGTTCGGGAAGAAAGGGAAATTAAGTTTAAGGTACATCGGACCATATGAAATTTAAATCAGGGTTGGCCTGACGGCTTATAAACTTATTTTACCGCCAGCGTTGTCTCGATTACACGACGTTTTCCATGTGTCAATACTTCGGAAAGATGTGTCAGACCCTTCTCATGTGTTGATTTCACAGCCGATCGAACTAGAAGAAGATTTGACATACGTTGAGGAGTCATTCCAGAGTTTAGGACATAAAGACCAAGCGTTGCGAACGGAAACAATCCCATTAGTTAAAGCGTTGTGACGTAGTCAAGCAGTGGAAGAGGCGACAGAGGAACGGGAAGACGAAATGAGGAACAAGTGCCCACCTTTGTTCATTTAGGTAATAAAAATTTCGGGACGAAATTTCTTTTAGGATGGAAGAGTTGTAAGGCCCAAATTATAGTACATGCGTCATTAATAATCGCATTTTAAAGTATTGAGAAATTCGGGGTAAATTTTTGTTAATGAAAAATAAAAATTAAAAGTTTAGGGGTCAAAGTTGAAATTTAAAAAACATGGAAATTACACTTGAGATCCAAATGGATAATTAAAAATAAAAAATTGAAAATAGTAAGGGTGAAATTATAATTTTAGAAACTTGTAAAAGTTGAAAATTATTAAAATAGGATCTTAAAGGAAGTTGGGGGGAGGAAAGTGCATTTTAACTTAAGAATTGTTTTATATAAACACATATATACATATATCGTGAGTATGTGTGCAGTGAGATCGCCGACGACAGAGAGAGAGGAAAGGAGGAGACGTGACAAGCGACGATCCATCTTTACCACTCAATTCATGCATATAAAAAGAACACATGCAAAAAAATATTGGGATCAAAACATTATCAGAGGAGAAAATCCAGAATTTTAGAGAGAGAGAGGGTTCGGCGCTGCTGGTTGCTTCGGCGAGGTCGTCTGCGTGGGCGTTCCGTTCCATTTCATTGTTGTGTGTGTGTGTTGATCTTCGTCGATGGGGAAGGGAGTGTGATCAGTTGTGGAATTGCTTCCATGCATGTGTGTTGGATCGGCACTGTTTCGGTACCGGCGTGAGTATGCCGGTGTATGTTTCCTGTTCTGGTTTGGTGCAGCGATGGTTGGGTGTGGGTTTTCTGTTCAGATCGCCAGTCGTCAATCGTCGACGATCGTGTGTGGGTCGTTGTCGGACAGTAGTAGGTGGTTGTGACCGGTGTAGGGTGGCTGGTGGTGAAGGAGAGTTAGTGAGAGAGAGAGCATCGGTTGTGGGTACGTGTGGGTTCCTATTGCTATCTGACGGTCGCGTTTGACGGTGAAAGTGGGGTGGTTGGTCACCGCCGGTGAGAGAGGTGTGGGTGGTCGGTCGATAGGCAAGGAACCAGAACAGAAATAGAGGAACTGGAAGGAAAAAAAAAAAACAAAGAGAAGAAGAAGAAGAAGAAAAAGAAAATAAAAAATAAAAAAAAAAAAAAAGAAAATTTCACAAACACCCCAATAAAAATCCAAAAATTTATCTCGCGGCCGACGAACGATTCGGAGCAGGTAAAAATCTAAATCGATTACCATTGTTGTTAAATTGAATTATTAGCAAACGGGATTATAATTTGGAATCGTCAATTCTAATAATTTTTGTCACCGTCCATACTAACAAATGCGTACCGTAGTTATTAACAAAACGAAATTTACCGAATAACAATTTTTCGTAATAAAAAGTGGGTACGGGAAAAATTATGGAATTTAGGGTCTGCATTGCATGATTCGGTTATTTTACATAAAATATTAATTTAGGCCATGTCATTATTAGGCTCGCAGACACTAGAGTATCGGTAGAAGATAGTCAGTAAAAACTGTTCAGAATGGGTAGTCAGATGAGTGTACTGTCTTCTTACTAAATTATTTTTGTATATATATATATGATGAAATGTTGGTTTACTTAAACCGTATGATTTTATAAATTATATGGATCAAGCAGGAGGTGGGTGAGTTGGTAAACTGGATTTCCGGAAGATTTCGGTGGTTTTTGGAATGAAGTTGAAAATGAATTTTTGTTGGATTTGGTGAAATCAGACGGTATTTTAAAAGAGAATAGAAAACATCTATTTTCTAGAAATGCCTGGTTTTCTAAAAATAAAGGGTGGAAAAGTGGTTTTAATAAAATCAGACGTTTTCTTTAAAAGAAAGTGTGATATATGATTTTTGGATTTAAAAGTTGGTTTTGAAAAAAATAGGTAGACGTGGTAATTTGACGGTGTTGAGTAGACGATATTTATTAAGTTGTGATTCGATGATGCTGTATTTGATTTGACGATGCCATAGTATTTATCTGTTTTGGTAGAGTGATATTATCCGCTTCGGCGGAGTAATGTTATCCACTTCGGCGGAGTGATGTTTATCTGCTTCGGCAGAGTAATGTTAGACGTTTATACTGCGCAGTGATTATCCGCTTCGGCGGAGTGATAGGTGTTCGTAGGAAGGCATATCCTACGGATGGTATGGTACCGTTGCAAACACCCGATCATGAGGTTAAAACGATCACTATGGCTAGCCAGTGTGTGTTGTGGTGGAGTGTGTGTTTGAGGTGTGTGTTTGAGATGTGGTGTTTTACTTATATTGGGTGATTTATTATTTATTATGGTGATTGGTATGATTTTATACTAGATGAATTTGGATGTAACTTATCTATATCGCTTAATTCTCACTGCTTATATACTTATGCTTGATCTATATTTAATTATGGTAGTATTTAGAATGTATTATTATTTAAAAAGAATAAAAATATATTTTACTAAGAAGGCAGTATACTCGCAGGTACAACAGCTAGGAGTCAATCCCCTACTGGCACTAGGTAAAGTCCGGTGATGGTGTAGTATGGAAATATTTTGAGAGGAGCTATCTGAGACGAACCTGTGAGAGCTTCATTGCTATTATACTTTTGTTGTTATTACAACTCAGGGACGGGCCCCAGTTAGAGATGTTGTATATGGTCAGAATTTATGGTTATATATTTTTGTATGCACTTTGTCGTTTACTAGTGGGTTTGAATTAGGATGAGGTCGTGTCGACGTCACGTCGGCCCTACGGTGACGGGTGTCCGGGGTGGGGTGTGACATAATCTGTCCTTAATCCATCGATCGACTGATCAGTCACCCAAAATGGGATCCTGAATCCATCGGTCGACTAATCAGTCAACTGATTGGTCATCCAAAAAACATCCTGAATCCATCAGTCGGCAGATTGGTCAATTTTGACCATGATTCAATCCTATTTAGGAACAACTTAAAACATAAAAGATATATATATATATATATTGTTTTAATCTTTCTACAGAATTTTAAATCACCTCAATCGGAGTTCATATGGAAACATTATGCCCAAAATACGAACGCTAGTCAAAACTGTCTGAATACAGTAACGTCAAGCCCGATTTTGACCTAGATTCAATTCGTTTCTGGAAAAACTCAAAACATAAACGTTGTAGATATATTTATTATATTTTCACATAATTTTGAATCACTTCAATCGGAGGTCGTATGAAAATGTTATGGCTGAAATCCGAACACCTAGCCAAACAGTCTGAACCGTCTCTGAATCCATCAGTTGACTGATCAGTCGACCGACATGTTCAGATCTGGTTTGTCTCTTTCGTCTTTGCGGCGGAAAAACCCTAAAACATCCAAAATTTAGGATTTTTCCTTCCTTAGATCCATAGTATTTAAAACAAATCACATACATAACGCAAAACACACAATAAACCTTAATGTTTTCTCCCATTATTTTCACAAATAAGCCAATTTGAAAGGAGAAAACACAAACCCTAAAATTCTACGAACTTGAAAAACTCAAGAACCCTAATGATTTAACATGAAGTAGGCTCTAGGTAAGCTTAGTCACCCTCTTGCTCTTCTCTGTGTACTCCTCCAAACGTGTTAATGCATATTCATATTATGAATTTCGTCAATAGTGGGCCTAGAGTGTTCGATGAAATGCCTGAAAAGATCAAATAAAACTCACATCTATCCAAATCCCTTATCGCTCTGACCAAATCTGGCAAATTTACAGATGAATTAATGTTTGGTGGTGCACGAGACGACGATATCTGTTGGGATTCTATCCCATTAGATCTAAATCTAAAACACCTAGATATCATGTCAAATCACCAAGAGTTCGACGTACACGTAAACTACGTACCTGGATCCATTACGATCAACTGACTTCTGATGCGGAATTCTGTGATAGTCGATCACGAGATAAACACGGATCGAGCGGGTACGTGGCCTTCCTCAACCAAAACTCCGGAGTTCCTCACAGGGATTTCGATTATCTTCCAGATGGGGAGAAGATAGCCGTCAAGTCATTTTGGTGTGTTGGGGATCATAACCCTAGCATATTTTTCTTTATATAAGGTGTGATTAGGGTTCCCATAATCCCCTAATCACCCCAACAGTTTTGGTTATCTACACATTCAACTCATATTCTTTTGAGTAATCTACGGCCTTATACAATTTAATTAGATCACTTAATTTAGTCCATTAAATTTAAATAGCAAATATAATTGTATTAATAATATGTTGCTCAAAATTAGATTAGGAAATAAAATTTCCTAACAATATCGAGATAGAGTGGTTATCAATTGAGAAGAACAAGTTTAATGGAGGCTTGTGTTCTTATAACTTCAAGCATCCTATTCGTATTGTATACACATGCTGCACATTTTTTTATTTTTTATTTTTATTTTTTTAATTTACTTAAAAAAACTATTTTTTTGTAATTCTTCGATAAGAGCTTTGAGATGAATTATCGATCTTTAGATGTACAGCTGAAATATAAGCTTTGGATGATTGTCTAAGTACTTTGTAATATCAGATTGATTTATATTTTTAGGTGGAAATGAACACTCACATTTGGTTAAAGGTTTTAATTATGCTTTTCAAATGTTGTCACTGATCATTCTTAATGTTTTAGGATTTCATCACGTTTAAGTTTTAAACAATTTGCTAACCTTGCTTGGCCTTCAAAAACTAGAAATCTTAAATGCTGCTTTTTGTTTCTTACTTTTGTACAACAGGATCTTTCTAATTTTTTTAATCTCTCCCTCCCTCAATTCTGAACTGTGTTTTTCTTTTATGTATTTTCTAATTCTCTATTTTTATTTTCTAATTTTGTTTATATTTTTACGTTTTCGATTTCACTATTCACCGTCCTTGCCCTTCTGACAATGAAGGTAAAGATCCATTTCTCTAATTCTTGTTTTCAAATTGATTTTGAACTTTTTTTTTTTTTTTTAATTTATGTTTAAGTTCAAACTGCTTAAATTCATTGCGTTATAGTTTAGAATGTCAATTTCTCTTCATTATTGCCAACATATGTGCATATATGATTTAAAACAAAATATATTTGTACTATTTTCTCTTTTCTAGGATTGTGTTTCCATAAATTTTGTGTTTAGAATTTTAGGGTGCTCGGCATCTCTTGCTACTTACGAGTTCACTTCTTCTCCTACTGTTTTGTTTAACCACTCTTGCCCATGTATTTATTTTTGTCTTATAAGTTGAAGTTTCATTGGTGATTGCATTTCACTTGATCTTATGATTTTCAATTATTATCAGTTACAAAATTTATTGGATCTAGTTGACACCACCCTTCATTGAATCGATCAACCAATACGAGGTGAGCTTTTTAAAATTAAAAATATATATATATATATATATATATATATATATATATATATATATATTTTATTTTTTTGGTAGTGATTTTTGGATATAATTTCAAGTATCTTTTGGTAAGAGAACACGTTGGAACAAAACACACTTCTCACCCTTAAATGCTTGAGGTATTTCCCTGTCTGTTTATTATTTTCATTTTTTTTGTCAGATCAAAATTTGTTGGTTTAGAAGGAATGATGGAGAGCATGATACACAGTTGTTATACGCTATTATTAAATCTCTTTGAATTATTCTTCATTTTAGTCTCTGAACTTTTTAATTCTCACAAAATTGAGAAACTTCATCAACTTTTGTGTTTCCCTAATTTGCTATGGTTTTTTATGCTATTATGTTTTTGTCTGATTTTTGGTGATCGGTAACAATGGGGAAGCTATGGTGTACTCCAACCACGGGAAAATGAGAATATTTGTTGTATAGATTGTTTTCTTAACTAAAACCGAGAGCTATATTATTTATTGTTTATTTTTTAATAAAACAGGTGTAAAATATTGTATAAAGAGAAGAGATTATGTCCATTTTTTCTTTTGGTTCAATTGTTTTTAACAGTCATGCCTTCAGGTATGTGTTTTATGCTACTTTTAGTGTTGTGAAGGGCGCGCTTCGAGGCGCTGAGGCGCGCGCCTCAAGGAGAGGTGATGAGAAAGCGCCTCAAGGCGTCAACGGTGAGGCGAGGTGAATTCAAAGAGGCGCGCGCCTCAGCAGCGAGGCGTTGAGGTGCAAGGCGTTGCTGAGGCGCGCCTCTTTCAAGTTAAGTCTTAAACAACAAAGAGAATACAAAAAAGAAAAGACCCAATTTCTGGGCACAATAGAATACAACCGGGGCAAAACCCCTGAACTAAAAAAATGAAATAGCAGAGCAAAAATGCAGAAGAGGAGCAAACCAAATCAAGACCACGACAAAAGAATAAGTGAACTGAGCCTGTACCAGAACCTTCAACCCTCAGATATGGAGCAAATTTGAGATAAACTCTTGAATTTGAGCAAGAGAGACAAGCGTAGGAGCTCCGAGCGTCGTCGGCGGCGATTTCGGCCGATTTCGAAAACAAAGTCGGCAACGAACTCGGCCGATAGTCTTCGTCTTCATGAAGTGAGCCTGTAACGATGATATAATCCCTTCCTAATTTTGATACAACACAAGAGAGATAAATATTTCTGATTTTTATTATCACAAAATACATAAACTACCCTATAATAATATCTAATATATCATTTAAGTATAAAAAATAAAAATAAATAACAATTAACCCCCAAAATTTTTATTTTGGTGAATTTTAAATACTTTCCACGTTCATGATAATAGAAAAACACATATTTAAAATGTGCGCCTTCCTTCAAAGAAGCCCGCACCTCGTCTTGCTCCTCGCGCCTCGCCGCCTCGGGGGTCATTGCGCCTCGCGCCTTAAATAACAATGGCTACTATATTAACAAATCCGCGCGTAAAACACAATGATACCTTTGGTGTTTGAAGACCTCCGAGTACTTATTGTTTTCGATATTCATGTTTGGGTTGTGTTTTCGGTATTCTTTGAGTCGGAATAGAGTTATTCAGGACAAGGTGGTTATATCACATGTTTGGGTTGTGTTTAAAGTGCAAGCTTGGCTCTCTGCTTTTAATCTTCGAGTTCCGACAAAGAGTTCTTCTTCTGCTTTTGGGATCCATTCTCTTTCGTTGTTGGGATGTCCTTTGAGAGCTATCCACGTTCGTCGTCCAATCCCTTGTGGTTGGAAACGTCCTCCAGAGGGTTACTTCAAGTTTAATTTAGATGGGGATTTTAAAAGATCAACTTTACATGCTTCTTGCCGGGGGTTATTTGAGATTTCAGAGGTAAGATGCTTTTTGCATTCACTTCTCCTCTTTCGGTCCAATCGAGTTTTATCGCTGAGTTACACGGTTTATTCATTGGTATTCAGAGGGCTCTCCTTTTGGGTTTCCATCCGTTTCATGTGGAAAGTGATTCGCTGGAACTTGTGTATGCTATAAAGAAATATTGTCCTATTTGGTCGGTGTCGGTTCTTTGGCATACCATTACATTTTATCTTTTATCTTTTGATATTTTGTGGCGGACTATCCAGCCAATGTCACTACTTCTAGTAGTGTTTTTTTTATCATTCCAGAGTTCCTTACCTCATTCCGTTTGTTTACTTTTACGGGAGGATCGACATAGACTTCCTCATCTCAGGATGTAATCATTTTTTTTTCTTTTCAATAATATGCATTAGGGGTTCTTTCTTTAATATATATATATATATATATATATATATATATATATATAGGGTTCATAAAGGCATATGACATATATCTATCATGTGGGATAAACCATATGGATCTATTATAGATGGTCGTTGGGTGATCTGGAGCTGGTTATTATAAGTGCGGAAGAATTGGAGCTGTCAAATAACATTCTTTGGTAATTCTAGAACTACGTAGCTCTCTCTTTGGGAGGGGGGGTAGCGGCCTTGGGAAATCGGTCCGTCACAAGGTGGTTATTGATATTATGACCTGTCCGGAGGGTGAGTCTGGCAGGTGATTGATTATCTTATGACCTGTCCAGAGGGTTAATCCGACAGGTGGTTGTTGATATTATGACCTATCAGGAGAATTAGTCCTGCATGTGGTTGATTGACTCGTCAGGAAGTGCAAAACCTGTGGGTGGTACGGTACTATTGCAACTCCCGATCGTGAGGTAAAAACTATCCTATGGCTAGTAGGAGAGGAGGTGTGGAGTATTTTATTATACGTTAAAATATTTGGTCTGGTGGATTTAAAATATTTCAGTTGGGTTGATTTAAAATATTTGGACTGGCAGAATTTTAAATATTTGGATTGGTTAACTTAAAATATTTGTATTGGGTGTTTTAAATATAACATTTCTTTACATTGGTGGCAGTTGGAAATTGGTTCCAAATATGGTATGCGATATATGGTATTATTGTTATATTATAGCATTTCCTTAGTGGCAGTGGACCCGGGTATGTGATTCTATAATATTATAATTCGAAACGTGGTGTTTATTTCTTTTACTTAATCCACAAAATATTTTTATTATGAAAACAGTATACCGATAAAATTTTTGGGTTGCAGGTACCACGGCTAGGAGTTGGTCCACTACTGGCACTAGGTAGAGTCTGGAGGTAGGGTCGTTCTGGAGGTAAGCCGGTCGGATGTGAACCAGGGAAGGTTTAGGTATTTTTTTGTGTTTTGGTTGTAAATATTTGGGACTGGTTTATTCTCAAATTTTGAAACGGGTATTTATATATATATTTTTGGGAAAAAAAAATTACAACAGCACAAGTATGTACGTATATATGTATGGTTGGATATGCGTCGATGGGTCAGGTCACGTCGGGTTGACGTCACGCCCAGCCTCGGGTGACGGGTGCCCGGGGTGGGGTGTGACACCTATTGAGGATGCGTATGGCATGGTTTAGGCATGTGGGTCTTGAACTTCGTCCCACTAAGAGGAGAGACCATGGGTTGACCCACAAGGATCTGAATATTAGGCTAAGTCCATGGATATAGAGGAGCTCGATTGTTGACACGACAATCCTGATCGATGGCTGCTGGATGGAGGTCGAACTGGAGATTACCGTAGTAGACCCCCCACCTCTGGTCATTAGGTGGTGGTCGACATTAGGGAGGTCAGCGATGCCCTAACTAAGCTTGTTGGGCACGAAGGGACTAGTGTCCGCTAGCCTTTGCTCGGTGAAGAGGTACAATCAACATGCATGGTAGATGCTAACTAGTCAAACGGTCTTCTCGGAGTCCCGTTCTTTCATTTGTAGGATTGTGAGTGGCCCTTAGTGGGCAACAAAAATACTAATCACCAATTGCTGCCACTCTCAATGTGCTAGGGAGTAGTGGTGATTGTGGTCAAAGTCGAACACCATCTCATATGGAGCGGTCTAGTTGCAAATGGAGAATTGGAGAAACGTCGGATGAATGCTATGGGCCTCTCTATCACATCACACACGCAAATCGAGAGCTTTCAGTCTGTTTAATAAAGACTCTTGGTCTTGTTCCTCTCACACCTATATAGGGGATCATAGAGTCTCATTTGTCACTTTGTATATTTTCTGAAATTTCAAGAGCCCTCGGTGCCTAGTATTCGCTACACCATGCAGTTTTTAATTTTCCTCTTTATTTTCTCCTCGCAATGGCCCTTATACCAGCCACTTCTTTATCATTTTCTCTGTTTGATTCTAGCTCTGGGTTCTCATCATTGAAGACGACTTTCTCTCTTCCTTATCAGTAGAGTGGTCGATCCTCAGATATCATGAGGTAGTTTTTTCTCTCGCTCCCCGTTCACACCCTCCTAAATGGTGGCATTGTTCTGCTCGGTTTGCTGTCAAAGAAGGTGGTCGATCGATCAGGAGGGGATGGGGAGTCAAGCTTCTCCGGGGGGCCAAAGGTAAACTGAGGACATAATGATGTAACGGTGGCTTATATACCGAATGGGGTGACCTTTGCTCCAGACTCGTGTAATGTCTTGGAAGTCATAGAAACCTGTCCCTTTCGAGGTACCTTATTCTAGCCTCGTGTGGAAGTGGAAGACCATTTTAATTGAGAAGGGATCGAGTGGAGGCGAGGAGTACATTTTTGGACATTGTCCATATATCACTATTGGGCTCAACAACCGAGCACACTGACCACCGCTAGGACAAATCGTTGCCTGCCTTGACAAACTGAGGTCGGGTCATTGGTTCCCCTTATACAGGTGGTTAAGACTATCTATCGGGAATTGGGTATGCGTTTATTACAACTTGCACCGAATAGTCTCCGGATTGAGGTGACAACTTTCATTATCTTCAAGACCGAGGGGTTCACCCCGACCATCGATCTCTTTTGAGCACCTATGAACGTGATTATTGTGATCCTCTCAGAGAGCTCATCGTAGGTGTTCATGTCCTAGTTGAAAGGATCGACATATTCTGCAAGGGATTCACCAACATTCCCAACTGGAAAATGAGGACGTGAGCCACAGTCTTCGGCCTTCGTCACAAGTAGTTAAACCAAGCTAGGAACAACTGCTCAACCTTATGGAAGATAGTAATGAAGGTTGACTAGAGGCTCTAGAACTATGTCCTTGTTGTACCTGACATGGTAAGAAGAAAATATTTGTACCTCATGGCCACTAAAGCCTCTTCTATGTGATCCATATGGGATCGAAAGATAGAGAGATAATCTACGGGGCTCGTTGTCCCTCCGTAGGTGGTCATCTGTAGATGCACAAAACGACGAGAGACCCTTTTTTTTTTTTTTTTTTTTCGATAGGCAAAATGTTATATTGCAATAAAGATACAATCAGTATGAAGCTTACAAAGAACTGCTTCAATCCCAGACCGAAAACATAACAGGTTGGCCCTTAAAGCCAACCAAAGATCCTCTTAAATCTCACAAGACCATCAATGAGCCTACAAAAGAGATTCAAAGAGATCTCATTTACAAACCCACTCAAAACAACCACGAGCTGACCTACGCAACCCTGCTATCTTTGATGAGATTCCTTTTATTCTTCATGATTTCTCCAGCCTTAAAACCTTCCGCTAAGCGAAACATCCCACAAGCATCTATGGCAAGGGAAAACTACTGAACGAATTCCTCACAGCCTTAAGAACCTGCCTCAATCCCTTCATCCCACCAGCATCTAAGACAAAGGAAACCGCACACTATATGCCAAACGGAGAGTAGTCTGAACACCACCCTGAACCATCTTTGGCCAATGTTGACGGAAGACATGAAAACCATTTCCTTTACTTGACCACCACTCATGGCTGAGCATTTCTCTCGACAGAAAACATCCACTTACCACCTCCACTACTCGGAGGGACTATCGATCTCTAGCCTGATAATCCAACTAATAAAGTTTACCAATTTCAACTATCACTACTAGGTCTAATTATGATTATGAGCTACTGCTAAATTACACTAACATGTCACCCTGAGCTACTGCTAAATTACCCTAACAACTAAATTACGCTAACATTACACCCTGAGTTACTGCTAAATTACACTACCAACACTAAATTACACTAACATTACACTTACAACACTCCCAGCATTAGCTACACTGCAGCCTCTCTACTGAGCTAATGGCCTCCATTGATTCTTACCCGCACTGCTTCAGCAAAATGCCCACAAGCATCGAATATAACCTTGCCTTCATAACCTTGTCAACTAGGTTAATCTCTTAATCATCACTTTTATCATATTTTTTGATAGTGATTTCATCTCGAGAAAAGCTAGAACCTCCTCCCAATTATTGAACCGACCCTTATCTTCTTGAACAATCTCTTTAACATTGGATGCGTTCACATTTAAGGTAGGACAAGACTTGATAATTGATTCTCTGCAAATTTTTTCACTTTCTGGCAAATTGTCATCCACTTTTGACCGACTATATTTCAAAGATGGGGGGTCATCTTGTTGCAACTTATCACTCCCACCATCAGCCAAAATTAAAGGATTTCGTCTAATTTCTCCCAAACCATCACCAACAAAGTTTGAAATTGGAGCCTCCAAATTTACAACAACAACAGAACTAATTGTTCCTTTCCTCCTCCACACCCATTTAGTAACTCCTATTCCTCTGGAACCTAACTCATTACCAACCCTGCTCTCTAACCTCTTCTTACAGAGTTGTTTGCCATAGCTAGCCCATCTAACTTTAATCACTTCACCATGAACCGTAATGCCATTAAGAACCTCGATTGCCCTACCCGCTTCCTCCATGGTGGCATATCTAACAAAACCAAACTTGGAATTGGATCGAACCCTTTTCTTATTCGGAATGAACACATCACGAACCACCCCATGCCACTGGAACATGAACCTAAGCCCTCTCCACCCCATCTTCTCAGGGATTGAGTCAACAAAGACTGAGAACATACGTTCCCTCCTTAATTCACGCAGCTTCAATCCATCCATGATACACAATGAAAAAACAGCAAAATCAAAGCAAACAGGTAGTAAATAGAACCTTAAAGAGGTGAAGAAGAGGCCTCACAGTCACCAACTCTATACCTTGCCGACGATTGGCAACAAAACAATGTTCCACCACCTACGCTTCAGAACAAAGCACAAGTACCCCCATATGATTTAGCTCCAAGCACCTCCAGCAACGAAAGACGAGATTCGCCGGAAATTCGTACCGAAGGTTTGGAAACAGAGGAATACCACCCAAAAAGGCGAGATTCGCCTGAATCTGGCACCGGACAGTTAGGGAACAGAGGAATAACCGTGATGTGAGTTTGATTTTGCTCCGCCTCTTGAAGCGACGATCAAGAGTTTCTGAGGGTTGGTGATGAGATGAAACGCGAACAAGGAAACAGGTCTGCTACCCTACTCCCGACGGCGACGTTCGCCTGAATCCGACGCCTCTCTCCAAACACCCGACGGCGAAACAGATCTGGAGGTATTTTGGCACACGAGGGACCATTTCTTTGAGCACTTCATTAATGAACGATGACCTCTCTTCAAGAGCGCGCCATATAGCCCTTTTTGCTTCATGGATCTCTTACATGAGCACCCTCATGTCTTCGAGACAACACTCTATCATGCCCTCCTTGGGGGCCGAACAAGGCTCTACGAGCTCGTAGGTGCCTATTGGTCAAGCACCATGGCGATAGAAGGGGGCGAGTAGAAGTTGACTGCCCTCTCATGTAGGACTCACAGGTCGGACCTTGACACGGGCCTGAGTGAATGACCTAGAGGGGCCAGTGAGCAATCCGTCGTGTGTTGTTTTCTTGGCGGAGGGAAGGGGATTAGATGTGCTCACTTGTTCCACTCCTTAGTTGAATCCAATGACAATGTACTTTCACTATAATTTGATTCCATGTTGTCCCATTCTCTTATAATAAGATTAACAATCATATATCTAAACTCTAGTCTATTCGAAATCAGAGTCAAGCCTAAAATTTATTCATATTCCATCGCATTTTCTACTTTATACAACACAAATTTGATTCTATTTATCAAATCCTCAGTAGAGGTGGAGTTCTCACTATTATCAAAAATATTTGGCAACCGAATTACTGATAAACTCCTAGGATTAGAGGATGCAGGAATAAGAGAACTAGAACCTCGACCCACAAAGTCAAGATTGGGCTTGAATTGAGGGGTAGAAACAATATCGGGTTAACAAATTGCAGATCCTAAATCGTTTTCTTCTTTTCTTACCCATTTTTTTCACACTAGTTAGATGAGATTGTTTACTCCACGCAGCCAAACAAAGTTGAATCACTTTATTTTCGCCCTAATCCCATTGACAATTTTAATCGCATTGAAGGCTTCAACCCAAGTCAAAAATCGAACAAATCCATACTTTGAGTTTGTTCTAACTCTTCTTTGCTTCAGAATATAGACTTCTTGCACCACCCCATGCCACTGGAACATGAATTTTAAGCGCCTCCTACCCATTTTCTTCGGAATTGAATCCACAAATATAGACACTAACAGACCCTTTGCCTTCCCATAATTCCTCCTGTATTTTTCATTTTTACTACCCATATTGAATTGTAGAGAGAGAAATTAGGTCTAGAAAGACAACAAACCCACAAACTCACCAGAACAAATGAATTGATGTGCAAAAAGCAAGATATCAACAAACAACTTCACCAAATCAGAGAGTTTGATTGGACACAAACCAACCGAAAAACCCAAGAATTGTTCGAATCAAACGGTGCAAGGTAGAGATGAAGCGGATTGAGAAAATGAATTTGGTCGGCTTCAGATCCAAACCTTCTCTTGTGTAAAAATGTGTGAAAGACAAAAAAGGGAACCATGAGATCCTACTCCTCAATCCTTCTCTTGCAATTAAAAGAAACACAAATGCCCCCTCTCTCTCCAACGAAAAAATAAATTAGTTTTCGATACATAATTTGGTGTGCATGTAAAGTAGAACTTCTATGGCAACTTAGACGTATAAAGAAAGATTGATGCAATGCTGTTTTCACTCTCAACGTTTTGCCCGATTAATGGGGTGACAGTTTGTGCTTAATTTTAGGCGATATCATGCATTTTGATGGTTCGGTGTATGTTCGGGGAAATGTTCACACTGTGGAAATGTGGAATTTGCAAGAGGACATATGGATCTTTAAATACAGCATTATGTTGAATCAAAATCGAAAATTTGGTGTTTTTGACGTAAGTTGTTTGAATTTCTTGTGGAATCACAAAGGGAGGCTGATACTTAGACCAAATAGATCAGTGAATCAAATTGAATTGTTTAGCTATGTAAGGGTATTTATGATATTTTGAAAAAAAAATATATTTTTAATAAAAATAAAATTTCAGTGAAATTTTAAAAATTAAGCAGAATTTTCAAAAATTAAAGTGGAATTTTCAAAAATTAAGTGGAATTTGAAAAATTTAGAATTCACGTCCAATTCAAGAAGCCTTAACGAAGGCTGAATTTCTGTTAACATTTTGAATATAAATTGGTCTCCTAACTCACTTTATGCATGTTTATGCCCTGCAGTTAATTCTTTAGTTAAAGATTTATTATTATTTTAGAATGAGTTCAGCCATGCGGTTATTATTCATTTTGAGGATTGGACAACTACTGATTTCCTTAAATTAAAATCTAGGGTTAAATTAGAGAAAGCAACAATATTCGTGTGGGAGAAACCATTCGGGTCGTGTGGTGCTTTGGAGCTGGCCAATTTGATGCGTGCTTGGAAGGTAAAATTTTCTTCTTCTTCTTATTTCTATTTGGGATTTGTTTCTCTGTGTGGCTTTTTTGTTTTTAGTTAACATTTTCATTGCTAGGGTTTCTGAAAAGTATATTAGTTAGAAATGGTTCCATTTAACCCCTTCAAAAGAACCACAATTCGGCTCAGGTCTGATTAAAGACTAAGACACCCGGTTCGGTCCACGGTTGTAGTTAGAAATGGTTCGGTTCAACCCAATAGACCAACCTATTCAAAACGATGTCGTTTTGAGCAGGTATATGAATATATACGGTCCCGTAAGCCGTATGAATTCCAATCCGTATGCGAGACATTGTCGTCCCACATATTCAAGGAACCGTGTGAGAAAAAATCATCACGCATTTTCCTCTAAGCGGTACGAACGCAAAACACTAACACAGAGGCCTTCTCTTTGGCAAACATAGCTGCAACCAAATTCCAGAAGCTCCTTCCCGCCTAATTCGACTTCTCCGTCCACCTTTTTGCATCCCCCCCCGGTCACGATAATATAGACCATGGATTGGAGGCCTTGGCCCAAGGAGAAGGGCCCAAACGTTTAAAAAATAAGAGGCTTTTGAATTGTGTTTAGCCCTTCTTGAGAGGGAATCCAAGTGAATAAAAAGGCCAAGCCCAATAGGTGATGATAAATTTTATCTTTACATGCATAGATTTGTGTGCACATTACAAACAACAACAGGCCAGTTGTTAGGCACATGCATTTATGTATGTACTTTCTACATGTCAGCCTCTTTATTACCTTTGGTTTGAGACTCGAGTTTGATGTCTCTCTTCTCTCTCGCGCGCGCGAAATGGAATACCAAGTACACTCAAGACTGGCAAAACAAGTATTTACACGATGATACGACACGAGATCGACACGAAATTAACAGGTCTAAGTTTTACTTATTAGGTATCGAGTCGTTATCGTGTCAGACCCGATAACTTGATAAGAAATAGTGCAGGTTATCAGGTTGACCTGATAACCCAATAGGTTACACAATAAGACACGATAAGAATTTCGTGTATTCAGATTACACGATAACCTGTAATCCAATAGGTTACCCGTTAATTTAATAAATTATTTTTACACCCCCAAATTATCAAATATTACAAATTAGTACTTAATATATATAACCGCATTTCTCAAACCCTAAGTCCCTAACCCACTTGATATTCATTTCATTTCGCCGCTGTTTGCTCAGTGCTCACTGACTGACCGTGACCGTTGTGCTCCCTTCGCCACAAGACGCCGACGACGGAGGACCGCCGTGCTCCATTCGCCACAAGACGCCGACGACGGAGGACCGCTGTGCTCCACTTCATTCTCACGACGACCGTCGCTGCTCCACAAGACGACGCCGACGACCATCGTTGCTCCACAAGAGTCACGAGACGACGACCGCCGCTGCTCGTTCCTTCGATTCCAGATAGATCTGAGATTCTAAAGTCATTTGTTCGATTCCAGGTACATTTGTGATCAATTCCAGGTACATTTGAGATTCCAGTCGTTCCTGCACTGCTGCTCTTTCATTCGATTCCAGGTACATTTGAGATCTTTTCATGTGGCTGGCTTGAGTGGCCCTTTGATAATGATACTTTTTTTTTGTTGTTGTTGTTCTGGTTATGCCCTGTTCTATTGTTGTTTTTGTGGTTTGTTGCTGATCATTATGGCTGCTGTCTTTTTGTGTTGTGGTTGCTGTTTGGCTGCTATGGTCTATTGTCATGGTGCGGCTGGTTTTGAAACTTGTGAAGGTTGTTTATTGCTACCTTCTTCTTGTTGTTGGTCTATTCTTATTTGCTACCATTGATCTTTTTCCCTTGCTGCTGCTTTGGTCTTTTGGTGGGGCTGTTTGCTTCTGCGAGTTTTCTCGAATTTTCTGTTAAGTGAGGGAGTGAAATCAGGGTTTTTATTTTGTAAAGTATTTCTAAGTGTTTTGGTTTGTGTTTGTGCTTGATATTTTCTTTACATATCCGTATTCTCATTTGTGATTGATCTGAAATTTCTTTGAATTGGTGAGTGAAATCCGCATTGGTGATATTTTCTCCACAAATCCGTAGTGTTTCTAATTATGTTTTGTAATTACATGTAGATGGATACCATAGATTCAAATGATTTACCAATAACGGTGGAAACTGAAAATGATGATGAGTTGCAAGAGGTGGAGGATGATGTCAAAAACAACACAATCGGAAAACGAAAGAGAGTAAAAAGAAGTCCAGTTTGGAGATTCTTTGTGACAATCAATGAGAAGAATTAAGATGGTAAGCAATTATGTAAGTGTAAGAAATGTGGAAAAACAATGGTCGGTGATAGCCGGTATGGTACCGGTAACATGAACCGTCATATTAAATCTTGTCCTAGAATCAATTCACAAGATGTAGGACAAATGATATTAGATCACAGTCAAAACTCACTATCAACTAGAAGTCGAAAAATTGATCAAGAGAAATTTCGTGAGTTGTTGATTGCCGCTATTGTCATGCATGATTTACCATTATCGTTTGTTGAGTACAAGGGCATACGAGATTTATTATCGTATTTGAAGGAGGATGTGGTTCATATCTCTAGGAATACTGCTAAGGCTGATCTTTTCAAATTGCATAAGAGAGAGAAGGTAAAAGTAAACTACATGTTTGAAAAATGCCCTGGTAGAGTTTGCTTAACCTCTGATATGTGGTCATCCCTCACTACTGATGGCTATGTATGTGTCACAGGGCATTTTATTGATAATGATTGGATTTTACATAAAAGGGTAGTAAGTTTTTGTTGCATGCCACCTCCACATAATGGTGTTTCTATGAGTGAGAAAGCTTATACTTTGTTATTTGATTGGGGAATAGATAATAAACTGTTTTCTTTGATTTTGGATAATGTATCGTGCAATGATGCGTTTGTGAGAATGTTGACAAGTCAATTGAATTTGAGAAACAATCTTTTGTGCAAGGGTGTATTTTTTTCATTTAAGGTGTTGTGCCCACAGTCTCAACTTGGTAGTGCAAGATGGTTTAAAAGAAATAAGTTCATGCATTGAGAAGATTCGTGAGAGTCTGAAATATATTAAAGGGTCACAGGTAAGAAAGCATAAGTTCTTAGAATGTGTGAATTTCTTGTCTTTAAATGCTAAGAAAGGTTTACGACAAGATGTTCCTATTCATTCAACTTACCTAATACTTGAAAGTGCATTATATTTTCGTAGTGCATTTTGCCATTTGGAATTAAGTGACTCTAATTATAAGCATAATCCTTCTGCTTGTGAATGGGAGAAAGGAGAAAAAATTAAGAAGTTCTTGACCTTATTTTATGATATTACTTGTCAATTTTACCCTACTGCCAATTTGTATTTTCCTTCGGTTTTCATGACCTATTTGACTTTGAGAGAATACAGAAATTCCGATGATGAATATATGGTGAATATGGCTATTAAAATGCTTGAGAAATTTGAGAAATATTGGTCGGAGTTTAGTATGATATTGGTTATTGCTGTGATCTTGGATCCTCGGTATAAGATTCAATTTGTTGATTTTAGCTACCGAAAACTATATGGGAGTGGTTCAATTGAGTTCTTGCGTATCCGAGATAATTTGAATTTGCTTTTTAATGAATATATGAAATCTTCTAATTCTTCGGCCGCATCATCCTGTCCCGACAAGTGTAGTGACCAAGGCGACCTCAATGAAAATCTTCTTAGTAAAGAAAATCGAGATGTATTGAGGGTAAGTTATTAATTTGTATTTTTTCTAAATATTTTTAATTTTTATTGATATCTTAATTTACATTGATATTTTTTCTAAATATTTTTAATTATAGGAGTTCGATTCTTTTGAAAGTGGTGAATTTGGTTCGGGTGCACAAAAAACTGAATTGGAATTATACTTGGATGAACGAAGAATAGATAAAAATTTAAAATTGGATATTTTGAAATTTTGGAAAGCGAATCAATTTCGTTATCCAGAACTTTCTTCCATGGCCCGTGATGTGTTGAGCATTTCTGTGTCCACTGTTGCTTCTGAATCTGCATTTAGTATAAGTGGAAGAGTAATTGATCAACATCGAAGTTCACTCAAGCCTGAAACCGTTGAAGCTTTACTTTGTACAAAAGATTGGTTATTTGGGACTATGGGTAATCTTTTCTTTTTTGGAGATTATATTTCATTTGAGTTTATATTTGTCTTACAATTATAGTTTTATTAGTAATGTTTTTTTTCACAAAAATTTAAATACAGAAACTGCAAAAGTTTGATTGGACGAACTTACTGAAGACGTTTTGAATTTAGATATCAACAAAAAAGATACGTCGGTGACGTCGCATTCGACTCAATGCTCAAACATCCCTTTGACTCAATGCTCAAACATTATGCAGATTTATTGATTTTTTTTCTTGCATTTTGTTACTTATAAAAAATTCATTAATTGTTGAATATTGATATTATAAATTGTCTTTCTAAAATATTTTTTTGTTGTTGTACAGGACTAAAGTGTTTGACAATTGGAAAGTCACTAGTTTATTATGTTTATTATGAATCTATTGACAATTAATTTAAGATATTCCATATTTGGTGGTGTTATGTGAATGATATTTGTGTTGGTAACTTTTTTTTTTTTTTTTTTTTTTTTTTTTTTTTTTTTTGTGACATTGTAAATGTAATGATGGATTTATTTTTGGTTTGGTTTGTTTTGGTTGAAATTGTTTTTTTTTTTTGTTTTTTGCTTTTGTAATAATTTGTTAAGATGGTTTTAAATTAACAGGTTAACAGGTCGTTAACGTGTAACGGGTTAACGTGTAATGGATAGGTTAATGTATAATAGAAACTTATCAGGTTTTATCGTGTCGTGTTTATCTGATAGGTTTCGTGTCATCGTGTGACACGAAAAATTATCGTGTCGTGTCGTGTTCGTGTTTGGGTTTTATCGTATTTCGTGTTATCGTGTAATGACCTGTTACCTATTTTGCCAGCCCTAAGTGCACCAAAGTTTATGAGGGTGACATGCTGTTGAGTTCTCTCTCTCTCGACCGAACTGTAAAAGCATGTCACTCTCCCATGTTCTCTATGTAATGTCACTCTCCAAATTTAAGGACAGCCGGTATAGGTGTTGAGTTCACGAGATCCATTTCCTCTCTGTCTTTCTCACGCAGCACAATAGCACATTACCTCTCTCTCTCTTGAGATTCCATTGCCATGTAATGTCACTCTCCAAATTTAAGGACACCCGGCATGGATGTTTTCACGAGATTCCATTTCCTCTCTCTCCCTCTTTTTCGCGCAGCACATTACCCCCTCTCTCTCTCTATCTCTCACTCACTCACACATATATAATTGGATGCTTGGGCTGATGAGTTCATCACATTACAAGAGATCCCATATCATCTCTCTCTCGTTGCTTCCATTTCCCCCCTCCATCACACTCATTTTCACTCTCTCTCACTAACACACCAACAATGGAGGATTGGGGTATCTTCGTAACCAACAAAAGATTCCATATGAATGAATACAATACTAGGAAAATCGAAACCTTCTACACCATGATTGATTTTTCGGACTTCATTTCCTCTTTGCCTCACCCTCATGTCATCCAACAACTCAGAAATGGCATGGAGGTTGGGTTACATTTCGCCGATCAAACGGAGGTTGCGAGAGGAACACTCACCATCGAAAATTACAACCCTCATAGTCCAACAAAGTTCAGAACGGCTATTGATATGGATGATGCCCCCCCCCCCCCCCCCCCCCCCCCCCCACTGGACCCGGAAAGGAGTATTAATAACCTGTTCCGGTGGCAACCTAATTTTGAGCTTCACCTCAAACGAGTCCACCAGCCCAATCCTTTTCTAATTGAACACTTCCTCGGAGCCTGGACCTTCTTTTTTTCCAAGCAGCTCACGCGTTCAGACATGGGTAGCAAAAAAATTGTAACGGCGCCGGTTTCTGATTATCAATTCTTTTACAACCACATAAGGAACGATGACGTCCGGCAACGCTTGACCCGGAACACCCGCAGGGCACTTCCTCTCTGGGTTTCTGTGCATACGAGAGATGGTTGGGTAAAGGTTGAATTTGAAAACCCGAATGCCGTTAGGAATGATGGAATCGACCCATCCAATACCACTTTCGACCTGCACATAGGGTGGATAAAGGCAAATGACATCTATAATGTGGGAGAGACCCTATGGGTCTATTTTAGATGGTGGATGGGTGATCTGCAGCTGGCCATTAGAGGTGAGGAAGAGGAAGAATGGGAGCCGTCAAATGACGTTCCTTGAATGCATGGTAAATTTTGTCGGTTCTTATTTATTTTATTTTTATTTTTGGTATTTATTTTCCTCAGTGTATCTTTCTGTTTTTCTATTGTCCCTTACATAGATTTAATAATCTTTTCTGTTGGAAAAGGTAATCTGTTGGGGCCTGGAGGTAGAGGAAGCTGCGTTATCTACGGACGTGTTGTTGATGCTATTTTTCTTTTCTTTTCTTTTCTTTTTTTTAGTTTTATTTTGAACTGGAAATGTATGACATCTCTCTCTCTCTCTATCTCTAGAGCTGCATAACTCTCTCTCTCTCTCTCTCTCTCTCTAGAACTGCATAACTCTCCTTTGTTTTTATTTTTCAGTTTTTATTTTTGAGTTAGAACTCTATGACTCTCTGTGGGTTTTTTTTTTTTTTTTTCCTTTTTTGAACTGGATAACTCTCTCTGGAACTGCATATCTTTCTTGTATTTCTATGTCTATTTTTTGCAGGTATACTTTGGACAGAACTGGAGATTCAAGTGATTCCTTCTTTGTGGTTTTATTGTTCAAAAATTATTTGTATTTTAAAAATTATTCCATTTTGTCAAATACTATCTGGGAAATGAATGAAATATGTAATCCTTCTTTTTCCTTTATTTGCACAATTTTTTGTTCAAATTTCATTAAAAAGACTAATAATTATGAGAAACATGTTGTAATAGTAGAAAGTAAATTCAAGAGTAGTGTTTTTAATAAGAGTTGAGAATGAAAGATGACTCAATATAATTTTACGATCAAAGACAACATACAAAAAAATTTGAAATTGACAATTATAAAATGATTCAATTTGTGAAATCTGAAAATTTTATTGTGTTCTTTTTTTGTTCATTTTCTCATTTTTTTTAGACAAAAAAAGGGCTCCTATAAAAATTACATGGTGTTTTTTAGTTATTAATTAGATTTTCTAATGAATAAAGTGTTATTTTTTGTCTTATCTTTTGGGAACTAGCCCTTATAGGCTTGGTTTGAACTCTATATAATTAAAAGAGGGATCAAATAGTGTATGGTTCATTTATTGATAGTTGGGAGGATTAAAAACAAGACTCTTGTTTTTCAATTGACTGTTTTTGCATTAATTGTCATTTCATCAATCTTATTGATTAGCGTATCTGTTGTATTTGTTTCTCCTTATGGTTATTCATTAAATATTCAATATAATTCCCAAAATGGAAATAAACAAAACACAAAAATAAGGAGGGGGGTCAAAGCATTGGTGCTCGTTCTAGTGTTGAAACAGAGTAAAGAGCTAAGACCTAGAAAGTTTGTGAAATATTGTAGCTTAAATCGTTATTGCCGTAATCGAAAGTTTTAGTTGAAAAGCCCATGCGTTATATTTAAATAATCGGGTAGTTCCTATTAGATGCTACCCGGGAGAAATAGACTGGATTGGCCCTAAACCCTAAAATCAGAAAACAAATATATTATCAATAGTCTCAATTTAATTTCTCTTGAGCCCATCACAAAGTGTTGGTGTTTCCAAGTTTTTTTTTTTTTTTTTAAATAATAATATTTAAAACAAAAGGTGTTGTTCTTTTGATATTTGTCCCGCTCGTCGAAATCCCTCTTTCCTTACACGTTCATTCATCAACCTAGAAGAACCCTTGCATAAGACCGAACGCCACCATCGCTCCCCTTGCTGCACCGATATCTCCCATCACAGTTCAAGAACAGTCAGGTAATCTGAAAATGACGGACATGTAATCTAACATTTAATTCAGCTTTTTATATTGCACAATCGTGAAAACCCTACTAGATCTTCAACGACTCTAGTATTCTCTCTCCTTCAATCCTTTTCTGCACTGCGAAGCCATGACCTAAATTGGAAGATCAAGAGCTCGATTCTGCTCTGAAGGTCTACATCTCACAATTTCGTTGCTCACAATTGATTGCTAGTTCCTTCTTATCATTCCCATCATGAAGCTTCCAAACCCAATAGTCGGTGTGGAGCTCGAACCCTACTTCTGATGAGGTTTGTTCAAGCGTTTCTTTCAATCCCAAGCCGTTCTATCGGCTATCGAAATCAGCGAACATTTGTTTTTCGTTGCTCTCTCTTTTAATTGTTCATCTAAAAGAGAAACCTAGAATCTACGATTTGTCTAATCGTGCTTCAGCTCGGACGAATGTCCTACCTAGGTAGGTTGCTCTCTTGAAGCTACAAAATTTCAATTTTCCACTTATATTGATTTGTTTTCAGGCATTCTTCTCTACTAATGAAGAATTAGTTCAGGGTTACCAATGAAGTTGTTTAGAATGTTGTAAGTTCTTATGATTCTGCTTCTTTATTTTTTTTATTTTTCAATCAAAAGGACGATATATAATTATTGATTTTCTTTGAGGACTTTTGACCATAAATATGCGTCTGTGTATTCTTGATTTTGTATCACAAAGTGTTTCTCTTCCCATTATTGTCTCTTAATTTTTTTTGAAGCAGAACAGAACATATTTTTCCACCCATATTGTCTTTCTGCTCCCAGTTTTCTATAACCATGAACTCAAATGTGAGAATAGAGAAATACGAAGCAAACAGGGCCTTGGGGGAACTCTTTCTAAGTAAATTATGGTTCCCTTGTCATGATATGATTTTGCTATAAATGTTTTGTATTAAAAACTTAAACCAGTTTTCAACAATTCAAATCTGATTCCAAGTATACTTTATTAGACTTGAGAATCTTGCCATTACACAATAGTTCTTAATATAGATGAATAGCATTTCATTGTTTACGCTAATGTTGATTAATCATATTTCAACAAGTGTGTGGTTGCAAAAGAGATGTCAAGAGCTAAAACCTGGGCTGCACTTCCTATGAACTTTGAGATATTCATTGCATGCATGGATAATAGGTATTTTTGATTTCTCGAATTAGGATTTTCTAGCAATTTCGATTAACATCCAAAAAAGAAAGCACTCTGGGAAATAATTAAACCGCTAGTGTTAATCTCATATCCCAAATCATGATTGAATTACTTACTTTATACTTTGATATCTTGTTGTATTAGGATTTCCCTTTATAATGCATTTCAACTTGAAAAAGGGTCCAATGAGATCATTCTCTGGGTGCCGAATTGGAACAATTTTTGTCAAGCTAACCCTTTTTTTTTTTTTTTTTTTCAATCAAGTGTTGCATCATTTAGGGTTAGACCTGTAGCACTCTTGCTTATATAGTATTGATTTTGATTGGTGCAATTGCAGTCATCAATAAGCGAATTACTGAAGTGAAGTCTAGTGGTGATTGTCTTGAACATAGTGAAGACCTCAATACTTGTAGATAGTAGGTGAATGATTGACTAATGCTCCAGCACTTGAGTTGATCTTCCTCGTATATATTATGTACATGTTTATTTAAGTTGTTTAACGTAGTGATGGATTGACTAATGATGAAGTAGGTAATTGGAAGTTAGAACCTGGGATGACCATGATTATGGGTTAAATGATATGGGCAAAAAATTTGCAGGGAAGATTACTAACCAGAGGTTGTTGGATTTCTTGGATGAACCCAATGATATTTCTTGGTAAGGACTCCCTTATATTCATTTTTAACTTGGATGACTTCACTTGGTTCTTTTGAATGATGTTGGGCTTAATGATTTTTTTATGCATATGCATATGCAGATTAGAGGATATTTACATACATGCTTGATGGGAGATCCATGGGTCACAAAAAGTCAATCTCTAAGGCATATAATCAATGTGGATGAAGATTGAATTAAGTTGGATGAAAATTAAGAAAAATATGGTATGTTGTTATTTTGTAGATGGAGCATTAAACTTTAGAAATATGGTTTTTTTGATAGTTTTGGTTACAAGAAGTTTTTAGTTTGTGAATCTTGTTTCGATTGTACTTATTGGGGAACAAAAATAAGTTGACCTTATTTTTTTATTAATATATTTGTTAATGTTTTTTTTGGTTATGATTTACTTTTGTATCTTTGGTAGTTTGAGTTATTTATGTATTTTGTATTGTGATGAATTTGTTTATTTGGATTTAGAGTATTTTGTTATTTTAAATTAAAAGAAAAAAAATAAAATTGGATACGTTTTGAGGTACTAAAAATTGTCTCATGACAAAGCTAATGCCTACCAAGTAACGCCAAAGCGAATCAAAGAGAATCAAATCCTCAGAACATTTATAACGCAAGATATGAAACGACAACAACCAGTATCAAGAGAAAAAAGAAAAAAAAAAAAAAAAAAGAGGATTCCCTAGATTAAATACAACAAACATTCAAAGATTGTCATAGTTATGAAAAGTCATCATTACAAACAGGATTAAAAAAAAAAATGAGTTAAAAAGTCAGTTGGCCAATCAATCAGCACTCTATTGATCCACACTGTCCGACAGGGGCGCGGCATGAATGTCCGCAGCGACCAAGGATGAGCTACCAAGCCAGGGTTGAGGTTGGTCGGACACGATCAGGGCTAGACTGGGGCTGAGCTGAATTGGTTCAGAAATGGGCTAAGCCTCGATCTATGCCGATTCCATAGTTGGCAGCACTGTGCAAGATTGATCAAGTACGAGTTGATCTAAGCCGAAGACAGGCTAAGCTAAAGTAACAGCTAGCTGAGCCAATTCTGGCGTGAGGCAGATCTCATCAGGGACAGGTAGACCCTTATCACAATTGGGCTCAATTTGGTCAAAGCTCAGCTAGGCATGATTACCATGGAGTGAACCTAGAACAAATGGCAAACAGGTTGTCGCGACACCTGAAAGATCTACAATCGATGGTTGTTCTGAAGCAGGGGAGACATCTTTATCATCAGGAATGAATTGATCAAGAAATAAAAGATCCAATTCAGGGTGAGTTTGTTGCACCTGAGCTTGATAAAACCGAAAGCCAACCAACTAAATGCTTTCTTTGAGCAAGTCAAAATGCTCCAAGAGCTCTTTGATCCCCTCTTCGTACTCTATCATTTTTTGCTCCTCCACCGTGGTCAGCTCAGTCAAAGCCTTTGTCTGTTCCGCCAATTTGACCTCAAGCACGAAGGACTTAGCTTTCTCAGTTCTCAACTCGTCAGAGACCAATTTATTTTCTTTTTCTGATTACTGGAGGGCATCTACTGCGGCGTCTATCTCTTTACTCTTCAAACTATGCTCAGATTGCTGCTTGTTAAGCTTTTTCCCCAGTGCAGATTTCTAAGGCAATAGTTTGTTAACGTCGGCCAAAAGTTAGGAGTTCTCATCGAGCAAAGACTGATTGTTGCTCTGAAAAAACTCGCATTGGGCGTGAGCAATTTACAATTTGGATTCAGACTGTTATCTCAAAGATCTCTCCAACACCAACTTGGTCTCAAGGGAAGTTTTCTTCTCTTCCAGAGCACAAAAATTGCCTTCCAATCGACTAAATACAATCAGCTGATGCATAAGCTAAGCATCCAGCTCGGAAGTGTCGTCGAAACTCCCAACCAAAGTAGAATATAGGTGGATACCCTGCGAGGTATACAGTATTTCAAACGAGTCACCAAGACAAAGTCATCTGAAGAAGCGCACAAACAAGGGAACAAAAAAGTTCTGCTCTGTTGCGCTTCTCTACCTTAGGACAACTCTTCTTCCAAGAATGCTTGTAAAAGAATTGAATGGCGTTCTCGAATACCTATTGGCGATCCAAGGCTAATAGGCCCACCTATTTTAGCATCTAACTTATTTGCTCCTTATAGATCCTTGGCAAGCTTAGGGTTGTGGAGGCTTCAATTCTAGCGTAAGGAGCAGAAGAGATAACCTAAGCACAGATCGTCGTAGCCTCGGAAGTATAAGCCACGGGGGGCCTCAGCCTCCCGTACAGCCGAATCCAGCCCTTGGATTTCAGTGGAAACTAGAGCACGGAAAATTGGAACAGGGACGAAAATGACCCATCCCGTTTAATGTGCAGGGGTTGTGAGTCATCATAAGAGTCCAACAATAAAGGAGCAGAAGACAGAAAGGTCGAAAGCTGAATGGGCCCGATAGGAGCAGTGGCGGGCAGAGCAACTACGGTAGGAGAAATAGGTCGTACAGGTTTGTGTGCAGATCTCTTGGGCTTTCTCTTCCTTTTAGCCAGAGCCACATCATGCAATTGTAAGACACGAGCTCTATCAATCTTCATGTTCTTCTTTAGAGGCATAAACGATTTGTTGGTGAGTTCTTAACAGTGCCGCTCCTCTAGTATCAGGAGCTTCTCCAATTGGCTAATGACCTTTTACGTAAAATGAAACTGTTGGCAAGCGCTCCTACTTGCCCAATACAATTTATAGAAGAAGTGAGAACATTGTGAAGGTAGGGCAACCCAAAAAGCACATGACAGGAAAAAAAAATAGGATTACTCAGGTGGTTGAAATACAGCAACATAATCAAAGGCTGCCCAACCTCTTTGGGGGAAAACTCCCAGCCCCCTATTGAAAATCAAGTAACAGTTCTTCCAATCCTCAATGGCCTCTGGAAGATCAGTAAGGAAGGTGTACTATTTTGAGGAGACAGAATAGTAGAATCTCCTAGTACCGTTGTGAAATTACAGGGAACGTACGCCCCTAATCACCTCTACGGTTAAGGGTACATCGTTCAAGCGAGACAACACAAGGGCATCCATAATTTGGAGAAAACCATTAGGGACTAGCTAGGTTAGGGTAATTTCCAATTGATGGAATAGATCGCGAAGAAGCGGGGTAAAAGGAAGTCAAAGACCGTATTCGAACATCCAAACGAACAAGCAAATTTTATCCCTATTACAGAAATAGGAGCGCTTGTGTTCAGAAGTAACCCTAATTTTGACCGAGAAGGGAATCTCGAATGTGTCTCGAAAGGACCAAAACCATTCCTCCATGAAAGCGCTTGCCCCACAGTCACCCAGTTCACCGGGAAATCGGTAGTTGCACTAGGAATGACTGCTAACGTCTTTTCTGGAAAAGTCGTGGACGAGGAAGTGGCTTTAGCCGGGATAGGTGGCGGAGTAGGTGCCATTACCGTAACAAAGGTTTGAGAAAAACAAAAGGGGCGCAATATGGTAAAAGAACAGGTAATGGAATAAGAAGAAGAAGGGAACTTACAAGGAATGACCTCATGTTCTGCTTCAAGGAACCACCACGAAGGTCAGGAGGCAAATGATGAGGGAAAAATCCCCACATGCAAACCGGAGAATAAAACGACAAAAGAAGTGGGTCTGACATGCCCAAGGAGCCTGACCCAAAAGTGGCGAAGTAATTGCAGGAGTTGGGCCATCGCCCTAAAAACCGAAGATCAGCGCATCTAGCCTGGTAAGCTTAGCCCAGCCAAGCAATGGGCCCATTCGGGGCAAAGCAAGACTGCCTAAATAGGGCCCAATCACTGGCTCTAAAGGTAGCAAGTAAACATAACCGTCATCCCACCTACCACCACCTTCATGCACTTGTACGATTAATACCACTTCCCATAGTAGAGAACCAGCTATGATCACGACGGCCGGTTATGGAACGAGGAGGAAATCATGGTGGGAACGGCTACCCAGCAGAATAACTTATATACCCGATAAGACAGTCTCTCCAAGAATGCTCTCTCGACTTAATTCTGAGCACGAGATTGTATTCTTTCCACTTTTAAACCTTTATCTGCATCGATTGTATTCTTACCTCCCTTAGAAAATTGTAATCTAAGGGGTAAGTGCGTGTGGTTGACTTTTTCGGCACGTGTGGCTTTGGTTTACACAATGAGAAAGAAGAAATTAGAGTTGTTGGTGTCGAAAATTGACTAACATCTGCAGTTGGTCTAGTCAGAGTTCATATGATTTTTCCTTATTGAGTAGCAGTTCTTTTGCCTGGTGATTAGTGCCCAGTAAGAAGTACTCGATCAAAGGTCAAAATCCTTTATCTTCAAACTTGTACATGCACAAAGACCCATTAGGTTGTACCTAAAAAAATCCCTCTGACGTGAGAGTAAATGCTCAATTTGCTTTAAGTGGAACTACTTTGCTTGGAGCATTTAGCTTCTTATGATTTATACCCCCCCCCCCCCCCCCAAATTATGGCCTTGAGCACAGTTAATCATCGTAATCAAACACGTGCCCTATGAGGATTAGCCCCGCCAAGATAAGGCTCTGAGCGCGGTTAATTATCGTAATCCAGTACGTGCCATTGAGGATGCATATGGCATGGTTTAGGCACGTGGACCTTGAACTCCGAAAGAGAGACCATGGGTTAACCCACAAGAATCTGAAGATTAGGTTATGTCTACGGACATGGAGGAGCTCGATTGTTGACATGACAATCCTGATCGGTGGCTGCTAAATGGAGGCCAAACTGGAGCTCAACGTAGTAGACCCCCCTACCTCTGGTCGTTGGGCGGTGGTCGACATTGGAGAGGTCAGCAACGCCCTAGCTGAGCTCGCTGGCCATTAAGAGACTGACGTCCGCTAGTCTGTGCTTGGTAAAAAGGTACAATCAATGTGCATGGTGGAAGCTGACTAGCCAAACGGTCTTCTCGGGCCCCGTTCTTTTCATTTGTAGGGTCCCGAGTGGCCCTCAGTGGGCAACAAAAATACTCCTCACCAATTGCCCACACTCTTGAGGTACTAGGGAGTAGTGGTTATTTTGGTCAGAGTCGAACATCATCTCACATGGAGCGATCTAGTTGCAGATAGAGAATTGGAGAACTGTCGGATGGCTACCATGGGTCTCCCTATCACATCACGCACTCAAATCAAGAACTTTTGGTCTGTTTAATAAAGACTCTTGGTCTTTTTTCTCTCACCCCTATATAGGAGATCAGACTTTGCCATGGGACTGGGCCAACGACCTAGAGGGGCCAGTGAGCAATCCGTCGTGTGTTGTTTTCTTGGCAGAAGGTAAGGGGATTTGATGTGCCCACTTGATATTTTAATTTTATATTTAATACTTATTATAAAATGAGAAATAAATATGCAATTGATGATGGAGGAATTACGAATGCCAAAAGCATTTTGCATACATGGTAGATGATAAAAAAAGGACCGTCCAGTGTTACAAAGTTCCCACTATGTGCAGTGCAGGGTCTGTTACCGCTATGCATGGTAGATGGTAGATGTAATAAATTTTAAGTTTTTAATTTGTTTAATGTTTTTATTTTTAAATTGTCTAAGAAAAAACTAGAAGCATGGAACAAATAAAATAATATGGAAACAATTTTGAGTTGATATCATTTGTTTTTAAAAACACCTGAAAAAGAAAAGGAGATTTTTTTTAAAGATTTTCACTTTCCTGATAAAACAACAGAAATACTAAATCCTTGAATGTTTGTGTTTTAGTTCCTTGGTGTTTCTGTTTTATTAAATCAAATTCTATTTTCTCCAAAGTGATATTCATATTACTAAAAGTTGATATTTGTTGTTCCAATTTTGCAGTTTCGATTCCTTTATGAATTCATCAAATCTATGTATATGAGCACCGTACGGTGTTAAAGAGAAATCAAGATTGAATATAGAAAAATTCTAAAAAGAAAAAGGGAAAAAAAAATTAGAAGAACAGTACATGAAAGGTAATTTCTTTTTAGAAAAATTATAAAATAAATAAATAAGAATTGTAAGGAAAAAAAGGAAAAGAAAGAATAGACGAACAAACAGAAAATAGTAGGGTTTTTTTTTTTTTAATCATTTTTGAGATGAAAAAGTTGTAATATAAATACATGAAAATTGTAAGAGAAAACATAAAATAAAAATTATATATTGTGAATAAAAAATAAAATTAAGCAGAATTTCTATTGAAAATTAAAATTAAGTGAATATTACAAAATAAAATTAAAAACTGAGACCCCCGGTTTGGTCCACGGTTCTAGCTAAAAATGGTTTGATTTAAACCAAATAGACCGACCTATTCAAAACGACACCGTTTTGAGCAGGTATATGTGGATATACGGTCCGATAAGCCGTATGAATTCCAATCCATACGTAAGACATTGTCGTCACACCACGTCCCACATATTCAAGGAACCGTGGGAGCAAAATCATCACACATTTTCCCCTAATTTGTACAAACTCTAATCCATACACAAAACACCAATACTAGCAAGCTCCTCGAAAAGCAGAGCTGCGATAAAGACTCACCAATTAGGATTATAGGAAGATTGTGAAATCTGTACGTAAGACATTGTCGACTACGCCTCCCTGCTTGCTTGCTCAAAAAGGAGAGTTTACCAACCGATTGGGTTGACTAGATCTCGGACATCGGCTAATTTTGGAAACTTTCTTATTGATGTTATTATTGACGCTTAATGACATAATTATTCTAACGTCACAAAACACATAATGATAAATTTGCAGCTCCAGAGTAATTTGGCAACAAACAGAAAAAGCAATAAAGAACGCATGCATTCTTACTATCAAACAAAAATTAGCCTTAACAACTCCGAGTTGACTAATTTTTCCTCTCCCTTTTCATTCTCTTTAGGTTCATTATGCGTAACATTCTCGATACACATTTACTAGAATACCCTCAGTATTTTTTTGACCCTCAACAATGACCTTTCGGATCTCATTACAGAGGCCTTCTCTTTGGCAAACATAGCTGCAACCGAATTCCAGAAGCTCCTCCCCCCTAATTTTACTTCTCTGTCCACCTTTTTGCATTCCCTCTGTCACCGATTTGCTTGGTCCCTGCAACCAAAGGATCAAAAAATCTTTTATGAAAAGGGCACCTTTCATTTTTTTTACCCAATAATAGCCTTAAAAAACGCTAATCTTCGTCTTCCAATTTCGGCCAGCCGCAATCCTCCCTATCTCCTTCTACGACGATCTGTCGCGACACACGGTGACCTCCTCCGTAATTTAGGCTAGGCTAGGCGTTTGATGCCGATACCAAATGACACTTGTATAAGCTAGACCATGGATTGGAGGCCTTGGCCCAAGGAGAAGGGGCCCAAACTTTTAAAAAATGAGTGGCTTTTGAATTATGTTTAGCCCTTCTTGAGAGGGAATCCAAGTGAATTTTGGCCCAATAAAAAAGCCAATCAAGCCCAATATAATTGCCCTTTCTTGATTTTATCATTAAATTAATCTTTCCATGCATAGATTTGTGTGCACATTACCAAAAAATAGAAAATGTTAGAGCATCTCCAAATGCATTGCTATGTGCCAAATATGGCACATGTAAAAAAGTAGCCGAATATTGAATATTGAATTAGTGAGTGATGAGTGGGTTAATTAATTGATTTGGGTTTAAATATTGTTATGTTAATATTAAATTTGTTTAATTAGGGTTGAGTAAATTTGTTTGGTTAGAGTTTACATTAATTTTAATTTAATTTGATTCAATAGTTCTGTTCATTTCTATTTAATTAGGTTTGGTAGAATTTAATTTATTAATTTTATTTTATTTGGGTTGGGTTAGATTAATAAGTTATTGACGAAATAATTGTTTTTTAAATAAATAATTTTTGAAAACTAATATGTTCAAACTTAGTTACCAAATCCAAGTAAAACGCAATTTGGGAATGTGTTTTTCTTAAAACGCATATTGAATATGCGTTTTTAAAATGAAAAAAGAAAAAAAATTGAAAATGCATAAAGGAAAGCCGTTTATACGGTTTTTTTCCAGATTTTTTTTTATTAAAACGCATTTGTGTTTTTTGTTTCCTTTTTTCAAAAAATTTGCACTTTTTCCAAACAAAAAACGCAAATGTTATTTGCGTTTTCATAGATTTTTTTTAGACCATTACACTATTATCCTTTAAGTTTAGAATAGTGTTAACATAAATCCTATTGAAATATTTAAGGGCATAAATGTCTTTCAACTCAAATTGGCCTATGTAGCTTTTTCAAAAAAAAAAATTCATTTTTCTTAAATTTGTGTTTATCATTTGATTATAAAATATTTTTTTATTGTTATTTTATAATCAAATAAAATTTTCAAATACTAATTGGAATAAAAATTTCCTGCAGTCTATATTAGCGAACATCAATGACTTAGATTTCGACTCACATTAAATGACAATTTTTGGATTGTCAAAAAGTGACCTAGAAATAATGTTAAATTTGGATGGAGAAAAAAAAGAAATAGACAACGGGGCTTCAAAAATTTGTTGTTTTAACCGAGATAAACATCAATTTTAAATCAAAAGTGATAAGAAGTACAAGTAGTAATCATAAAAGGACAAAATATTAAACATTACATAAATTAAAAATACTACTCATATTGAACTTTTGTAGTATCGATAACTACTTAGTTTTATCAAATCATTCGTAGTGAATCTCTTTGTCTTCGTAATCAGATAGTTCTGGGTTATCGGTGTATTTAAGATCGGTAAAGTACTTTAGTGTTTGCTCGTTTGCATTTGGGGCATTGGCCTTACGAATCTGGTGAAATCTCTGTTTAACATGAATCTGTTTCTCCATTTATTTTATTTCTAGTTTTAATGCGTGACAAATTTTGTCGATGTTATTCGGTTTGTTTTTCAAATTTTCGAAAGACCGTAATTTTGGAATCCTAAGGTGGTACATATGAGACCTTACCTCATAAAGGTTCTTTTTTGCCATTAACGTTGGTCATTGTAAATTATTTGCCTCTTTACTATCCTTGTCCCTATTCGGTATAGTTGTAACTCTCGTGGTAACGACGATTGACCCATCGAACAGTTTGTTTGAAAGGATCACTGTATACTAAGAATGTTTGTATCCTCTTGATGGGATTCAGCCATGAGCCAGAGAGATCTAGTTGTCATTGAACACTAGTGATATCCGTAAAAACATTCCACGGACTGCACACGTCTTGTGGGTAACACAACCTCTCTTGAGCGTCATACCATAGTAGTGGACGGTGTGGTTCACCTTCGCTCCAATGTATGACCTTTGGCCGTATATCTGAATTCTATACCATATACTTATCTCATCTTGGTACTTGGCATGGTCCCTTGTCCCTGAACCCTTACCGATGCAATGGATCTTCATTTTTTCCTTGTCTTTGCCCTTACCCTTATCGTTTGCTGACCCACTTGACATTTAAACTGATTTTTTTGAGTAGTGGAAATAGAGAATATGAATAAATGTGTGCGAATGATAATTTTGAAAATATAGATGTATATATAGGCAATTTTTGACATTATCACGCCAAAAGAATTCCTGCTAAAAGAATTCTAGTCACTATCTCGCCATTTTTATTTTTTTATTTTTTTTTTCTATGACCTTTTTCCCTCCAAAATATTTCCCACCATTTTGTTCCCCAACTTCCTGCCAATTTGTTACTAATTTCCCGCCTTAGTTTTTTTTATAAATAGGAACAAATAGTTGTGTTTGTTTTGAACTATGTGATTTTTTCTACATATTGTCGTAATATTGTAAACATTTGGTATTGTGTGTGTATTTTTGGAAATTTAATTAAGAAAAAACATATGTTGTTTGGTAGAAGTAGCGTTATGTTACATACAATACGTTTTAGAAAGTTCTTGATCTAGCGTAGATCAACAACTTTCTAAAGAACTCTATAAGTTAATACATAATGTACATGTTAAATTAGATACATTTCTACAAATTATAATACGTGTCATTGGGTTCTATGTACCACACCCCCTACGTTTGATGTTTCTCCGTTACCGTCGTAAAGGAAGTGGGAGTTCCTCCGTCTCATCCGCCTGAAAATGATCGACTTAAGTAATGTGTTCCAAATCCATGGTAGATGGATACGACGGTTCCTCCATAATCGACAATGAATGTTCGTCGTTTGGCGCCCAAGGGACCAGCGACACATATCTTTGAATTCCTCTGGATATGCCACGTATCACACTAGGAATAGGTACTAAGCTCGATGATGGATGCTCCATCATTGGGGTAACAAATGTGCTACCTAGTGATAGTCCGCAACTGACACCTAGGTCGGTGCCATACTCTGAAAAGAAATCGTCCATCCCATACGTAGATGGTCCAATACTGGAATCCTCAATCACTGCATCGCCTGCTCAGTACACGTCATCATCTTGGTTTACGACAAACCTGGAAGACGACTCCATCGACAGATCTGGTATGCGCTCCTATCCCAGAGCAATGTCACTCGACATCTGGTATGGTAGCTGCTAGCAATAGGCCCGGGAACAAGTGTTGTGCATTAAGTGTACAACCTGTTCAAAGTCGTCTAGTTATCTTGTTCGCAATGCAAGCTCACTCATACACATCATGCCTAGAATATCTGGTTCTTGCAACATAAAGTTGATTACACCTAAGTAAATAAACATTAATAGCAACACAGAATAACAAATATATGTTTTAATTCAATTATGCCTCAATCGTCGGATGACCTCCTACTGCATGATAGTCGAAGTTCGGTCGGTAATATGGGTTCACTATGAACCGTCTAGTGACGCCCCAGTACCAGGGCATGTCATAATTAAGGACACTTGTACCAACCAAGATGTTACTCAAATCAGGTAGTCGTCGGCTATCCCACGCCCGTATATGTGTCGCGTGTACTATTGACCACTTTGTACCAAATTTTCCTCTCCGATTATTTAAATGAAATTCCTTATACGTGTCGTTTAGCCGTGGAATCCTTTAGCGAAATCCAAATTGTCGTAGCGTACGATGAGGGTAATGGTACTCTATGATTTCGTAGCAGATTAGGGGCACAGATGCCATCCAAATGGCTTGACCATCTCTACTGTATGCTAGTAATTGCTTCAAGAGATCACCAGAATATGATATCCAAATCACCTTGCAAACAACATACAAATAAATTAATTAAATAATAAATATATAAACATCAGTAACATCTTACGTAAATCTATAACTGACCTCATCATCTTATAGACGATCTAACTGATTACGATACACAATCAATATGTGCACGACTCGTTATCTAGATTAAAAGATACTTTTCAACTGTACGCGAAAACAAAAATTAATTATTACTAAATGAAATGAAATATTTGAAATGCGTAGACATTAATTATATAATAGCGTACCGAGACTCCGAAGGGGCGCCTGGGAACCTCAAGTCCCCCATCCAATCGCCAGTAGTAGAAAGAGACACGTGGCGTAGTCTCGAGAGCTTTTCCCATGCCCAACACTGTAATAAGAAGAGGTGTTTGGATAACTTTTTCCTCTCCTTACGACATCCCTTGCATAGCTCCCGATACAATACTATCAGCGTGGCACTGCCCCAACTATATGGATGCGACCCAGACAAATTGCACAATAGTGGTAAGTAGCCTAACTTGACCAAAATATTTGATTTATCTGGCATCAACACTATGCCGATCAATATCAGGCAGTAAGCTTGGGCGTAACACAATATAATACGCTCGTTGGCGTCGGCGAGTACACGATCGAAAGTTGACTGTAGCCATTTCAATTTCAAGTAGGCGCACTTGATTTTGTCCTCCGGAGGTGTGTGACCGAGAAGGTCTTGGCAAAGTTCCTGCCAACATGAGACCGGTAATGTGTCCTTAGGCCAGGTAACAGGTCGTCTGTTCACGGGCAGCCCAAATAACACTGCTACGTCTTGTAAGGTCACTATCATCTCCCCAGTCAGAAGATGAAACATATGCGTCTTCTAACACCATCTCTCGACCAGCGCGGTAATCAATGTATGGTTTAGCTGCTTCTTCTTTAACCGAAAAGCTCCATACAGTCTGATGGTTTCTATCAATTGTATCACGCGACCGGGAACATGTTTCGTCCATTTTTCTGTAAACTGTCCTGCTCCGGAACAGTTAAGCCGAGAAGAATGCTGAAATATAGATTAAAAGAAAATTAATTTAAAAAAAAAAAAAACAAAATACAAAAAATAAATAATTTAATTCATTGCCTAAATATTTTTTTAGTTTGGCTTGCACTCCGCGTTCTTCCCAAACAGTCACAGATATGTGATCTCTCTGCAAATAAAGCAACAATTGATCCACGGGACCAGGCTCAGCCCTAACTGCGAGAATCTGGAAAAAAAAAATTAAAAATTGGGGTGTCTACAAATTGTGAAAAATTCAAATTTGAAATTAGTGTGAAAATATTAATTCGAAACTAAAATTTCATGAAATAGTAATATACAAAATAAATATTATGTTTATCAACTAAACGACAATATAATACAACACAATACGAATGTTGTTACAATCATAAACTAAATTAAAAATAAAAATTGTTGTCTCCATTACAATAAAAGAAACTAATTATACTAATTCATTGAGAATACTCATTGGGGTCGGGATGGACATGTTCACCTATCATGACCAGTTTGAGAGCACAACCCACACCGATTTGTCATTGTCTGCTGCGACACATCCATCTCGTTTCGAATGCGAGTGGATTTTGGTCGCCCGTACTTCACAACTTGAAGTCTATTCTTGTTTGGAAGAAGGATTGGAAAATTAACCACCGGCCAATAGTCCACGTGAATGATCGGTTCAAACGATGACTTCCAAATTTTTAGCAAGTTCACTATTGTGTACTCGGGAGCGATGTAGCGAAACGCATCTTTGCCACAATACTCCATCACCGCAAGCATGGGTGAGCATGGATATCTGAAAGTCTTATATTTTCCACAAGTAGAATCAGCGTTATCACTTAAAGTAACTTTGCGTGAAATAATACCATCAACCAAAGTCTTTCTCATTTTCACGTGGTAACATGCATTCTCCCTGTTATTGAATATATTTATAAATCAAATTAGATGATAAGTTAAATCATTTGTATTATAAATATTGAATTTTTTTTACCAATTAATAAATTGTAAGTTAAAAAACCTTACCAATTGAATATTTGGACGTCTTATGTTTTGAACTTGGCTTGAAATTTCTGAATTTTTTCAACTAAACATTTTACGTACCCCAAACCCATGGCCATGTCCTTTAGAGATTCATGTCGACTGAGATCAAAGTATTTGACCAACCTATAGAAAGTTATCAAAACAACAACTGTAATTGGGATATTCTTTGCACCTTTCAAACAATTGTTGAATACTTCAGCATAGTTGGTTATCAACACGCCCCAACGTGTACCATCAGTGTGAGACTTGGTCCATTTCTCTTTGGTTATGTTATCCAACCACGTATATGCCCCTACTTTTTTTTTCCATGATGGCGTTGTACTTTCAAATTTGTATTGCAGCACCCGCGTTCCAAGTAATTAAGATCTTTTAGTTATTGATTTCTAAAGATGTTAAAATTGCTGTAAAGATGTCGCAAACAAAATCGATGATACCAAGAGGGCTCGTTCAGTTGGTTAAGCCATAAAGGTCTGACTATACTAATAATGTCAGTGTGTCTATCAGATATCAACGTGACCTCCGGACGATCTTTGACACTATAGTGCTTTAACATCAAAATAAACCAGGACCAACAGTGGTGGTCCTCTGTCGGTACCACCGCGAATGCAAAAGGATAATACTTATTGGACGGTGGTATTCCAAAAGGGATCAATATCTTTTCCTCGTACTTACCGTATAGATGGGTCCCATCAATCATGAAGACATGTCGACAATATCTCTATCTAACCACAGAAGGTTGAAATATCCAAGATACCATGTTGATTGTCGAATAACTAGCTTGAATGGTCGGAACGATACTCTATTCGACAATTGTCCCAGGATTAAAGTGCTGCAACGCCGACATGAGTTTCGGCAACTTTCGATACGATTCGTCACAATCGCCGAACAAGATCTCGATGGCTTTAGATCTAACCAACCAAGATTTTCAGTGGAAGATGGTGAATCCCCGAGACTCTTTCATAGATGCAACGATAACACCCATCTTCATTTCTGGATCTTCTTCGACCTATCCAAGTATCGTGTCAGAAATGACACCCAAATCCAAGTTTTCATGATCCAAGGCCATATGATTTTATAAACACGTGTGTCGTTTGTTGTACTATGTAATCTGGAACATTTCGTGACCCTTTTTTAGAGTCGCCCGCATCCTCCACCCACAACCATACTTCCATTTAATTGACCAAACTTTAAAGTTCACCTCCACCACACAATACTCTTTATTTTTCATAACATGGTAATACTTCACGATATTCTAAACATGTTTTTGTCTTGAAAGACCATGCCACAACTTAATTCGTCTATTTTCAGGGTCTAAAAATTCGTTTGCAACTTTGGCTCATACTTTGCCATGTCATTATCATCACCCCATTCTAACTGATTATAGAATGAAGGAACCCTGTGCAACGGTAACTGTTCACTCTCTTGCCTTATTGGCTTGACATCCATATCTTCATCTTCATCCCCATCATTCTTCTCTTCCTCTAACGCAAAAGAAACATCTAACTCTATCTGTTCGACATCGTGGAAACTATAGATTGTATTCGTTCCACCCTCCACGTTTCCATCATACTTACCGCAATTGCTGTCGTGCGGTGGACTAATTGGTGAATGATGTTGTTGTGGAGCTATAGAACTAGTATCTACATCATGATCAATTACTGTATAAGGATGATATTCTTTGAAATTTGTAGGGCGATCGGTGAGTATAGCTAGATTGAACAACTTGAGGGTCGAATATGGGAATATTATACGAAGAAAATTGTCCAGATAACGACGTAACATGAGGATTAAAACTTTGACTTAAAAATTGGGTAAAAGGATCAGGTTGGAAAGAAAATATTAGAGCGTGATCAAAAGTTCGCTCTACCTCAACATACACCTCAACACCAAGCCGCGAGGGCACCTTAAAAGGTAATTGAAGCACATGGTCTAATGTCGCATCGTTACCGATTGAAAACAACACGTGTCTATAATTCTCAAGCCCAATAGTAGCTATCGGCAACCTACACTTTAAACTTTAAAGTTCCATCAACTTGCTCCTTGAGGATATAAGGTCGTAACATCGCAATCAATTCGTTTAACGTAATCCCCCAACAAACATCCAATGATTTGACCACAAACATACTATATGAAACCCCAGACTCAGTTTCTTCCAATATCTTTCCACTCTCATACAGATATAATGTAATATTCACCATTTCAAACAACTACAGTTTCACAAATCAAAACAAAACATGTGAGGTATTATTATGATTATCAATCATGTTATTAAAAAAATTAAATTGCTCAATTAAAACTTCATAAAAACTGTTGAACTTAATTATCATTGTTAAAATCGAATAAACCTAAATGGTTAATAATTAGCAAACACAAACTTAAACATAAATAAATTTCCTTCTTAAACCGAAAATAAAATTTCTAATTGAGATCAAAACATAAATTTCTAATTAAAACCGAAATATATAAACATAAACCTAATAAACCTACATCTACATTTCCAAAAATAAAAAATATACACATACACATACACATATAAAAAAACCAACATTTCCAAATTACAAATAAATGTACAATTTCATGAATATATAGATCTAGATCTAGATCTACATTACAAAAAAGCCGGAAAAAAAAAAAAGAAAAAAAATTGGTTTACCAACCAAAACGAGACAGACAGTGGCAAAGGAGCGTGATCGGCGGAGGAAGACCGAGATCTACATTTCCAAAAAAAAATTTTTGAAAAAACGCAAAATAAACCAAAAAGGCAAAAAACCCATATATATACACACATATATACGAAACCCCCCCCCCCCCCCCAATATTTTTTTTTTTTTGAAATGTTTACCTTAATCAAAAGGAGACGACGACCGGAGTAAAAGAGGCTCGGCGATGACGGCAGATAAGTAGGGTGACGGCGACAGAGGAGTGGCGAATCAAAGAAAGGACCAACCAACTGTGCAAATGAAAGAGAAGAAAGGTGGGACGGCGTTTAGGCATTAAAAACGCAGATTTCATCTGCGTTTCTTGGCGGGATTTTTTTTTTGTTTGAATTGAAGAAACGCATTATACAATTGCACTAATGGATGCACTAATATGGATGAGGGGTTGCGTGGGCAATTGATGAATATGGATCCGAAGGATCAATATGAAGAAAGAGACGAGCATCTTTATTTTTGGAATTTATTTGCCTGTGTATCTCTCTGTTTTTCTGTTGTCCCTTAAATATATTTAATAATCTTTTCTGTTGGAAAAGGTAGTCTGTTGAAACCTGGTGGAATAGGTAGCTGCGTCATCTACGGACGATGCTAAATTATTATTACTTTTCTCATCAACTGGAATTGCATAACTCTCTGGTTTTTATTTTTATTTTGAACTGTCACTGTATAACATATTTTTTTTTTTGAGCTAGATAACTCCCCAAAACTGCATATCTTTCTTGTGTTTCTGTCTATTTTCTACAGGTATACTTTGGACAGAACTGAAGATCAAAGCGATTCCTTCTTTGTGGTTTTATTTTAAAAATTATTCCATGTTGTCAAATACTATTTGGGAAATGAATGAAAAATGTAATCCTTCTTTTTACTTTGTTTGCACTATTTTTTGTTCAAATTTCATTGAAAAGACAAATAATTATGGGAACACATGCTGTAATAGTAGAAAGTACATTCAAGAGTTGTGTTTTTAATAAGAATTGAGAATGAAAAATGACTTAATATAAATCCAATTTTTATTGTGTTATATTTATGTTTATTTTCTCATTTTTTACACAAAAAAAAGGTCTCCACTATAAAAAATTTATGGTGTTTTTTAATTATTAAATAAATTTTCTAATCAATATTCAATCTAGATTCCGCTTTAATGTAGCAGCATGCTTAAATACTTAGATTTCATGAATTTATAATTTCTAATCAATATTCAATCTACATGTGCATGTTTGGAAAGTTTATATTTTTTTTCCCGCTAAAAAAAAAGTTTTAAATCTTGAGAAAAGAGATTTTTTGAGAATTTGAGTATATTACTATTATATATCATATATCATCAATTTGGTCTATATAATAATTGATTCTTTGAATTGAATTAGTAAAACTATTTTCTATATTTAAGAGTTTTGAATTTAAAAAGTTTTGGGGACCAAATCAAGTTTCTTTAGAAGTATTTTGAGATGAAATATACGTATTTTGTTAGTGTATCATATATGAGGTTTTAAAGTGTTATTGTTGGTGAGGAACTAGTCATTATAGGCTTAATTTGAACTCCATATGATTAAAAAAAAAATATTACTGAGTGAACCAATTTAAGTATGAAATTAACAAGTGATTTTAACTGTTTGAAAATGAACCAAACAATCTAATTGCACAGATTTTTCAAACCATTCAGTCCCAAATTTAAAAAATATGGAAATTAAATGAAAAATTTGCCCTCGCCATATACGTGGGATTTGGATTTTCTATATTTAACAACTAGCGTATAACCCGTGCCTGAAGGCACGGGTGTAAAAGAAATTGAACCTATTTTATATATATATATATATATAATCTCCTATATTCACACAACATTCTAATGGCGAAAGAAACAGAGGAGCTCGGAGGTTCAACAATGATGAATGCGGAGTCAGTGATGAAAGAGAATATTCACCAGTGCCCTATTTGTTTCTGTCTTTTTTCCTCCGGTCAAGCACTCAACGGCCATAAAAGAACACATGGAATTGCTTCATTGACATACTCTTCCTCCTGCTACTACTACTAAAGTAAATCATCTTCACCTTCATCACCATTTTTATCCTCAAAATACTTTCGAAGAACCCATAATAAAAATAAAATAAAATTTATCCATATAATATAGCACGTGCATCTCACGTGCTAAAATCCGTCCAAATTAACACTACTATTTGATAAAAGGGTTACATAAAAAGTCGGCAACAAAAGAAATGATGACATTGAAAATAAAATAAAATTGCAGGGCTACATAAAAAACAAATAGCAAATAGGAGGATAAAAAATATATAATTTGTGCAATCAATAAAAAATTCAAAATTAAATTATTATTTCATTTTTAATCCTGTTTATTAGAATTTATGAAAACACTAATATTCAATTTCTTAATAGATCAAAAAACTAAGAAATCAAATCAAATCTATGAATATATTTGTTAGGAAAATCAAAAAAAAAATGAGAGATCAACAGAAATGAAAAACTAATAAATAAAAGTACTCTAATTGCCATTGCGTATGAAGATACTGCAAGCTATGGTAGACCATGGTGGAGCGACTGAAGTGATCTTTGCACCACAGTACATAAGATGGAGATGACTTTTTCTTCTTCATGTTGTATTTGTTTTCTTGCACTTTGTCCCCTAAAAATTGAATAATTGGCAAATTCTGGAAAAGAATTGAAACATTTTTTAATTTTCTTCCTGAATTTTTATTTTTCACCTCAATTTTTTATTTTTATTTTGTTGGAAACACAAACAAAAAAAGGGAAGTAGAAACAGTAAGGTGGCATTTGTTTAGTGTTTCTATTCCCAAAAAAGGTAAGAACAAAAACATAAATATGGGAACGAAAAATATGTGCTTGTTTTTTACCCAATTCTTAAGAATAGAACAAAAACCAAAATTTGGGAACAAATAAAAACACTAATCGAGTAGACTGACCCAAGTACTTGGCGGCAGCTTTCGCCAAAGCTCCACCGGAATCAGCAACAGGGATGGCAACCATCATTAACTTGCTTGCATTCTAAAATTCCAAACCCAAAGAAAAAATTAATCACATAAAAAAATGAAAAACAAATGATTAAGAGGTTGGAGTTTGGTTTAAATATGAACAAATTCATGTGGCAAATATGAACAAATTCAATATCTAAAACCCAATTTGATGGCAGTGGTGATGAGACTACGAGATTTTTCCATTCCAATTTCAAGATTTGAAACCCTAAACGTTCAGATCTAAAACCCAAATTCGAAAATTTTAAAAAAAATAAAATCGTAAGGCAGAGAGCATACCTGAAGGTTTTGAGGTCGTCGCGAGCATCAACAGTGGGTTTTAGATCAAATTACATATGGAAAATGGTCCTAATGAGCAAGCCAACGCAATTTCTTTGAATTTCTCATGGCGATAGAAAGAGAGAGCAATCACTGGGCATTCAAGAAATTAGGAAAGGAATAAGGAATTATAATGACACAAAAAAAAAAACAGGGTAAAAAAAAAATTAAAAAATTTGAGTGAATCCCTCAACTGCAATGAAAAAGGAATGAAAAAAGTTAATTAAGATGTTTAAAAATGAAAAAAGAAAACAATATTTATTTATGGAAGTAATTAAAGTTTAATTCAAAGGTTAATTAATTAAATTAATTTTTTTAATTAAGGAAATGAGTTAATCATTTGTCCAAAATTGAATTAATTTCTTTATGTTTGTCCTAATCATCAAATTTATTTAGCCTCGTCAGCAATTTTATTTGTCCTAGTCATATTTTTTGTTCTAATCATAAGTTTATCCTAGTCAGCCAAAAAACCATCCTGTTTTATATAATAGATTTCACAACAAAATTATTTTATTAAAATTAAAATAACTATTATTTACACATTTTTTTTTATGATCTAATTATATATTCAGATTTGTTTGAATAAGATCTTTAAAAAAATATTACGTTTACTATTTTTTTCATTAGTTTCAAATTTGTACATTCGTGTTACATTCAACATGTTAGCTTCAGAATTTTTAATTTTCACATTCGTGTTACATTTAATACGGTCTTATACATTATCAAAACATAGTTATGTGTTACATTCAATATCCAAATCACTTTTATCTGCAAGTCATATTATATTCATGTACATTCATATAATTTATATTATTATTAATATTAATTGATATTATATTCAACACTCATGTGAGCACATAGATTGTAGTGATGTTTTATATAACATTCGCATACATCATTTACCAAAACTCAAAAAAAAAAAAAAAAGAGAGAGAGAGAGAGAGAAGAAGAAGAAGAATATCAATATTCATTTTAAAGATCATGATTTATAGATCATTGTGGTATAAAAAAATCATAACAACAATCACAATTGAAAGAAATTATAGATTTCATTTTTAGTTTCATTGGTAGTTTATTATATAATTTTGTTCCGTGTTTTTAATGGTAACAACGTGTATGGAAGATAACAATTAATTAATAGGGGCAAATTAGTCCATAAAATGTCAGTAGGAGTAAAAAAACAAAAAGAAAAAAAAAAAACTAATTGAGTTCATTTGGTAATTTCAACACCATTTTGGGAGTAGCGGTAGCCCCTAAATTTTATTCATATTTACTAAATTGTCATTTGTTTAGTATTTTCATCTTTAAATTTCGATTTATGTTCTAAGTAAAAACTTGGAGCTGGGAACAAATAAAAAAATATGAGAACAATTTTGATTTAATATCATTTGCTTTTAAAATCAGGAAAAAGAAAAAGAGTTTTTTTTTTTTTTTTGGCATATTTCGTTTTAACTGACCATGTAATTAAGAGCACAGCCTCCGGTGCTTCAATCGCTCTCCAAAAACGACACTCGGGGTACGAAGGAACTGTCATTACACAATACCTATAATTATATGAATACATGCTGAGATGGTTATTGCGAGGGCAAGGGAAAAGGGTAGATATTGTAACTATTTCATATTCCTTTTTGGACGATACATACCCGAAACGAAGCCCAACGATGTCCAAACCCGCGTGGGGGAGTAAAGGAATCGCCTGTTTTGGGGTTGAGTAGGTGAATCTCCTTCTTGTTGGCAATACAGGCCAGCCCGTTTGTTGAATACATGAAGCATCAGTCTCTTGTGTCAATGTTGGATTTGGTGGTGATCAAGGTTTGAAGGACATAAACTGCTAGGGCAATGAAAGACATGGGAACAGATTTCCGACAAATGGATGAATGGAGAACAAGGATTTGAACATTCTCGCCTCGGACGAGGGCGTGTTCCCGGTACAAGTCCTTAAAACCGGGTTCACCGATCAACTTCTTCCAACATTTACAAATGCACTTCAACTTGCGAACGCCCTTGAAATGAAGAAACAACAGTATGTGATGGATGACATCGCAAGGCAAAAATTGGTAAATTAAAGGGAGACACCAGAGCAAAAGAATGAACTGCTGAGCCATATGACTTAGGAAACTCTCAAGTACGGTTCTAAAGGAAGGAATTAACCCACCTATTCTGATTGGGGAGAATAGGCCATTCGATATGACGATTCCAAAAGTGCAAAGGCTTGATTCAATCAAGCCGTTGAGTATTGAAAATAGACTATAGCGCTTACCCCCCCGCTAATTATATTGAAGCGCATCAAACTCAAAGAATTGGATTCATTCATGAGGGGTTACGTTACAGTAGTTATAGGAGTCACTTCTCTGGGAAGCTCTCCAAATGGATCAGGATTAGTGTGGGGATCAATATTTTTTTGTTGTCACATGACTTCTATTATCTTCACGGAATAGGTTAGATGCACTACAACAAAAATGGCCTAACGGGGCACGAAAAAATGTCGCAACAAATCCCCTATTGCGACACTTGAACTGATTCCCCGTAAAAAGCCGTCCCAATAGGTTATAAGGGCACTATATATTGCCCTTTTTATTTGAATTTATTAAGACAATAATAAATGTCATATTAAAAAATTATTAAGACACCATATATTATCTCGATAGCATTTTATATTTTTTAAATTATATATATTAAAACATTACAAAATGTTGTGAAAAAACTATATTATGACACCTTTTAGTGTCCCAATAAGTTTATTATTTATTTTATGAGACAATTTTTAGTATCTCAATAGGTATCCCTTTTTTTTTTTTTTTTTTTTATTTAAAATAACAAAATACTCTAAATTCAAATAATAAACAACATAAATTCATCACAATACAAAATACATAAATAACCCAAACTACCAAAAACACAAAAATAAATAATAACACAAAAGAACATTAAAGAATATATTAACCAAAAAATAACGTCAACTTGGTTTTGTTCTCCAATAAGTACAACCGAAACAAGATTCACAAACTAAAAACTTCTTGTAACCAAAACTTCAAACAAAACCATATTTCTAAAGTTTAATGCTCCATCTACAAAATAACAACATACCATATTTTTCTCAATTTTCATCCAACTTAATTCACTCTTCATCCACATTGATTATACGCCTTACAAGTTAACGTTTTGCGACCCCTGGATCTCCCATCAAGCATGTATGTAAATCTCCTCTAATCTGCATATGCATATGCATAATCATTCAAAAGAACCAAGTGAAGTTATCCAAGTTAAAAATGAATATAAGGGAGTCCTTATCGAGAACTATCATGGGGTTTATTCAAGAAATCCAACAATTTTTGGTTAGTGATCTTCCCTGCAAATTCTTTGCCCACACCATTTAACCCATAATCATGGTCATCCCAAGTTCTAACTTCCAATTACTTACTCCATCATTAGTCAATCCATCATCAAGCTAAACTACTCAAGTAAACATGTACAAAACATACATGAAGAAGATCAACTCAATTGCTGGAGCATTAGTCAATCATTCACCTGCTGTCTGCAAGTATTGTGGTCTTTGCTATGTTCAAGACCATTACCACTAGGCCTCACTTTAACAATTTTCTCATTGATGACTGCAATTGCACTAATCAAAATCAACACTATATAAGCAAGAGTGCCACAAGACTAACCCTAAATGATGCAACACTTGATTGAAAAAAACAAAGGGTTAGCTTGACAAAAAATGTTCCAATTCGGCACCCAAAGAATGATCTCACTGGACCATTTTCAAGTTGAAAGGTATTATAATGGTATATCCTGATACAACAAGATATCAAAGTATAAAGTAAGTAATTCAATCATGATTTGGGATATGAGATTAATACGAGTGGTTTAATTATTTCGCAGAGTGCTTTCTATTTTGGATGTTAATCCAAATTGTTAGAAAATCCTAATTCGGGAAATAAAAAATACTTATTATCCATGCATGAAGCGGAAATGAGAACGCTAGATGAATCTTGAGACAAACTGAATATGCCGTGTAGTCTCTTCCCCTACATGCAATAAATATCTCAAAGTTCATGTAAAGTACAACCCAGTTTTTAGCTCTTGACATCTCTTTTGCAACCATACACTTGTTGAAATATGATTAATCAACATTAGCATGAACAATGAAACGGTATTCATCTATATTAAAAACTATTGTGTAATGGCAAGATTCTCAAGTCTAATAAAATATACTTGGAATTAGATTTGAATTGTTCAAAACTGATTTAAGTTTTTAATACAAAACATTTATAGCAAAATTATATCATGACAAGGGAACCAAAAATTACTTAGAAAGAGTTCCCTTAAGGCCCTGTTTGCTTAATATTTATCTCTCCTCAGATTTGCGTTCATGGTTATACAAAACTGGGAGTAGAAAGAAAATATGGGTAGGAAAAATATTTTATGTTTTGCTTCAAAAAAAAATTAATAGACAATAATGGGAAGAGAAACATTTTGTGATATAAAATCAAGAATACATAGACACATGTTTATGGTCAGAAGTCCTCAAAGAAAATCAATAAGTATATACCATCCTTTTGATTGAAAAATACAAAAATTAAAGAAGTAGAATCATGAGAACTTACAACATTCTGAACAACTTCATTGGTAACCTAGAAGGACGATTAGACAAATCGTAGAGGTTTATCTTTTAGATGAACAATTAAAAGAGAGAGCAACGAAAAACAAATGTTTGTTGATTTTGATAGCCGATAGAATGGCTTGGGATTGAAAGAAACACTTAAACAAAGGGTTTGAGCTCTACATCGACTATAAGGTTTGGAAGCTTCACGATGGGAATGATAAGAAGGAACTAGCAATCAATTGTGAGAAGCAGAATTGCGAGATATAAACCTTCGGAGTAGAATCGAGCTCTTGATCTTCCAATTTAGGTCACGGCTTCGTAGTGTAGGGAAGGATTAAAGGAGCGAGAATACTAGAGTTGTCGAAGATATGGTAGAGTTTTCACGATTGTGCGGTATAAGAAGGCAAATTAAATGTTAGATTACATGTTCGTCGTTTTCAGATTACCTAGCCGTTCTTGAACTGTGAAGGGAAATATCGATGCACCAAGGTGAGCAATGGTGGCCTTCAGTCTTATGTAAGGGTTCTTCGAGGTTGATGAATGAATGTGTAAGGAAAGAGGGATTTCGACAAGCAGAACAAATATCAAAAGAACAATGCCTTTTTTTTTTTTCTACCAAAACACCAAAACATAGAGCGCGATGTTCTTTTTGGTTTGGAGCTAAGACGAAACGATGTCATTTTGTCATAAAACGACGTCTTTTTAGAGGATGGTTATCATATTTATCTTCTTCTTTTTTCAATTGATTTTATTATATCTATTAGGACACTATTAATTGACCTTTAAGTTCAATTTTAACCTTTTTTTTAAAAAAAAAAATATTTTATTATATCTATTAGGGTACAATTAATTGACTTATAATTAAATTGTTCAATGACAATAAGACACAAAATTGTGCCCTGATATAATTTTTGTTTTTAGGACACTATTTTCTGTCCTTTTAAATTATATATAATTATTAATTTATTTAATTACTAATTAAATTTTATTGGAACACTATTTTGTATCTTTTAAATATTTGATTATAGGGTACAATACATAGTGTCCTGAAAAGCACATTTATAGGGCACAAGACATATAATGTCACAACAAATTGACTTTTATGCGACACTTCCAATTTTGTGTCCCGAAAAGAATCTTTATCGGGCACAATACACATAACGTTCCAACAAAAGTGCCCTTATGTTTTTGTTGTAGTGATAGGAGTAGTAGTATAGTCGTGGGTGGGTGTGCGGTGAGCCAAGAGATTCAAGCTTCAACTATGGCATGGTAAGTTGGCTTATTCTCTCTCCCAACCTTCGCGTTCTCAGTAGCCAAGTGGAAGTTCAGGGATCAACCCTATAGTGATCTTGCGATTCTGAAAAAATATGCTAGACGTGCTCAATTGGGTGAATTTTTTGAATTAGATTGGACTTGGTTGGCAGGGTTAAGGCCTTTCTCGCATCCAATTCTAAAGTCTTTTCCTAAAGTACTTCATGTTCAATTGATGAAAGATAGAGAGTTATCTTCCAAATGAGATTGAGTTCCACAACTAGGTTTTGGTATTCCTTCTTGAGCTTTTGTTTTTTCCATTAAAGGAGATTCGAGAAAATACAAAATAGGAAGGTTTTCTTTTTGCTCGTCTTATCTTCAGTTAACCTCGCAAACCGAGATTCTTCTGTCCAGTGGGACCACCCCAACTTCATTCTCATAGCAACCACAAGCACAACGAGTTTCGCTAGCTAAAGGAATCAGACAGATAAATTACCAAAGGTAATGTTAAAGGGAAACAACTTTAACTAGCCGAAGCCTCGCGCAGACAGTTGAATCATTTTCAATAAAAAAAAATAGCCAAGCAAGCAAAGGACTGAGCAAAAGCCCTAAGGCGTTAGCACTACCGCACAAACCTAGCGCACACGGCTAAGCGCTTAGACACGCATAAACGTTCCGTTACTTGCTTGCTTAAAAGGGAAGAAGTCATTTACAGGGGGGTTACTACATTTAACTTACTCCTATTCCATTCTCTGCAGGGAGCTTTGGCTTGAGAGAAAACTAGAATGAACCCTTTATTTTCTTTTTTCATAAGAAAGGGAGTTAGGCGCAAGCGCCTCTATGATAGAATCAGTTGGGAGACCTGAGGAGGCGGTGGTTTACCTTGGGAAAAAAGAAGTTGGGCATAGGAGTACTTAAGAGAAAAAACTGCACAAAAGGCGTAACGATCTAAGTATTGTCTCGGAGAGAGGCTCGGTGTAATAAACATGTCTGTGAAGATTGAAATTTGACCATAGAAGGATCAAATTGTATCCAAAGAACGGGGGAATACAAAAAGGTAATAAGAGAGACGTATAGACAATTCAATCATATCGGAAAGCAAATGCAAGTCTTTGTTAGTGTGTAGTTCGTTTTCATGCAAGTTGCTCTAATTCTATGTGACAAAAGCGTCGTACGACTTATACTTCTCCATTCTCTTGGACTTAGCTGTCTGGTGTAGCTATTGGTTGGATGTAGTAGCTTCTAATAAAACCCTTCGCTTAAGCCTTCTTTGAACCCGAGTTTCCAGGAAAAAGCAAAATATTTGATGAAAGAACGGGATATTCTTTTGAACAACCCATTTTGCATTTTCTAAAATACTTTCTGGGCTTTGGATTAATGTTGTTGGTGCATAAACTGGTACACATCTCGAGTATGGTTTAGTCAGATGATCGGTGTGTTCTCTTGCTGAGGTGAAGTCATCGATTGAAAATTCTTTGGGTAAGCTGTGCTGGGTCCTGGGAGAACTGACCTATTGTGTCTAAAGTCTTGCTCCTCAGGGAGTGTACCTGTAGAAGGCTCAGACCGGGATTTGTCCCGGTGAAGCCCCTCCGACGTGGTAATTAGTGCTCAGAGAGAAAAAATGTACAAAATATAGCAAGTAAATAAATGAACTCGTGCGTAATATAAGTGTATTCCAGTGTACGCCGGGCTTACATAGCCCCCGATATATATAGGCGTTGGAGATGATTAGTCGGTTCTAAACATGATTAATTAGTAGAAACCCTGTGTTTAACCGATAATTCAGGATATTTAGGAGATAATCGTTGGGTTTGGCATTTTGAGCCTATTTGGCAAAGCCCGCAGGTCTTTGTCAAGCCTACAGCGGTGAGCTGGTGGAAGAAAGTAGAGATCCACAGAGTCTTGGAGAAGAAACGAAGTGAAAAGGAGAGTCATTTGAGGGGAACAGCTGAGTCCCTGAAACTGATCGTCGAGGGCACAACGCAGAGCTCAGAGTGACATGTCCCTGAGGGGCTCCTCGCTCCTCCCTAGGTGCAAATGAGATTCTAGGGAAGAGTCGTAGTCGGCATATACTCCAGCATTGCATTGTAGATTCCGGAATGCATCTCTGTCATTCCGAGGGTGGACGCATGGCTGAGTCCCAAGTGCTGACTCAGAGTTGCCCAAAAATACCCTCATCAATTGCCCTTAGCGGTGTATGGCAAGGGAAGCGAGACGGTCAGGGATATCAATTCCTGGATGAAATGGGCATCATGGAGACTTCGAAGCTTGAGAAATACCTCTCATCGATAATTTTTCAAGAGTTAGTTTTTCTTGAGGAGCTTATTCGAAATAGGTCTCCATACGGTCGGGGGTCGCGGTCAGGTAGCACGGCAGGGGGACCCGAATTTCTTCAATTTTTAGGATGAAAATTTTTCAAGAGTTGAACTTTTTCTAGAGAGCGAATTTGAAATAAACCCCTGTACGATCAGGGTCCGGGGTTGGGTAGTACGGTAGGGCGGTCCCGAATTTTTTCGATTTCCAAGGTGTCGGTTTTCCCATGATTAGAATTTTTGAGGAGCCAATCTGAAATAGGCTCCCATATGGTCGGGGGCCGTGGTCAGGTAGCACGATAGGGCGACCCCAATTTTTTTTTCAATTTTCTGGGCGACACACGTTCACCGTGAACTAACCCTGAGCACGGACTGGCTATCTTTGCGGAAAAAATTGAGGCGAGCTCGAAAGGAGGAGCGCATGAGGAGTCGAGTCACTCCTGAGTATACCGTAGGACAGGTTGGCCCCACCCATTTTCACTTTCTTTTTTTCTCCAGGACTCCGCGGATCTCCGCTATCTTCTACCAGCTCACCGCCGAGGGCTTGATAAAGGCCCGCAGGCTTCGCCAAATGGTCCCAAAATCCCAAGCCTAACGATTATCTCCTAAACGTCCCGGATTATCAGCTAAACACAGGGTTTCGACTAATTAATCGTGTTTAGCCCCGACTAATCATCTCCTACGTTTATATATATTGGGAGCTATGTAAGCCCGAGGTATGCTGGAATACACTTATATTACGATTGAGTTCATTTGTTTACTTGCTATATTCTGTACATTTTTTCTCTGAGCACAGATTACCATGCCAGAAGGGCTTCATTGGGATAAACCCTGGTCTCAGCTTTTGGCAGGTACACTCCCTAAGGAGCAGGACTCTGGACACAGCAGATCAGTCCTCCCAGGACCCAGCACAGCTCACCCGAAGAATTTCTAATCGACGACTCCACCTCAGTAAGAGAACCCACCGGTCATTTGACTGGACCATACTTGAAGTGTGTAGTAGTTTTATGCACCAACAAATGCAAAAATGACCTTGAAGTACTATTTCTACATCTAGGGATCTAAAGCGGTAGGAACGTTCTAGTGTAAAATCACATTGTGCAATGTAACCGCCCGGTCTCCCAGGGCCGCTATGCTATTTTTTCCTTTGGAGAACTAATATTAAAACCCAATGACCAATATTTTATTTTATAAAAATCTGAGAAATTTTACTTGATTCAACGACGATAATTATATTCAATTTATTGAGTTTTTATTTTTTATTTTTTATAATACTAAGATGTTAATATTTTTAAATTGAAACCAAAGGGACCAAAACAAGATTTCTATCAAAGTTCAAGTGTACAAAGCGTCAAAATGTAGACTCCAATTTCAACCATGATTTTATCATAACAGCAATGGTTTATAATGGAATGTGTAAATAATTCCATGCATACATATATTCCATACATATATTTATTTAATTAATAAAGTTTATATTAGTTAATATGGAATTAAATAATTCAACTTCTCCTGAAATCCGAATTAAACCGAATGTATAATTCTCCAGCTTTATAATGCAAATGTATAAATTCTCCAGTTATACATACATAATTACATATCAACAGGTTTTTATAATTATCGAATAATCGAATTAATTTTACAACAGTAAATAATAAGTATAATTATTACAAATAAAAATTCAACTATAATTATAATTTTCATAGCAACTCTATTTTCATCGAATCTGAAATAAAAACTGTGGGGTTGTGAGTTAACGCTCAGTAAAATTTGAACCACTCTAATACGTGTGCCCAATCAATACAACAAATAAACACATATACATTTATCAAATATAATTTCACATAATTATAATTATTTCATGCGAACTAACAATTATAATTCAACCACAATAATATCATAAATCACACAATAAAAAAATTAAAGACATATTAAAAGAGTTAGAAATTCTACTTGAAATTTGAAATGAATAATAATTAGCAAACGAAACTATTTTATTTTTCTTCATTTATTTTTATTTTTATTTTTTCTCATTTCCCCGTCCCTGCATCATTTTTTTTTTGTTCTTGTGTATATATATATAGTTATTTGATCATTATATGCTTAGTATTAATATATACTTAATACATATATAAGTTGATAACTTTACTTTCTTTAATCACTATCTCATCTTACACGTGTTTGATCCATACACATCATACATATGTATGTGCATAGGATGCGATAAACTTGTGGCCACGTAATTTTCCCTTTTTCTTCTTTTTTTTCCCCTTAAATTCCTAGCCATAAATGATAGTTTACCTTACAAAATTTACAAGAAAATTATACTAACATATCATAATTATAAAATAATTCATATTGAATCCAATAATTATACTTATCTCCTCACAAATTATCAAAGAAAACTGTCTGAGCTTCCTGATTAAACTAAACTACTAAGGGATCAACACATATTTATCGAATTTCAAAAAGAGTCAGAAGAAATGATTTTATCCTCTTATTTCTTGAACCGAGAGATCCATGGGGGAGGTTGGAGTATTACAGGGGAAATTTTAACAAATTTGGGTATTTGGAGAGTTTGCTCTTGGCTCGGAACGAATAGAAGATCTATCAATATGCCACGGCTTTAACGATGGATGCATAATAGGCAGTAGTAACAAAGGGACTAGTTCCTACTTCTGCAGACCCCATGGTCTAATTCCACGCCAACTGGCGAAATTTTTTTTGGAAGGCCTATTAGTATATCTAACACATGATTAAAATGTGAAAAAACTGTCCTCTGAAAAATCTGGAGAGAGAAATCACGTGCCATACATACTCTAGCAATCATATTACTTGCCATAAAAGTTATCACCACCGATTGGCCTTTTATATTGGGGCAAAGTTCACTTGGATTCCCTCTCTAAGAAACCTCACGGGGCAAAACACAATTCAAGCCTCTCATTAAACAAAGTTAGGGCCCCAAATTTCCAATTATTTACTATACTAACACCACCTATTATTTTTATTTTTTATTTTTTTTTACAAATCCCACTAATTAAAAAAAATTAATTTTATTAAAATACCCCCGATACAACCAAAAACTATCTCGGTCAGCAGATCGCCAACTAAAAAAGAACATTTTGGTTAATTGATAATTTCGGAATCACAATCAACAATTTGGAGATTTGAAAAAAAAAAAAAAACATTTTTTTAATAGCAAAATAAAACTGTAGCAAACTATATCTGAAGCAAATGCATCAAATTTCTAATTTCATTAAACAAAATCTAATGAAAATGAAGCAAAATTTCCGAAATCATAGAAGAAAAAATTTGATTTATTCAGATCTAGAAGAAAAATTAGCAAAATACAAAATTCGGAAGAACACGCAGTGAATTTCGGATTACATCGAACAAAGTCAGAGAACAGAACAAATTTATGACTAGCACAATAAATTTCTAAAATCACAGAAGAAAAATAGGAAAAATAAAATTCAAGCGACCAAAATTCGAAGGAAAAAAAACAATTTCTGATTGCATCAAACAAAATTGGTGGAAAACACAACAAACATTTCAGATGTGGTGATCGTTGTAGCAGTGGTAGTTGTCGTCGCTGAGGTGTTTAAAGCCGTTATGATGGTCTGGTGGTCGCGGAAGGAGATAAGTTGGAGGTCACAGTGTGCGGTCACGGAAGGAGATGGGGAGAATTGTGGCTGGGGAAAATTGGACGATGAAGATGAGAGTTTTTTAATCTTTTTTTTTTTTAAGGTTGTTATTGGGGTATTCATAAAAGATTTTTTGAACCCTTCATTTTTAAGGCGAGGATCTCTGTGGAGATAGATCTGAAGGTTTTTGACAAGGTTACAATCTAAATCTCGGAAGTTGTGGTGGTGAGAAAGGGTGTGGCACTGATCTATCGGTGGATGATGGTGTTCAGATGCGATTTCGTGGCAGGTCTTGAGTAGTGGTGGCTCGGAAGTGGTGACCCAATGGAGATGCGGGTTGATGGCGATGATCGGCGATTGAGCAACAGAGAGAGAGGGAGAGTTTGGTGGTGGTGGTTGTGGTTGCCTGTGTTGCTGCACAATTAAAATAAGAACGAAGTTACCAAATTTTCTTGGGTTGAGTTACGGACCAGGTCGCTTTCCTTAAGATGTTTTGCGGCTCTGCCCAAGAATGTGCAAGCAGTATCACAGCTCCGTCGTTCTCAAGATAAAACAACCCAAAATTACATCTGTCTAGGACCTTCTTTGCACGGCAGAATGCCTGAAAACTGTATACCTACACACACTGTTCGGAAGGCGATCAAACTGATCGAAATAACTACTCGGAACACTGTTTGAAAAGCGAAATAAAAATCGAATAGATTGATCGTTTGGAACAGACTGATCGTCGACAAAAACGAGCGAAGTAAAACTATTTGGTTTTGTATCTGAAAATAGATGTAATCGTCTTTGTTTATAAGCCAAAAAACATAATCAAAATGTTGGAAATGGTTCGAAAAACGTGATAATATTTCCGAAAATCAAGGAGGAAATCGTGGAAAGAAATTGGTTACCAAGTCAAAAATCTGATTTCTAAAATAAAATTAATATTTTATTAAATAAATTTTTGTCCAAAAAATATAAGTGGCACCTCACCTCACATGCGCGCTCGGCATAGCACGGCCGGCCGGAAGGCGGCGGCGGTGGCGCGCACGCACGTGGTAAACCAGTAGAGATGTAGCTCCTCTCCGTTCCACAAAAATATGGGTATTCCTTGGGGCACACTCCAAGTATTCTACCCATCCCTAATTATACTCCTCTAAACCCCTTCTCCCAAGTAATGTGGGATAAAAGAAAAAGAGGAAAAACTTGACACTTAATTTTTATTTTTCATTTAAAAAGTAAAAATTCATTTATACTCCAACAATCCCCCACTTAAATTTTTAAAACAATTTTTCATCGAGCAGTATAAAACAATATAAGATTATGCATAAGCAAAGATGTCTATCGACTTGAACTTTTACATATTGAAGATGATTTAGATTATACTAGATTAACTCGTAGTTTTGAACTCTATCTCTAACAATATTACACATACAACCCTATTAGGGTGTAGTCCGAAAGCTTGTGCTTTACGGCCATGCACGTGTATTCTAGTATAGTGAATGCTCTAGAGAATTTACCCAAAATTCTATAGGAAGCGACCACACTTCTACATTCACATAGGTGAGTCTATCAAAAGTACTCCTGTAACTAGATACTCCACTCCAAATAGAATATAGATCTTATTAAGAGTTAATAAAAACTCAACCTTCATTTCGCTTCAGGATATCATGCTTCAATCAACACATGTATAGAATAGAACTCAAAATTAATATTATAGCATGATTCTCCTCATATCTTTTTATGAATTGTTATTATCATTTGAACATATTTCTAGGGATCTCCAACCTATAGGTTGGGTTTCTCTCACAAATGACTCGTCAATGTATGGGCTTGAGTTCAACTCCTTTTGAGGTTCTGTAAACATTTTCTCGAGCTAATCCTTTCGTCAAAGGATCAGCTAGCTTATCATCAGATCGTACATGATCCACTCTTACAGCTCCAGTTGAGATTACTCTCTAATAGTGCTGTGTTTGTGACGTATTTGTCGTATTTTTTCCGTTATAACAACGGTTTTAAATTTTTGCAATAGCTGCGGTACTATCGCAATGGATCAAGACGGTTGGAATCGATCTCTCCCATAAAGGGGTATCAGAAAGTAGACTTCTTAATCACCCTGCTTCTTCTCTAGCTGATGCTAGTGCAATCATCTCAGACTCCATAGTAGATTGAGCCAAAATAGTCTGTTTCTTAGATTTCCAAGAAACAGCTCCACCATCTATGCTAAATATTTAGCCGCTAGTTGCATTGGAGTCATTTGAAAGAGTGTTTCAATCAGTATCGCTATATCCTTCTAGAATAGCGGGAAACTTCTGATAATGTAATTCAAGGTTCATAATTCTTTTTAGGTAATCTCATGATCCTTTCAATAGCATGCGATTGCTCAATATTAGGTCTGCTTGTAAACCTGCATAGTAATACCACAACATAAGTTATGTCAGGCCTAGTGCAATCAGTAGCATATAGTAGACCACCCATGATGCTCACATACTCAGATTGTCTAACACCTTCATCGGTGTTCTTGAATAACTTTACACTAGGATCATAAGGAGTACATGTTGATTTACAGTCAAAGTAATTGTATTTCTTTAGTATTTTATCTATATAATGAGATTGAGCGAAAGAAATTTCATGTTTAGACCTAGTTATTTTGATACCAATGATCACATTAACTTCACCAAGATCTTTAATGTCAAAATTAGCACATAACATAGATTTCACATTGTTCACGACATGAATATTTGAACCAAAAATCAGCAAGTCATCCACATAATATATAATAGTGTAAACATCGATTTTCGATTTGTAATAAATGCATTTGTCACTTTCATTCACTTTTAAACCATGTGAGATAACAATATTATCAAATTTCTCATGCTATTACTCAAGTGCTTGTTTCAAACCATGAAGAGATTTATCTAATTTGTACACTTTGTTTTCTTAACCAGAAATTATAAATTTTTCAGATTGGTCCATATAGATCACTTCTTCTAATTCACCATTTAAAAAAAATAATTTTAACGTCCATTTGGTACACAACAAGATCATGAATAGCAGCAAAGCACACGAATAGAAGTAATTCTAGAGACAGGAAATAAAGTATCAAAGAAATCTACATTTTCTCTTTATCTAAACCCTTTGGCTACAAGACGAGTCTTATTGCTTTCTTCTTAAGAATCCATTTACATCCTATTGTTTTACAACCAGGAAGTAAATCTACTAAATGCCAAGTTCTATTTGACTTGAGAGAGTCCATTTCATCATCTATAGCCTCTTGCCACAAATTGACATTTATAGAAGATAGTGCCTCTTGGAGGGTGAGACGATCATCCTCTAAGGTATATGTACTAAAATCTTAACCATAATCCTTAGCAATATGAACCCGTTTACTTTTTATAGGTTCAAGCTCGAATTCCTTATCAGACTCATTAATTCTAATGACAGGCACATTACTAGATGTCGAGCCCCCAATATTCTTCAATTTAAAAGGAAATTTTTGTTCATAAATATCAGTATCATTAGATTCAATAATAACATAATCATACAAGTGAGAAGCAACACCAAAGTTAAGCAAAATAGCAATTACAGACTCAGAAAAAATTATATTTTTCCTTTCAGCCTTACCATTCATTTAAGGAGAATAAGGTGCAATTTTTTCATGAATAACCCCATGAGAATTATAAAATTCAATGAAAATATCATAATCATAGTCGGTTCCTCTATCACTACGCAATCTCTTAATTTTCTTATTGCATTGATTTTCAATTTCAGTCACAAATAATTTAAACATATCAAACGCTTCACTTTTATTTTTCATGAGATAAACAAAAGTATAATCAGAGCAATCATCAATGAATGTAATAAAATAGCGTTTTCCATTTCTAGTCAAGACACTATAAAATTCACAAATGTCAAAATGTATCAAATCAAGAGGTTTGGGAACCTTAGCTTCACTACAGAATTCATATTTCTCAAAATCATTCAAAGTCAATTTCGGAATCAGTTATAAGTTTCGCATGTTTTTAATAATGCGTTTGTTAACGTGACATAGTCTATCATACCAAATATTAAAAGAACAATGTGTAAGCAAAAGTTCAAATTTTATTAGCATCAACATTCAATTTGAACATTTCATCAGTTGCATAACCCTTCCCAACAAATACATTATTTTTTGTTAAGGTGTACAAATCAACCCCAATAGCTTGAGTAAACTCAACTTTGTTGAGAAGATAGCCTGAAACCAAGTTCTTTCTCATATTCGGAGTATGCAGAACATCTTTTAGGATGACAATCTTTTCAGAAGTAAACTTCAATTCCACGTCACCAGAACTAGCAACAATAGTGGAGTGGGAATCACCCAACAACACTTTTTTGTCTTTAGTTTCAAAATAAGATTTGAACATTGCACAATCATAGTAGACATGGCGATAAGCACTAGTGTCTACCCACTACCCTTCGGATCCACCAACTATGTTAATTTCAGAAATCATAGCTACAAGTTGGTCATCGGTAAGATTCGTCTATGGAGTAGGACAACGTCTTTGCCGGCAGTTCCGAGTCATATGACCCGCATTTTTATAGTTAAAGCAAGTAAATTGTTCAGAATCAATTCTTGAAGGGGGTTTTTGTCTATTCTGATTTTGATGAGTATTTCTGTTTTGGTTGTTGTGGTTGCGATTCTGATTCTTCATATTTTTTCTTTGGGTTTTAGGACAGCGGATGATGATCTCTTGTGAGCGTTGTTAGAAATAACAAGCACTTCATCTTTCTAATCTTGTTTACAGGTTGCCTACTCAATCCGAAGATGAGTAATCAAACTTTCTAAAGAAAAATCTTTTGTTTTATTCCTAAGAGTACTCTAAAAATCTTTCCAAGAAAAGGGTAATTTGTCAATTAAAATAGCAACTTGAAATTGTTCATCAAGAGACATACCTTCAGCAATTATTTCATGAGCAATTTTCTGAAGTTCATGAGATTGAGCTTCCACAGATTTGTCGTAGGTCATTTGGTATCTCAGATAATGACTAACAACATATTTTTTCATTCCATCCTCCTCAGTGTCGTATTTCTTCTGAAGAGCTTCCCAAATTTCCTTTGCAGTTTTGTTAGAACAATAATAGTCATACAAATCATCAGACATACTATTGAGAATAAAATTCTTACAACGAAAATCATTTTCATTTCAAGATTTATCTTCCTGAATCTGAGCATCAATAGGGTTTTTATGTAATTCAAATTTTTCAGAAGTATAGACATATGCAACTTTTTCCATAGTTAGAAAAAATAACATCTTCTACCTCCATCTTTTAAAATAAGACCCATCAAAACGAAAAGGCTTGTTAAGATCAACAGTAACTTGTTTAGACTCGTGATCAGAAGACATTGCAGGAGATATATGGTATAATATAACGTCTTAAAATTGTTGTTGCACAATTAAAATACGAACAAAGTTACCAATTTTATTGGATTAAGTCGCGGATTATGTCGCTCTTTTTCAGACGTTTTGTGACTCTGCCCAAGAATGTGCAAGCAGTATCACAGTCCCGTCATTTTCAAGATAAAATAACCCAGAATCACATCTGTCTAGAACCTTTTTTGCACGACAGAAGGCCTGAAAATTGTACACCCACACACACTATTCAAAAGGTGAACAGATTGGTCGGAATAACTAGTCGGAACGTTGTTTGAAAAGCGAAATAAAAATTGAACAGACTGATTCTTCATAACAGACTAATTGTCTGCAAAAACGAGCGAAGTAAAATTGATTTTTTGTGTATTTGAAAACAAATGTAATCGTCTGTATTCATAGGCCAAAAAACTGAATCAGAACGTTGGAAACGGTTCAAAAAACGTGGAGATATTTTAGGAAATCAATGAGGAAATTGTGATGGGATGTAACTCCTCTATCTTTCACAAAATATAGGTACTCCTTGGGGTACACCCCAAATATTCTGCCTATCCCTAATTATACTCCTCTAAATCGTTTCTCCCAAACAATATGGGATAAAGTGAAAAAAGGGAAAATTTGACACTTAACTTTTATTTGTCATTTAAAAAGTAAAAATTCATTTATGCTCCAATAGCCTGCAAGAAGAGAGAAAAGCTTTAGAGAGCGAAATGGAGGGAAGAGAGCTGAGAGTGAGAAATGGTGGAGGGAAGCAATGAAGGAAACACGAGGAAGAGGAGACAGCTGAAATGAACCCTAATTGAATTTGAGGTTAATTGGGATTAATATGTTTGAGCAAAATGATTGACGGTCTAAAAATATGGAGAGGTTTATCTCTGATCTGACGGTTCTCTTTATCTCAGTCCTGATTTTTTATATAGATTTTTACTCAGCTGGTGTTTGGTTAGTAATTTTTTTATCAGATTTCTATTTTTTGTTCAAAAAAATTTAGAATAGAAACAATAATTTGAAAACATTTATATTATGTTCTCAAAAATTTGTTCTAGAAATCAGCGAAACAAAACAAAAATAGATTTTTTGAACCATTCGTTTCTTCCACCTTACTCCTAAATTGTGTGCTCAGTATGCATTGATTGTATACAATACAAATCTTTTTATGTTAAATTGTCAAGAACATATTCTTTATATAAAAATAAATAAGAAAAAAAGGAATATTGGTGTAAGAAAGTTGCTAACACCTGCAATTGATCCAATTAGGGTGCAATGGGGCAATTTTATGTTAGGGTCGGATCCTAATTGTCTGGTCCAATGAGTTCTCCTCATCAGTACATTTGGAGTCCAAGCTAAGACCTATACAAGGACCAACTAGGATGTCTCCGACGAATTCTTTCTGGTGTGAGAGTAAGAGCTCAGAGGAAAATAAGAGTTCAGGTGTATTAGACACAAAATCTCTACTACTTCATGCATCAAGCAACCCGTTATTTATAGGTGAGGGGGCACAGATTAGAACTAGAAAATTAGAGCTTGGACCTTGGATAATTGATATATTTTGGTGCGTAACAAATAAGGTGGTGCGTGGGTTGATTATGCCTTTGGACCATAACTTTGGATCCATCAAATGTGATACGTGGGCTTGCCAGAGGGATTAAGAGATAATGTCCAATCCATAGGGGTGTAAAAGGCCATATGGAGGCGAAGAAAATATGTTTGTACTTCGCAAGTCGGAGATTGATCTAGGGCAATGAGGCCTCGGCGGACAATCGAAGGCAGGTGTTCGACTATACGAGGTTGGAGGTTGGTTGGAGGTAAGGGGTAGCCAATGTCGTCGAGGTCCACAATGGTCTAGCCGGTCTATGGTAATGGGTCTATGATGTTCAATGACATGTGTCATGCTGCCATATGGCGGTTATGCATTTTTTTGAAAAAAAATTGGGTTCAAGACACTGCATTATCACCAACAATTTTTGGAGATTAAGTGTAAGACCCAATTTTTCTATGTGCAAATTTTTAATTGTATTTTAAAATATTTAAAAAATATTTGGATATAATATATTATTTTAAATTTTACTTTAAAATTTTTGACGGATTATGATGTTATTTAAAAATTAGTTTTAAGAAGTTGGGGTAATACGTTAATTTAATTTTGACTTTTAAAAGTTTAGGGATTATTATATTATTTGAAATATAATTTTAAGATTTTTTGAATATAATTAATATTCTCTTTCTATTAGAAGAGTAATTTGTGTGTGTCTGTATATTTATATTGATACAAATGGTTGCGACAAGGGAGTTTTGAACACTAGACCTCCTACTAGGGAGACACTCTAGATAACCATTCCTATAATACCTAATTTCATAAAAAATTATGAACTGGTGTACAGAGAATGAGAATTCATGAAACAACTTCCAAATGTTTATTTGTTGGAGTCACATATTCTTGTGATTCGAGAAAGGCGAGAGGCGAAGAAGCAGAGTTGGAAGTTTCAAATCTAGCCATCTACATCACAAATCCAACCAAACCACAGCCTGAATCGACGGAGTTGCCACCACTTGAGCCATCGCCGAAAGCCTCTAGAGAGAGAAATTGAGAAATCAAAGCGGAGATAGAGAGAGTGTGAAAGAGATGTTGGAGAAATCACCGCTAAAATGGGACAAAGTTGGAGAGGAGCTTCGTTTGTATTGAAGCAGCACAAAGCCTTCACTCTTGAACAGGCAGGGGAGGGGGCATGGAAATATCTCCACCGCCACCTCCCTCAAATAGAGTTTTTTAGAGGAAACTAAGCTGAGGAAGGATAATGCTCTAATATCATATTACAAAATGAAGCAAGAGAAGAATAGAATGAAAAATACATCTTCTTATTGGTGTTGAATAGAAACAAGACTAAAATATATAAAAGAGAAAATAACGAACTAACAACTATAGAGATGAGAAAATATATTCTAATCTAAAATGTAATCATGGGTAAAGTCTTCCCACTAAAAGATGATGTTTCAAATTCAAATGCTCCTTTTTGTTCTCCTTTTTAAACTTTTCTCTTTATTTCTTTGCTCTGCTTTGGTACGTTTGTAGTTAAATGTAAATTTAAAAATTTTTAATTTTCAGTTCCATGAAACCAAACACTGCATTTCTTTCTTTGCATTGGTGAAACAAGGAGCTTTAGTTGCTTCTTAATTGAAGAAGGCATTTTCAGTAGTAGTATGCAATGAATCATGATTGTGTCTGAAGACAATATCAGCATCTTTGTCCCCTCTTCCACTACAGTTGACGATCACCTTTGTGCCGTCCGGCAACGCCGGACGAAGATCCTCCAGAAATGCCAGAGCATGAGAGGCCTCCAGCGCCGGAAATATCCCTTCCAGCCGGCATAGCCTTTCATAGGCTGTAAGGGGGAAACAAAACAATTAAAATTCTGATAGCACAAATACATTTGTTTTATTTTTTATTTTTATTTATTTTTTCTTATCTGTTTTTGGAAATTAAAAAAGCAAGGAAAAAACAAAACAGAAATACCGTTGAGAGCTTGTTGGTCTGTGACCGCGTAAAACTCGGCTCGGCCGGTGTCTTTAAGAAAGCTTAGCTCCGGGCTAACTCCAGGGTACTCCAATCTACGTGCGTAAGGAAAAAAAAATTAAAATAAATAAAAATTTGCTCAAAATTATGTAATTTCTTAATTCCACAAAATTATTATTATTATTATTATTATTATTATTATCTATACGATTTTTTGAAAATGTGGTTTCAAGACTTGAGGGATATTAATAGATTTTTATTTAAAATTTTCCCTCCCCTATTTACAAAATGGTTAAATTTAATTAATAGTTAAAAAAGAGTGAAATTCAACTACTAACCCAACACCAATGGAGTGTGGCTCAATAATCTGACCCTCCTCATCCTGCAACAAATAGCTCATGGCTCCATGGTAGACCCCAACTTCCCCCCTCGCCAAAGTGGCGGAGTGCTTCCCACTGCTCAGCCCTCTGCCGCCGGCCTCCACCCCAATCAGCCGCACCTCTACATCTCCGACGAACTCATGAAACAAACCCAGTGCGTTTGACCCACTGCCGACACAGGCAACAAGCACATCCGGCTTCCCACCCCACTTCTCCGACGCCTGTCTCCTCGTCTCTTTTCCGATCGCCGACTGGAATTCTCGGACCATCCGGGGGTACGGATGGGGACCCACGGCGGTTCCGGGGAGGTAGTAGATTTCGTCTAGGTTTCCGACCGAGTACCGGAATGCTTCTGAGGTTGCGTCTTTGAAAGTTCCTTGGACCGATTTGACCTTCATTAATTAAGTGGCACATTGTGTGAGACACCCTTCATAATTTATTTTTATTTTTTTTAATTCTAACTGTTTGAATAAATTTTAAGTTAATTGTTTAGTATCAAATGAGTTGAATTTATCAAATTACTTGATATTATAATTAAAATCAATTAAAATCTTTATAAAAATTAAAAAAAAAAAAAATTGATGAAAATTAAAAAAAAAATCTAAAAAAAAAATAATTTAAAAAAAAAAAAAACACACACACAAAGAAATATATAACATCTTATTATATTAATATCGTGTGACAGTTATGTGTCTATTAATCATTTTACATTTTAAAAAAAATATATTATTAAAATAATTAAAAATTATATTTTGATATTTTTTTGCTGTTAGCTTAGCTCCAATTTTTGCGACCCACTATGTTTTTTTTTTCTAGTATATATGTTGAATGAGGGGTTTAAACTCTAGACCTTTCACATGAGAGATAAATTAGATGTCCACTAAATTACAAGTCTTGTGATTGCAACCCAGTATTTATCCATCCACTTATTCATTCCAAAATTATCTTGTATTACATGAAAATCGCTGTAATTAATTTTTAGGGGCATGCACCATTTAGTCCTAAAATACAAAAGAAATTACCAAATACTCCCATCACTTTTTTTTTGCACCAATAAGTCCTTTTGTCTTTTTATGACCAAAATACTCCTCACATTAATGTTAAATGTAACATCAAAATTATTAATTTTTTTTTTTATGCTATTTTTTTCTGACCAAAATATACTTCATGTGGATGTTGAATGTAACATTCGGTGTTGAATGTAACATCAATTGTTTGTTTGTTTGTTTGTATTTTTATTTTTTTTTAATGCTATTTTTTTCTAACCAAAATGCCCTTCATGTAGATGTTGAATATAACATTTAACACCTGTAAGTGTTGAATATAACATCAACTGTGTTTTTTTTTTAATGTTATTTTTTTCTGACCAAAATGCCCCTAATGTGGATGTTGAATGCCCCTTATGTGGATGTTGAATGTAACATTCAACACCTGTGGATGTTGAATGTAACATCAACTGTTTTTCTTTTTTTTAATGTTATTTTTTTCTAACCAAAATACTCCTCATGTGGATGTTGAATGTAACATTCAATACCTATGAATGTTGAATATAACATCAACTGTTTTTTTTTTTTTTTTTAATGTTATTTTTTTCTAACCAAAATACCCCTCATGTAGATGTTGAATGTAACATCCATTATTCTCTTATTTTTGTATGCAGAGTAAAATACATATGATATTACATTGAACACCTGTAAATGTTGAATATAACATCAATTGTTCTCTTATTTTACATTACGTTTAGTAACGATTTTATCCTAAAATTAAGATTTTTTTTTTTTTTGGAAACATATAAAAGTGACAAAAGTGATAACGTTTGGGGGTAAAGCTGTAATTTATGGCGGCGGTGGAGACCGGCGACTGGCGGTGGCGGCGGTGTCCGGCGACCGGCGGCTAGCGGCTGACAAAGGTGGTACACCAATTTGACGATCTTCCTTCTCAATGTGAAACTCATGGGAGGGCATTTCGGTAAACTCAATCCTCACCATTTTTTAAAATGGGACTAATTGGTGCAAGGAAAGGTGTTGATGGGACTAATTGGTACAAGAAAAACGTGTTGACGGGACTAATCGGTGCAAAGGAAAATCGATGGGTGTAGGTGGTAAATAATTTTTTTTTTTTGGGATTAATAGGTAATTTTCCCTAATTTTTACATAACGCAGTAATATAGAAATTCTGACAAAATTTATGAACTTCTAATTAAAAAAACTTACCGTGACCAAAGTTAAATTTAAATTAGCAAATTGTTTACCCACAATCCATGTTTTTATATCAAAAGAGACCAAAATTTTAAGGTTTGATTGACCTGGGCACCAAGCAACTTCATGAGCAGAACATTAGATGATTGTCTCTCCATGTCTTGATTCCCCATGAAGATTGTACACTCCAATGAGAGCTTAGCACAAGCAGCCGCAGCGGCAATACCGTGTTGGCCGGCGCCGGTGGCTGCCGTAATGCTTTTCCGGCCGATTCTTTTGGCGATCATGGCTTGGGCAATAGCATTGTTGATCTTGTGGGAGCCTCCATGACAGAGGTCCTCTCTCTTCAGGTAAATCTCCGGCCCTTTTCCGTCGCCGTTCTTGTAGTAATCTGTGAGCCTTTGGGCATAATATAGAGGTGTTTCACGGCCTATGTAGTCTCTCATTGCTGTAGCAAGCTCTTCCTGTATTAACATTTTTTTTTCCACATAAACATTAGGACAAGAAACGTTTGTTATTTTTTAAAATATTAAAAAAATATTATTTTGACAAAAAAATTATTTTTCCTTAAAAGTAATACAAAATATTGAAGGATTTTTTTTTTTTTTTTAACCCCAAATTTTACAACTCATTATTCATCTAATCCATTCGGTACAATAATTTTTCAAGAAGTTCAATGATTTTGTTAATAGTTCAAAATTACTGCACGTCATAAAAGTTACTATAATTTTTCACATAAAAAAATTACAATTTTTTTTTAGTACAATAACTTTAAACTTCTGGCAAAAACTATTGTAAATTGTAGACTGTATGAGCAACATTTTAAGTTAATAACTTGTTCAAAAGTGTGTTTAAATGTGTAAAAATAATATCTTACTACTATATATATAAATTAATCTCTTAATCTTAAAAAAAAAAATCCATAAATGATTAAAAAAGTGATTTGAAAGATATATCTTTTATCGTTTATAATATAAAATTTTTTGAAAATAAAAAATAATTATTTTTATCATTTTTATAAAAACATTTAAAATCATGTATTTTTAAAATTATTTTCTTATTAAAAAACTGTTAAATTTTATTCACTTTATTATCTATTATGAAAGTATTTATCCGAAAGAAAAAACATGAGATTCGAGTACTAGAAGTAAAGGTCCTGGTTGCAAGTGGTCCCATGATCATGTCAATTATTTAGCTATAGGTCATTTTCGTGGGTTGGCCTGGACTATAACCTGCTTTTTAATTCTATAGACATTTGAGATAACCTGGTAAAAAGTTTGAATGTGACAAGACACTAAATTTAATTTTTCCATCAAGGCTCAAAATGAGATATAACTTTCCCGCCAAGAAATATGTCGAATATTTTTATATCGCTCTATTGTCGGTCAACCAATTAAAATGTGACTCGTGAGGTATAAGGGTTTATTCCAAAGACCTCTCTTATCTTTTACTCTTATACCACAAATCTTCTCTATCATTTTACAAATATCAGTCAATTCCATTTATCAATATTTTTGTGTGAAAATACCATTTTACCCCTGATTTTTATCAAATATTATACAATTTATGTATTTCTAAATAAAATTACTGGTTTACCCCTTTATTTTTCATTTGCTAGAAACGCTTTGAGAGAGAGAGAGAGAGAGAGAGACCACCTCCGCCGTTCATGGAGATCCGATAATTCGCCGTTTGGATTCATCATCGCCGATCCACCATTTGCCGTCTTCGGATCTGTCCATCGTTCGGCGATTCGGTGCTCCACCGTTCGTCGTTCGAAGCTTTCATCGTCGTCGGCCAAACACCATGTTCGCTGCTTGTTTAGCTGTTCTAAGGAATCGAAAATGACGGTGCTGCTCGACGATTTCGAAGGGGGTTGTCTCACTGTTTGTCGCCAGTTGTTCTAAGGTGAAATCGATCGTGGACATCGACGGTCCATATCCGTCGCGGCGGCGATAAATCTAGCGTAGATCCTTCGTGGCGGTAACGGAGCTAAGACATCGACTGTCTAGATTCTTCACGGCGGAGACGGATTTGGTTCTGCCCTCCCAGATCCGTCGCGGTGGCGACGGATCTGTTGCAAGTTTGAGGAGGATATCAAAAACCAAAAGAAGGAAAAAGTTGTTCAATTCACTGCATATGGGAAAGGTCAATCTCTTGGACAAGCAGGCACCGATAATTCTAATCCTTGTTCCAAATCTGATGCAAAAGATTTAGTTGTTGACAAAAATAGAGCAAATAAAGATTTTTCAAAAGCGAAAGCATCTGGTAAGAGACATCTTGGGGATGCCGAAGTTTCTTGAGGATGCAGAAGTAAAAAAACAGGCTCTTGAAACAATGGTTGGATCATTAAAGAATATCTCTAGTCCTCGCAAAATTCCTTCACTTTCTCGTGACAATTCATTCAAGAATTTAGATAGGGGGAAAGTAAAACCTGTTGATTAGTCTCATTCTGTTATAGATGCAGAAGTTGTCCGCCCTACTTCCACAGGGCCACGATCATCACATACAACTCAAGGTATATTTCACCATTTGATTTTTTGGTTTCTTTGACTTGCAATTTTTGATTTAATTTCCATGAAATTATTAACATTGCAATAGCTTATGGTGCTTTTGCAGGTAACTTAATGAAGTATAATTCGTTCAGTTTCGAAAATCAATAGCCAAAAGTTAAACATACTGATAATCTATCGTCGCCGCGATGGATCTGGGAGGGAGGGAACCCGAAATTGATATCCTACAAAGCCGCCTTCGAAATACAATGGAGGCAATTTCAAATCCTGAAAACCCTTCAACTGTCAAAGCTGCTGCAATTGTTGCTGATTTGGTCCCTGTCCCTTCCCTTTGGCTGATTATTTACACCCTTTTGCCCCTGTCCCTGCCCTTTACTGTTTTTGTTATCAATTTGTAAGTTCTTGAGCTGATTATTGATGGGTTGATTTCCGCCATTGTTGGGTTTACTAGGAGCAAATCTCCGGCAAAGAGTTGGTTAAATTTGATTTTTCATTTCTTTTCATTTGTGTTTAATAAAAAGGGCATATTTGTCCAATAAATTAAATTAAGAAATGGTATATTGGTCATTTTATTGAAGTAAATGATTTTGAGGGTATTTTTATCAACAATAAAGTCGTGTCAGCAACTTTTCATTGATAGGGAAAGTAAATGATTTCAATTTTAAAACTATAGGGATGATTCGTATTTGTCAATTGTTAGGGGAAATTTCTAGTGGCAAAAGATAGGGGAGATCTTTGTTATAAACCCTAATTATTAATGTAAAAGGTACAAAACCTCATTTTATGAATTACCTTGTAGATTCAGAGGGGCTCAAAACCTTCCTGCCCTGATATCAGAGTTTAGGTTACGTTAACTTTGACCCAATAATCACAAAGAGAGAGACTGATCGAGAGTTCATTAACCAAAGGCTCGATGTGGGAGGGAGAGATTGTTATATTTTTATTTGATGTAGGATGTGAAAGATGTTGGTGGACAAATTATAAATGTGAGGAAAAACCTCACCCTATTAGCTAACTTTTAGAGTTGAGAGATCTCAAACCATCCTACAATATATATATGTATGTATGTATGTGTGTATGTGTGTATATATATATATGTGTATGTGTATATACATACACTTTAAAATGTGGAAACAACCAAAATCAACACCGTGGAATGGAAATAAAGGAAGAAAAAAGAATGAAAAGAGAGATTTAGGGCAAACCTGAAATTCAGGGTCATGCATAACCATATTAAATTCAGTTTCAAGGTTTCTCAAACCGGTGATTAGGGTTTCCGGCACAAACTTCCCTCCAAACCTTCCGAATTTCCCCGTTTTCATTACTCTTTCCTCGGTTTCCCTGATTTTCTTAGTGAGAGAACATGTTGTCTGATCACTGATATTCAAGTCAAGAACAGTTCTTTTGACTGTGCTGTGGCTTGATGCTGAACATGCAACTGGAGAATATTGAGCTGGTCTTGGATCATTAGATCCCAAGAGTTTAGTAGATGGAGGAAATGCAGTTTTGAGATTGCGTGCCATGGTTGGTGTGTGTGTGTGTGTGTGTGTGTGTGTGTGTGTGTGTGTGTGAGAGAGAGAGAGAGAGAGAGAGAGAGAGAGAGAGATGTATGAGACATGTTAACGTGGTAGTAAAAGTGGTGGTTAAATACTGATAGGAAGGACTGCAATGGCTAGGCAAAACGTGAGGACATATAGCGATAGTAAATGCACTACCATGTAGTATTATAGACACGTGTTGAACATGGTCCATGCTTGAACCTCAATTGAACCAAAGAAATTTTAGTACCATACGTTTGATTAATTCATTGACAGGTTTTGAGAGAGGCGTGAAATTCCGTCGTACTTATTTTCACGTGTAATTTGAGGTTGTTTGGAAAAATAATAATTTTTATTTTTATTAATATATTTTTGTAATAAGCAAGTATATATTAGATAATTTGGCAAAACCACGTTGAACAGGAGGATTTTATGAAAAATACTAAAAATATAATTTAACTTAGAAAAATATAAAAGAAAATGTCAAGAGTTCAATAAAAATTCATATTTTACTCAAAACTCATATAACAATATATCATACAAATCACGTAAGTTTTTCAACTTACAAAACTCTACTCTCCGCGTCTCTATCCAATTTTAACTCTATTTATACTATATGATATTTATATAATCATATAATATATATTTAAAATTCTATAAAATTTAAAGACACCATTATCTTAATGACTTTGTGTATTTATTAATCACTATCACATGACTCACGCAACTTATGTCTATTATCATTGATCTATTTATACCCACCAACTCAATAATAAATATCAAATTATTATTAAATCGAGTTTATTATTTTCAACATGACAAACTGAGTGCAAAACAATTTAAAAAGTAAACTGCACCACCACAAATAAGTCAAAATCAAACTACCACGACACTAAAGCACTAAAAAAAAGAGGGAGGGGGGGGGGGGGGGGGGGGAACCACCCACAAACACAAACTCGTGGGAGTTGTGAAATATTTTATTATATATAAATTATATTATCTTATTTAATAAAATTATTTGGGGGGGGACCACCCACAAACACAAACTCGTGGGAGTTGTGAAATATTTTATTATATATAAATTATATTATCTTATTTAATAAAATTATTATTAATAATAGATTTATAATAATTATAATTATGTGTTCTAATTACATGTTTATTATACATTATTATTGTGATTAAATTATAAAATTTATTAAAATGACTTTATGAATTCCATTATAAATATGTATGTTACAATAATATTTGTGTATAATTAGTGATTTTATTAATTATAATATTATGACTAATTAATATTATAATAAGAGTTACATAATCTATATACTATATATATATATATATATATATATGAGCAAGGATGAAAGGGAAAAAAAAGTGATGGAGAGAGATGTAGAGAAATTTAGAGTGTTAGGAGGTTCCAACTTAATACCATATATATGGTGCCAAGTAGAGTAATTCCTTTGATTTTTAAAGTGGTTTGGGAACTCTAATTTGGCCGATGTGGAACCGGAATCTAGCACCTATCCTTAAGTGCAACCCCCGGTTTGCATGGATGATTTGACTATAAAGAAATTATGAGAAATGTGCAACCCTCGGTTTGAACAAAAGATTTGACTACGAGGGAATAAGAGACCCATAACCTTGGATTTGATACCGTGTTAGGAGGTTTTAACTTAAAATCATATGGTATTAAGTGAAGTAACTCATTTGATTTATTTAGTGTTTATGAACTCTCATATGGTCGATATGGGATAAAAATCTAATATAGAGAAAATAGTGTGATACTATATGATAATATAGAGTTCACAGTGATTTGCTCTACCGCTACAGCAACTAACATTGGCCTGACTTCACATTCATCTTCAATCATCTGAGTCCATGTTCAAACTGATTCGATTCAATACTAATACCCATATGGCCATTGTAAGTGCGAGGATTCACACCATCATCCTCGCGGTATTGACTACTCGCAAGTATACAAGGTCTAGTTTTAATATAATAGATCTTGTAAGATCGGATATCGTTCCACTGGGAATGACGTGTAATTCGGTTGAGTATTGTGATTTAAATAGTTTCATATTATCTCGGCTAATCAAAATTTGTTTGTTTTCTATTTAATATACTAAGATAAACGACAACTATTAGGTTAGTTCTAATTACACTAATTACTTAGGTATTGATTTCTTTCACATAATGCATAATCGACGTCATTAAGTTAGCTATAATGGTTTTTATCTATTCCGACAATCTCTGTATCGATAACTTCTCCGCTACCTCTCCCGAGTGTAAGACGGGGGATTACACGACTTCGTGCCAACGAATAAGTCCCCTTCAACGCCTTTACGACCCTAGGTCGCTTGAGTCTTTAGCCAACATCATGGATTGCATACATTCTAACGCCCTCCCGGGTTATTAGAACGTCACGTTGTATTTACCCTATTCCGAATCCAGGGTTACCTCTCCCGAGTGTCAAATCCCGTATTCTCGGTTTATCAATACAAGCATAATATCAAGAATAATGGTAAACACAATCGGATTTAGACAAACAACATATTAAAGTAACATTAATTCATTCAACTTAACAATTACATGATTTCAACTACACCTAAGTAACATTTAACTAATACTATAAGATCTTAGCCATTTACCATACAAAATAAGAGGGATTCAACATTATTAGATATGAAAAAGTAATTACAAAGATAAAAACAAGAGAAGAACGATCAAATCTGAAAGTGAAACGGTTCATTGTCGCTAATGATCGGTCCGCAAGTGATTCTTCTTTGCCCGAATGATGAATCTCCTGCTTGATCTTCAAAATATAGCTTAAGAACTCTCTACTAGGGTTAGGGTTCATCAACAACCTTTTTCAAACGTGGGGAAAGGGGTATAAATAGGCCAAGGGGTTCAAAAATATCTAAACAGATATTTTAGACTATTCTGCGAAATGCGCCTAGGCGGTAGAAACTTCGCCTAGGCGGAGTTTAAGTCGATTAGAAATCCGCCTAGGTGATGGTTTATTTGCCTAAGCAAAAGACTAACTTCTTCGTCTTTTTTCTTTCTGACGAATTTTCGCCTAGGCAATAGAAACTTCGCCTAGGCGAATTTTCAGCAGTTCAGCACTTCCAGCAGTTCAGCATGTCCAGCATTCTGACGAAATTCCTCCTAAGCAGTAGAAACTTCGCCTAGGCGTATTTCAATATTTCAGCCCTTGCAACTTTCTGATGGATTTTCGCCTAGGCAAATTTCAACTTCTCAATGCTTTCAACCTTCTGATGGATTTCTGTCTAGGCGGTGGAAACTTTGCCTAAGCGAATTTCAACATTTCAGCATTTGGAACTTTCTGATGGATTTCCGCCTAGGCGGTGGAAACTTTGCCTAAGCGAATTTCAACATTTCAGCATTTGGAACTTTCTGATGGATTTCCGCCTAGGCGGTGGAAACTTCGCCTAGGCGGATTTGCGCTGTTCTTTGAAACCTCATTTTTTTATCTTTTGGCTACCCTTTTCTCCACCATTTCGCTCAGTTTGCCGATTGTTTACGTCCCTACTCCTAACTAATAAAAACAGCTAAAAAGATATTCAAACTTCAATAAAATACTCGAAAACTAGCAAATTCAGTTTAGAATTAGATAGGTAGTTTACACCTATCAGCCATGTCATTACACCAAATATATCTCAATGGTACTTTGATTCTCCGAGTTGCAATCAAATGACATTTGATGCCTCTATCGTTTTCTTTAAAACTCATGATGAGCATGCACCTATTATTCACATTGTTAATGGATCGAATATGCCAGTTAGCCATACTAGTCTCTTCCTTATATATATTTGGTCCCTAATCTTGCTCTTAATCTTATATTTGTTGGATAATTATGTGATCTTGGATTTGATTTGCACTTCTCTTCTACTGGTTTTCATGTGCAAGGCACTCAGAAAAGAAAGTTCCTTGGGACCAGTCGTGAAGTCGGGCGCCTCTTTGAGCTCACCAACCTCCAAGTCCTATTTTTACCAACATTATACAGTCAATCACCCGCCTTCATTTTATCACCCTCACCCATAGAATTATGGAACTCTCAGTTAAGTCATACTTCATCCAGCAGTCTCCATCGTCTTATTTTTAGTGGTCAGTTAATTGCAATTCAAATTGATTCATTGTCAACTTGTAAAACAATTAGCTTTACCTTTTAACGACAATCAATCTATTTCTCTTATTTTTCTTTCAAAAAGATTATGATTGTTTTTCTATTTTTAAAATTTAATTTTCTGAATATAATAGTGTTTTTCGCTCAAATAATGCAATGGATTACAAGGATCATGCCTTACTCAACCTACTTTACAAAAATAGGACGCTCTCCCATCAATCGTGACAGGAACCTCTCAACAAAATAGACGAGTCAAAAGAAAACATAAACACATTCTTGATACAGTTCAATCCTTCCTCATTTCTTCATCTTGTCTAGAGGGCTTTTGGGGTAAAGCTACCCTTACCGCAATATACAATACAAAATGTGTAAGACCTAATTTTTGCACATACATAATTTTTAGTTGTATTTTAAAATATTTTGAAAATAATAGGGTCCATTATGTCATTTAAATTTTACCTTAAAAATGTTTAGGGGTTGTTATGATATTTAAAAAATAAAATAAAATAAAATTTGAGAGGGTTAATAGGTTAATTTAGCTTGAGTTCTAAAAATATGAGGGATCAATTGTTATTTTGAAATATTAATTTTAATGTTTTTGGCTTAAATGATATTTAAAAATTCTAGGGGGGTATGCGTGTCATTAAACTAAAAAAAAATCTATTAATAAGACTATTTAAAAATATGGGGTTAATAGTAAATTTTTGCATGTACGAGTATGAGACCAATTTCCAATACCACATGTGTCATTGTGTTGAATTCTTGAATTCTTCCATGTATGAATCATGTGATCACTTGCCAATACAAATGACACCTCAAGCCATCTTTACACCTCATGCTTCCTTATATCACAACAAAACAAATTGGAAGGTTCATGCCTATTCTCTAATGCACGGCCAAGGTGAGATAAGGATGAGAAGAACAAATCAAAGAACAAAAGGAGAGGAAAAGGAAATTAGAAGTCCAGTTTGTACTCATTTCATCCAATTCTCTCCACTCATTTTCTTCCTCATTGAAGTTTCACAAGCGAGGCCGACCCCGTCAATATTTCGGAGCTAGCAAAGTAGCAGTGCGATTATCGAGGTGAGTGTATTGTTTTCTATGTAAATTGCCTAATTATATTTTCGTATTCAAATTGTACAAAAAAAGTGTTTATGAAAATTGACTTTTTTTTTAACGTTTGATGGATCAAGTAAAAAGTTTGAATTTGAGAATTGATTTTTATTATTATACCTATATGTCATAGTGTGATCCCGATAAGAGGGTATATCATATGGGATGTTGTTGTATTGTGACCTGACATGAGGGCAAGTCCTGCAGGCAGTTGTTGTTATTGTTGTTGACGATGATGATTATCATCCAGATATGGTAGTTTATATCACGTGTTGGCTTCAACCATTGGAGATATTAAATGTCCCTGACACTGATGACAACCTTAGATTGCACAGTTGTACATGTTACAATATTGTTAAAACTCCCGATCATGAGGTGAAACGATCCTATAGTTAGTAGGGAATCATGTGTGTGGTACTTTATTTCGGCTCAATGTGTGGTTATATTTATATTTGGTTTGGAAAGTAGTGTTGATAATTACGCTTGATCTATAAATTATTTTTATATTATGAAGATGGTACACCGATAAAATATTTTATCTCAAGTATAAATGCTAAAGACGAGTCCACTACTGTCGCTAGGTAGATCTAGAAGATATAGTGGGTTTTATTTTGATAGTTGTCAGGATAATTATTGGGAGTGAGCGGGTGAACTTTTTGTAATTTTGTTGTGAAATAGTTGTTTTAGTATAACCATTGAATATTTTGAGTTGGTGAAGTATCTATATCTTTCTCTGAAAATTCATATCAATAAATAGTTTATAAATACATGTGGTTGATCGGGTGACATCAAGTCGACATCATGCTCAGCCTCGGTTATTGGAGCCCAGGGTGGGGTGTGACAAAACGTGTCCTTTTCGCTACAATTCAGCATCAGTCTTCATTTAATCGTCTTTTCAGTAACCTCCAACTTATTCTGATCTCTAAGTCTTTGATTGTGACTATTTTGTTCTTCTCAAACCACATAAATACAACAAGCTAGAATCAAGGGCTTGTGTATGTCGTTTTCTAGGATATGACATTATAGACATCCAATTTTCATCGTCTATGTAACGATCCGGTTTTTCAGAGGCGTCACTTGGTTTCTCCAAAAGAGAATGACTATTTAAATTATTATTTTTCACAATTTAAATATTTTTATTTGTGAATATACACACACACACACACACACACACACTTATGTCTACATAATAAATTAGCTCATTTATAAAGAGGACCGTCGGATCAAGAGACAAACATCTAGATATTAGTAGTCGTCGGATGAGTTTTAACTTTAAATAAAATATACAAATAGGGTTGGAGTCGCCTAATCACTACACTAGCTAATACGATGGCTTCATTTTCATTTCAGGCCAAAGCTCTCCCTTCTCTTTATCTCCTTCGTCACTCCCTCGCAACCACAACCTCCAGTCTACCACGTTGCGAAACAATCATCATTGGGACGCCATAATAGATTACATTTTTTCCCTCTCTCAGCCTTCACTCTCGTTTCTGTCTCTCTCACTCCTCTCACCATCGCCCTCTCGACGACCACCTCGATGACTAGCATCATGCTTGCGCTGACCTCAAAAGTTAAGGTATGCTCTCTATCAATGCACCAAGTTGATCGAAGTGCAGCGATACCATTTTGGTGGTGGTTGTTGTCCACCAAATCTTTGCTATTGTCGTCAACCTTGCGAACCCATACCGCCACGTCCTCCCTGATCTGACACACAGTCACCACCGTGTGCATCAATTAAAGTCTCTCTCACTCTCACGGCCATCGGCAGGGCCACCTCCTCTTGTCTTCGATTCCGATGCCACCAAATCTTGTCACCGCCGTTTTTTTTCCTTTGAAACTAATGTAGAACTCTCTCTCTCCATCTCTATATCTCTCCTCCAGGTGTCTCCATTAAAACCCTAACGCTATTTTTCTTGAAATGGATTTTTGTTTCTGAGCTTGATTTGGTTAAATCTAATGTTGATTTTTCCAAATTTGTGTTCAATTTCACTAGATCTGAATTTCATAGATCTAGAATTACATGTCCAAATTTAAATTGTTTTTGTTAGATTGTGTACCTGTGAATATTCTGCTTTTGTTCCATATCTTCTTTTTCTGCTTGATACTATTCCAAGTTTCTATTTATGTTACGAATTTGTTCCTTTAAATCTATCAATTACATGAAACAGGAACTACCACCAAATTGTTTCTGTTAGTTCCTATTTTCATTTATTTCTGTTAGTTCCAAATTGTTTATGTTCCTATTTTCATTTGTTTCTCTACCGAAATTGTTAGTTCTAGATTCCTATATTCCTAATATTTAATTTCAAATATTTTGTGTATATTTCTCTCAATTGGAGGACATTCATTCATCTTTAACCATTTATTTCTTAGATTTTGCAACTTGCTTATCGCCGCCATCTGAATAATTGTCAGTCGTCAATTAAATCCTTGTGCAAAACAACCTGCCCCCCGAAGAGTAGCCCCACATTCTTTTCTTTCAATCCTTGTCGGTCAACCACTCTTTCTCAATCGACGATGAAATATCGAAATTCAACAATGAGATCATCATTAGCTGGCTAGATTTATCTCACCATCGATCTTTCTCTCTCCCACGCACACAATTGCCACCCCTCTCCCAACAAACATTACGTCTACCGTGCCACTCTCTTCTATGTTCTATCTCTATCTCATCTCCACCATTCCAAAATCAAATAGCCTCTATTCAGATGCCATTGCCATCGAATTACATGCCCTTTTACCATCGTCGTCTCCCCCATCCCGTTAATAGATTATTTGTTTGTTGGATTTTAAGGTCTAGGTTTTTATTTTGCTAGGTTTGGTTTGGCTATTCTCTCTGCAGGTTTGATTATCAAACCTGTCTAATGTTCTCTCTCTTAGTCTGTTCCATTTTCTTTGGTTTTGAAGCTCTAATTGCTATTTAATTAGCTATATAACATTTACATAATTATTGTTATTTGTTTCCTCTCATCACCATCGTACTTTCATTTGTTGATTGTTTGATACTTGAATTTGTGTTTGTGATTATTGGTCAATTTGCTATTATATGTTTGTTTTCATAATTTCCATTTTTATTCTGGAAATTTTAATGTGTTTTTTATTATATGTTGTTTTCAATGTCTTTGTGTATGTGATTGTAGGGTTTTGATTTTTTTTAGGGATCATTCCCCATTCTTGAATTTATTCATTTTAGTGATTTTTATTTGATTTATTCGTTTAAATATTTTAATTTGATTTCGTTGTCTATAGATATCCAGTGGAAAGCTCTTCCATGGACATCCACTACAAGAAAAAATAGTATTAGTGACGAACTTTAACAACAAAAATATAATTCATCGTAGAAGGGTAGTATTGGCGAGAAATTTTGATTTTCATGCTAAAGTTCAATGATTATTGGCCACGACACAAAACAATTCTCACTAAAAATTAGTTTTAGTGACAAAATATGAAATTCGTAACTAAATTAGTCACAAATATTTAACCGCTATTTAATTTTATTTTAGCAACAAATAAAAAATTATTAGCGACAATTATTTTTTGTGGCTAAAAAAATTGAAATGTATAGCCACCAAATAAATCCTCACTAAGTATCAAAATATAGGTATAATATATAATTATCAAAATGTTGGTATAATATATACATACACAATTCGTCAAACATAATCTCATCTCCCGCTCATTTGATTTCTTGCTCTGCTGCCCTAGCTCTCTCTGCTGAGCAAAATCTTCGCTAATTGAACAAAAGCTCAGCCCTCTCTTTATGGGACTGTGCCTCTCGCTGCTCAATCGTCGGCTCTCCTCAAATGCTCAATTGTTTTCTTCAATCATGTCGTTGCTAAACCCTCGCTGCTTCTGAATCGTCGTTTTCCTCATGTAGCTACTCAATTGACGAGAGAGTTATTCTCTTCGTCGGTCCCAGTTAAGTCGCCCTGTGCTCTTCACTTCCAGCTTTACTTTGGATTTATTTGTTTTCTTATTTGAATCATTGCTTGCTGAAATTGTTCTTCAGTTTTTCTCTCTTTCTCCGTTTTTCATTAATTTCTTTAAATTAATTAATCTTCTTTGTATTTCGTTGCCTGTTAATTCGTTAGGAGTATTGATGGATCCAAAATACTTCCAAATTGCTTTTAGATGGCGAGCTTGTACAAAATACCTAGAACCACTTCTCCTAATGTTATCTGCATTTTAGGTATTCCTAAAACCTGCATCAATTTATTATATTTAATTTGTTTAATAAATTTCTTCATCTATCTGTCCAAAGTTTCATGGGTACTCCCTTCTCTCTCTTTTTATTATTTTTCTTTTGTGAATTTTCAATGTAAATAATGCATTTATTTATTGGGTTGTAATCCAATCTCTAGAAAAGAAGAGTACATGTTCATTTCAATTTCAATAACCCTCGGTCATTTATTGATTCATTGGTTGAGCTGGAGGATCTAGTTGAAAACATTGGTGCTAAATTAGTCAGACAACCAGCTCTAAAGATGAATAACTTGACTAGGGATGGAATATCCATTGTTCTTTCATATGGTCTTATTACTGATAGGTGTGAAGGTTTGTCAATACAATACAATATTTGTTCATAAGTCCAAGTGATAAGTGGTTTAATTACCAATAAATCAAGTACTTTTAAATTCAAATATTTGTGTGTTTTCAAGCACTTTTGTTAGTTTAATGTGTTTTTGTATTGTTTTTTAGGTTTTTGAATAAATGGGTAAAAAGAGGCAAAATCGGTACAGATGCAATAACTTCAAGGTCATTTTGGACAATGATGCGACTCTATTTTAGAAACACTTAAAACATGGAAGTTGTATATCTTTGTCTTAGATTTTCATAGGTTTTTTAATCACCTCAATCAAAGTTCGAACGAGAAAGTTATAGCCAAAATACCAAAGGGTGTTACCGTTGCAGCGGTGACATTACTGCCATGGCGATCAAACAGTAGAGAGTTGCTAAACTCTGTGCATTTCCACCACTGCGACGGTCAGACTGCTGACATAAAAAATATTTTGAGATATTTTAGGATATTTGAGATATTTTGATTCATATAAATATCGTGCCTATTCTCCCCCATACAAGAGGTTGATGTTTTCGGGAGTCTTGAGAGCTCCAAGGCCATTCGACCAATAAAAGATCACGTTGCGAAAAAGGAGGAAGCGTTCTTGGAGCGGTTTTAGCGGAGAATCTTCAGATAACGGCTAGTCTCCTCGTTTCTCTCTTTCTCTCTTAGATTGGTTGTATGTTTAAATATGTTTAGCTCGTTTCTAATTATATTTAGGGCTACGGTCATGTGTAGCTAAACATATATTGTGTAGGGCTTGATTGACTTCATGTAAACATCGTTTATATAAAATCTATGTTTCGTTAATGGTTGTTCATGTTTATCCGATTGTGTTTGCCGTGATTCCATGTTTATATGCTTGTTTAGATATACTAAGAATATGGGGTTTGACACTAGAGAGAGGTAACCCAGATTCGGACTAGGGTTTAAACACAATGCGACGATCTAATAACCTAGGAGGGAGTTAGAAAGTATGCAATCCATGACATTGGGGAAAGACCCATGTGACCAAGTGTCGTATAGACATTGAGGGAGACTTCTTAATTGACGTGAAATCACATATTTATTCACTTCACACTCAGGAAATGTAGTGAATGAGATTTCGATAAAGAGATTGTCGAATAGGATGAATGCCGTTAATGTAAACTAGATTGAAACGAACACATTTAAGTTAACGAAGTTAATCCCTAAGCAATAATTTCCCATAAATGTCATACCACTATATTAGTATAATTAGATTAATTAACTTAATATTAGTATTAATTAATTATAAACTATTTTTTATCTCCTAGATAAAATTAGGTTATGATAATTATGGTACTCGACAATAATCTCAATCAATCCTTACAGAAACGATAACCCTTACTCTTCTCACTCTACTAAAACTTGACCCGTACAATTGCGGTGAAAGTGACAACGTGAAATTCCGCCACCAAGTTTTTTGGCGCCGTTTCCGCGGATTGTGTTTTAGATTATTTTTTTATAAGAAAAATGCCCTAAGGCATATTATTGAAAAATAAAGAAGGATTACATCCTGAGACGAGGAAGTCCCCGTTGATCCTCTCGTAAGAGCAAACAAACAGAAGGAGTAAGGGACTCTCGGAATGATAGAAAACAACACTACTAGAAATAGTGACATTGGCTAGACAGTCCGCCACAAAATTACATTCACGATAAACGTGAAAAATGGAAATATCAAAAGATAAAAGACAAAATGTAATGGTATGCCAAAGAACCGACACCAACCAAATAGGACAATCTTTCTTTATAGCTTGCACAAACGTCAGTGAATCACTTTCCACATGAAGCGGATGGAAACCCAAAAGGAGAGCCCTCTGAATACCAATGAATAAACCATATAACTCAGCAAGAAAACTCGATTGGACCGAAAGATGAGAAGTGAATGCAAAAAGCATCTTACCTCTAAAATCTCGAATAACCCCCCTGAAAGAAGCATGTAAAGTAGATTATTGTTGATATTATGAGTAAATAACTTGATTTTAATTTAGGCATTTTTTAGTATTTATAATCTTTTTTCTTTGTAGTTTTTGTTTTTATTTTCCTTGCAGGGTACTTGGAGATGTCAAATCAACAGGTACTTATGCAATTCTTTCAACAAGATTCTGAGTTGTTTTATATTATTTGAGTAGTGTTTTATAATTTGTTTGGTGCTATTTTAATTCTCCACTACGAATTTGCTTGACCATATTTTTCACCTTCTAAGATGATTAAGATTTTTTTTATTTTTTTTTATTTTAATGATCTCAATTGTGATATAATTTATATCCTTCAGTTGTCTTTTCATATGAGTTATTCATGTTTGAAAATTATTTGAGGTATTTTAAATGAGTTACTTCTCCATTCTTTTTGGTGCAATTTGTGGTGTCTAAATTTTTTTATTTTTTATTTTAATTTTGGAAAATTTGGTGAAAGGTCTCATTCCATAAAATCATCACTCTGCGGGATCCTGTAATAGTGATTTTTTAACACATGACATGATCCTTAGAAAGTGATTTTTTTTAATCTTGGGACCTCTCAACAAGATTTCCTTTAATTTTTAGGGTGTACATGAAGCAGAAAATAAAATCTATTGGAAGCTCTATATAAGTATACAAGTAATGTGTATGTGTAAAGAACATATAATCTGTAAGACCCTGACTTTTGACCTATATATAAAATTCAAGCCACGTTTTAAATATTTCAAAATTACTGGGGAAGATTTCGATATTTATTTTATGAATTAAAATTTTAGGAGGGTGTATGAGAATTTTGTATAAACATTAAAACATAGTTGGGTTTAATTGCTACCCCACCATAATATAAGGGGAGGTTTGTGTATTATTAAAAAAAATAAAAATAAAAAAAAAATAAAAATAAAAAATAAAATATCTTCATTTATTTTATAAATATATTGAGAGAAGGGGAGTGGGTGAATGGGATAAGGAGGGTGTCAGGGAGCTGTCCGGAGGGGAGCTTTTGCACACACACACACACACACACACATATATATATATATATATAGAGAGAGAGAGAGAGAGAGAGAGAGAAATTGGGAGTAGATGAAAAAGAATCGAGAAGCCAAGCAGAGAAGAGGAAAAGAGAGGAGAACCGGAGAAGAGAAAGAGAAGGCAGCCGACGGCGGTTTGTGAGTCGCCACTGGTTGACTGACTTTTGATGGAAAACAGAATGACGAAGAGAGAGAGGGAGGTCCGGCGAGTGACAGTGTGTTCCATCACCGGTAAATGTGTGTTTTTTCCCTCTGTTTTCTGTTATGGTTTGGAGATGAAATTAGTGTGTGTGTTGAAATATTTGTGCGTGAGTGTATGTTGTTGGTTTTGGGTGGTAGCAGAGGGATCGACGGTTGATGGTGGTGGGGCGTCGGCATGGTGTGTCATGTAACATATGTATGTGTATGAGATGGGTGTGTGTTGCAGTCGTGGTGATGATTGTGAGGTCTGTGGGTATGTTTTGTGTGGGTTATTTTTGTGTAAGCCATAGGTAGTGGTGGTTGCCGGATGTGGGAGAGAAAAGAAAGAGAGAATGATCGGTGGGGTGCAAACAGGGTAGAAAGACAGAGGAGTGTTCGCCTAGGCGATGGGAAGTTCGCCTAGGCGGTGTGTGGTCAGTGTGCAGGAAGGCGATCCATCGCCTAGGCGGTAAAACTGCAGTGTGAAATTTGGAGAAAGAGAGAAGCTGGTTAGCCGCGGCGGTGGGTTTGGCGCCGAGGCGGTGGACACTGAGGCAATAATAACTGAATTTTGGAAGAGATCGATAATGGGTTCAGTTTGGGTAACACTCTAAATTACATTTATGACTTCTAAACTTAGTTTGTTTAGTTTTAAAATTGTTAACGAAGGAATAAGGGGATCGTTTATACGAATCAAGTAAATATGATAAATAGTAACAACACTACAAAATAATATAAACGATATTAAAACTTGCTAAATTATATGTTCGCATAACAAATGTGGAGAGTAGAAATTAATGGTCGTAGGATTCGTATTACACAAATAGGTGATTTATCTCTATAATATTAATTTAGGTTCTGTCACAAATAGGTTCATAATCACCGAAAATTCAGTAGCAGGTAGTCGGTGAAGCTTCTGAGAGAGGATTATCAGGTGAGTGTATTGTCTTCTTGCTAAACTGTTTTTATATATACATATAATGAAATCTGTATTTACTTTCACTGTATGATTTCAAAATAAAAATGGATCAAGTAGGTTTTTAGAGTAAGTTGGTAAAACGAATTTTTGGAAATTGTATTGATTTCTGAAAAGAAGGATATTTAATAACTTTCGTTGAATTTTGGGTGAGTTGGTGGAAATGAATTTTCGTAAAAATAGGGTGGTTTTAAAATAAAGTTGAAAAATGAGTTTTGTTGAAATTGGTGGTTTTTAAAAGAGGATAGAAAATATTTGGTTTTTATAAAAATAGAGAGGGGGAAAATGGTTCTGTTAAAAATTAGACGATTTTCAATCAAAAGTGAAAAATATGAATTTCAGATTTAAAAGTTGGTTTTGTGAAAAAGAGGTGGATGTTGGTACTTTTGACGGTATTGATGAAATGGTGATAATCATAATTATTATTATGGTCTGTCCGGAGGGTGGTCTGGCAGAGGGATAATTATTTGTGATTTGGTGATAATATTATTAAATTGACTATGCCATAGTTTATGATGTCCTGTCCGGAGGGTGGTCCGACAGGTGGTGGTTTATATTATGATCTGTCCGGATGGTGGTCCGGCAGATGGATATTTATTATGTGGTGATTTATATTATTGGCCTCTGGAGACGTCCGGTAGGAGGTGATCTGCGCAGTTAGGTCCGCTAGGAAGGCATATCATACGGATGGTTACAGTACCATTGCAACTCCCGATCGTGAGGTTAAAACGATCACTATGGCTTAGCCGGTGAGTATGGGATTGAGATGTGTGTTTGAGTTGGGGTGTTTTATATATATTGGGTGACTTATTATTGATTTTGGTGTTTGGAAACTAAATTATACTGTTTTACTTTCATTGCTTAATTGATACTGGAGATTTTATCAACTGTGTGGTGGATATTTATTTACGCTTATCTATTTAAATGTTGTATTATTTAAAATGTATTGTTGTTATATTAAAAATAGTTTTTACTAAGAAGGCAGTACACTCGCAGGTGAATATTATAGGAGACGGTCCCCTACTGGCATTAGATGGAGTCATCTGGGAATAGTTTTGAATTGAGCTGTTAAAAGTTGAACCATATGAAAGTAAAAGATTATGTATGTATTGTAAATTGAATTGTATAGTAATGTATGCACTTTCTGATGTATAAGAAGTAGTATATATAATAGGTGATGTCATGTTGTTGTCACGTCGGCCCTAGGATGACGGGTGTCCGGGACGGGTCGTGATATAATCTTTCTTTTTCTTATTGAGAATCGATAATACGGGTGAAATGGTGTCATGTCTCTTTATTTCATATCGGTACAAGTTTTAGTTTCAATTGTTGGTTATTATTGATGTTTAAATAAAATAGGTGTAAAATGTTGTATAAATTGTGGAGATTATATTAAAAAATCAAAAAAAAAAAAAAATATATATATATATATATATATATTGAGAGAGAGAGAGAGAGAGAGAGAGAGATTGTAATTGATTTAAGTTGTCATTAAATATAATTTGGTAAATGTCTCAAATTTTCTAAAAAAAAAAAATAGACTACAAAATTCCGAGCAACTAAAAGAAATGTATTATATTTTTAAAATTTAATTTTCTTTTTTATTTTATGTTTGGGTTGTAATTTTAATTTGTGCCTTCAGGCACGGGTTATACGCTAATATATATATATATATATATATATATATATATATATATATATATATATAAAGAGTCTTTAAATCTTCTCTTTTTTCTTTTTTAAAAAATATAATAAAATTAAAGAATAGAAAGATCATTCCTAAAAAAATATAAAAAAATGTATATATTATTTTGAAAAAAGGGGCCCAAATTTTTATTTTTATTTTTTAAAGGCCACATTGGACATGTTGACAGTTCCCATTTATCTATTATACATGTTTGGCCCTTAATCTTGTTCTTAATCTTATATATGTTGAACAATTATGTGACCTTGGATATGATTTGTACTTCTATTCTACCAGTTGTCGTGTGGAGAACCCTCACACAAGAAAGCTCCTTGGCACCAATCCTAAATTAAGTCGGGCGCTGCTTTGAGCTCACCAACCTCCATGTCCCATCTTCACCAATATCGCATAGCCAATCAACTGCCACTATTTCATCACCCTCACCCTTGGAATTGTGTCAGTCTCAGTTAAGTCATACTTCATCTAGCTATCTCTAATATTTTATTTCTAGTGGTCAGTTAAGTTCGGTTTTGTATTAGTCTTTTAATTGTTTTCATTGTCAACTTGTAAAATAGTCAGCTTTGCCTTTTAATGATAGTCAACTTATCTCTCTTGCACCTTTTAATTTAGTACATTCGGATATTTGGGGACCCTCCTCTCATGTAACAATAGGTGGTCCTCTTTATTTTGCCATGTTTGTGGACGACTATTCTCAGTATACAGGGTTATTTCTTATTAAAATAAATAAATAGATCTGAACTATTCCAAATATGTTATGATTTTTGTTCTATGGTTGAAATTCAATTTTATTGAAATATTAATATTTTTTGATCAGATAATTCAATGGATTACAAGATCGAGACTTCCACAACCTACTTTACAAAAAGGGCATGTTTCCTTATCATTCCTGCCGAAAACCTCCAACGAAATGTGTAAGACCCGAAATTCTGCGAACACATAATCATTAATTGCATTTTAGAACATTTAGAAATAACGGGATAGAATGTTAAAAATTTTAGAGGTTAATTCGCAAATTTTAAAAATATTAATTTTGAATTGGGCTTAAAAAAAATACTTAAAAATAGTCAAGAGAGGGTTTATGTAATTTAAGAAAAAAAATAATATATATATATATATATATATACACACACCTCCAGACACCTAGCACAACAACAGAGAGAGAGAAAATGGGTCAGCATTAGGGGTTTGCCGGCAGTGTGGTGCAGTCCGGCGTGGGTGGTGGTCGTCCGTTTAGTTTGATTTGTGTATGTGCGCATTTTGTCCATTGTTCAGTCCATCGTTTAGCCTGAGTTTGTGTGTGTGTGAGTGTTGCCGCCGTCGTCAAGTGTATGTGTGTAAGCCGACGGTGTGAGGTTCGATGTGTGTGTGTGATCGGCGTTGTTTAGTCAACCGGTGGTGTGGGTGTGTCGTCAATGGTAATCGTGTGTTGTGCATGTGTTCTGCTTGTGTATGTGTGCTCTGTTCTAATCAGTTATGTGTGTGTGTGTGGTTCGTGTGTTCAACCGTCGGTGTATGTGTGTGTGTGTGTTTTGGACGGTGTGTGTGTGTATGAGTTTCTGTGTGTGTATGTGAGATAGTTCAACAAGGTGTGGGAAGGTTGATCTTTGGCGTATGTGTGTGTGATCAGGGTGTGATCGGCGATGGTGAGCGTGGGGAGAGTGGTTGGCCACTAAACCCAAAACAGGAGAGAGAGAGAGAGAGAGAGAGAGTCATCTGAGCTCCAACATAACCAAAAAAAAAAAGGACTGTCGCCACGACAGTCAGATCCGTCTCCGCGGCGGTGGGGATCTAGCGGCGCAAGAACAGAAAGAAAGAAACGAAAGAAGAAAAGAGAGGAAAAAAAAATCAAAATTCGAAAATCCAATTTCTCGGGCTACGAGCGATTCAAAAACAGGTAAAATTTTAGTAGATTAATTTTTTCGTTAAATTAAATTATTAGCATTAAATTTTTTATAATCATGATTATAATTGTTGGTAACCGTTAAATTTAATAATTTTGCACATTAAATATTAACGTAGTGAAACGGACAAAATAATAATTCTTCATAATTAAATTTGGGGATTGGGAATTTATGAAATTTAAGGTCATGCATTGCATGTTAGGTTATTTTAAATAAAATATTAATTTAGGCCCTATCGCTATTAGGTTCGCAGGTACCAGCGTCCCGGTAGGTTTTGGACGATGATAGTTTTGCAGTGCGGAAATCGATGTGAGTATACTGTCTTCTATATAAATTTGCAAATCTTATTTTCGTATAAATTTTGGAAAATGTGTTTACTTAAAATGGATGATTTCGCAACTTACATGGATCAAGTTGGTTTTGTTTTTAAAGGTGGAAAATGATTTTTCGATCAAGTGGGTTTTAAATGTGAATTTTGTCCAACTATGCCATAGTTTTCTTCTCATTTGGTGGGTATGACCTACGAGATGTGGATTTTCTTGTCGTTAGGTAGATATGACCTACGAGATGTGGATTTTCTTCTCGTTAGGCGGATATGACCTACGAGACGTGGATTTTCTTCTCGTTAGGCGGGTATGACCTATGAGATGTGAATTTTCTTCTCATTAGGTGGATATGACCTACGAGATGTGGATTTTCTTCTCATTAGGCCGATATGACCTATGAGATGTGGATTTTCTTCTCATTGGGCGGGTAGGACCTAGAAGATGTGGATTTTCTTCTCGTTAGGCGAGTACGACCTACAAGATGTGGATTTTCTTCTCGTTAGGCAAGTAGGACCTACGAGATGTGGATTTTCTTCTCGTTAGGTAGATATAACCTACGAGATGTGGATTTTCTTCTCGTCAGGAGGATATGACCTGCGAGATGTAAATTACCTGCTAGGCAAGTCCTAGAGGGTGGTTTGACCCGTCAGGAGTGCAAATCCTGCTGGTGGTACGGTACCGTTGCAACTCTTGATCGTGAAGTAAAAACGATCATATGGTTAGTAGGAGAGGAGGTATGGTGTATTTTATTATATGTTAAAATATTTGGTCTGGTCGGTTTAAAACATTTGAATTGGTCGATTTAAAATGCTTGGGTGTGGTTGATTTAAAATGTTTAGAAGGGTTGACTTAAAATATTTGAGTTGGGGATTAATGATATTACTTCATTTCATTAGTGGAGTGAAACTGAATTTTAAACATAGTATGCAATTATATTATTATATTTTGGAAACGTGGTATTTAACACTTCTGCTTGTTTTGAGATATTAGTTCGTTACATTGATGACAGTGGGACTAGATTTTCCACCTGGTATGTAAATATAAAATATTATATTTCGAAAGTTGGTATTTAACATTTTTGTTGGATCCATAAAATATATATTTTTATTATGAAGACAGTACACCGATAAAAATATTTAGTTTTAGGTATCGCGGCTAGGAGTTGGTCCACTACTGGCACTAAGTAGAGTTCGAAGGTGGTGTCATTTGGGAGTGGACCGGTCAAAGGAAAACCGTGAAAGGTATTACATTTAAAAAAAAATTGATAATGGTGCGCGTGCGTTTGAATATTTATACAGATATATGTAAAAAGATTTGGTTGATTAGTCAGGTAGCGTTATGTCGACGTCACGCCCGGCCTAGGGTGACGGGTGTCTGAGGTGAGGTGTGACAAAATAGATGAGACAAATGTAAACATATACACATTCTTGACATAGTTCGTGCCCTCCTCATTTCTTCATCCTGCATGTTTAGAGGACTTTTGGGGTGAGCCTGCCCAAACCGCAATATACACTATAAATCGTATCCATTCTGCTACAATTCAGCATCAGCCATCATTTGAGTGTCTTTTCAATAATCCTCCCACTTACTCTAATCTCAAAATCTTTGGTTATGTCCATTTTGTTCTTCTCAAACCACATGAACACAACAAGTTAGAACCTAGGGCTCACTTATATTGTTTTCTAGGATATGATATTAAATATAAAGGGTATCAATGTTGGATCTTTAAAACTCTTTGTATCTATCGTATGTCATTTTTTAGGAATATCAACTGTTTTGTTCTTCACAGTCATTTGATACGATGTCAAGAATGTCTTATTCAACGAATACCTTCATGAGGAAGTTTACATTCATACCCTCATGGCGTAGTTGTTACTCAACACAAATTTTGTCACCCTCGTCGTTCCTTATATGGTCACAAACAAGCTCCATGTGCTTGGTTCACAAAATTCAACACTACTATTCATCAATTGGGGTTCATATCCAACGCTCATGATTTTATCCTCTCTTTTCTTTCCACAATAACAATGATATTTTTTTCCTTTTATTGTACATGGGTGACATGCTTATTATAGGAGATGATTTTATGTGGTATATATCTTCAAACTAAAAAAATTTCTCAGTGACCAATTCAAGCTGAAAGATCTTGGCGTGTTCACCTATTTTTTTTGCCTCAAAATTTCATCTGGTTCATATGGATATTTTCTCTCAGGATAAATGTAACTCTAATCATCTTTTCAAGGCTAGCATCACTGACTCCACCACTGCCACTAATTCTCTGGAGTCGAACTCCACTAGATGACTCACCTCTTTCTGATTTCACTCTCTATTGCCTACTAGTTGGAAATTTGGTATACCTTTCTATTACTCGCCCAAACATTACTTACATTGTCCATTAATTCAGTCAGTTTTTGTCCGCTCCACGGATCACTCACTACTCATTTGTTCTTCGCATTCTTTGGTATGTCAAAGGTACCTTATTTCATAGGTTTCATTTCTCAGCCTGGTCTACTCTCATCTTATAGGCTTACCTAATACCGATCAATTGGGCCAGAGATCCTAACGACATATGCTCAACTACTGGTTATTGTTTCTTCTTGGACTACCCTCTCACTTCCTAGTATAGTAAGAAACAAATCGCAAGCGCCCGTTCTAGTACTGATACTAAATATCGTGTCATCACTAATGCAACAAAATAACTTGTTTGGTTTCGTTGGCTCCTCAATCGCTAACATAAGAGTCTCATCCATTATTGCCACTATTCCAAATTATGACAATAAGAGTGATATTCAAATGAACCATAATAATATTTTCTACAGCCTTTAAAAACTTACAATTTTTTATTTTTCATAAAATTAGCAAAATCGAATTTTTTCGCTGAACTATAGCCTTTCAAATTTCATGATTATAATTTTTTGATAAAACTAGCGAAATCAAGTTTTTCCGGCAAACTAACCTTTAAATTTTCACAATTTTGAGTTTTTCATAAAAGTAACGAAATGTGATTTTTTGGTAAACATCCTTTCAAGATTTGATGATTCTGAGTTTTTCATAAAAGTAGCGAAATTGGGTTTATGGGAGCTATAGTCTTTCAAAATTTCATGATTTTGATTTTTCACAAAATAAGAAAAATTGGTTTTTACAGTGAATTATAGCCTTTGAAAATATCAGGATTTTCAATTTTTCATAAAAGTAGCGAAATCAAGTTTGTTTGTTTGTTTTTTGTTCTTTTTTTTCAGTGACTTATAGCTTTCCAAAATTACATGATTTTGAAATTTTCATAAAAGTTATGAAATCGACTTTTTATGGTGAGCTACAATCTTTTAGAATTTCACGATATTGAGATTTTTTTAAAATTAGCGAAATCAGGTTCTGAGTGAGCTACTTTGAAAATTTTAGAATTTTGACTTTGTTCATAAAAGTAATGAAATTAGATTTTTCGTTGACTTATAGATTTTGAAATGAAACAGGGTTTTTTGGTGAGCCATAATCTTTAAAATGTCACAATTTTGAGTTCTTCATAAAATTAAACAAATTAAATTTTTGCAGTGAGCTATAGCGTTTCAAAATTACCAGTTTTTGAGTTTTTCATAAAAATTGTGAAAATGAATTTTTTAGTAAGCTATAGCCTTTAAAACTTTGAAATTTTTTGAATTTTTTAATAAAAATAGAGAAATCAAGTTTTTTTAGTGAACTTATAACCTTTCAAAATTTCACGATTTTGAGTTTTTTTCCAATGAGTTATAACATTTTAAAATTTCACGATTTTGAGTCATTCGTAAAAGTAAAGAAATCGAGTTTTTACAGTGAGGTACAACTTTTTTCAAAATTTTACGATTTCGAGATTTTCATAAATGTAATGAAATCGGATTTTTCTGTGATCTATGGCCTTTAAAAACTTTATGATTTTGAGTTTTCATAAAAACTAGTGAAATCGAGTTTTTTCGGTGAGTTATAACCTCTCAAAATATCACGATTTTAAGTTTTTCATAAAAATAATGAAATCAAGTTTTTATGTGGGCTATGTGGCATTTCAAAATTTTATAATTTTAAGTTTTTCATAAAAGTAGGAAAATCGGGTTTTTTTTAGTGAGCTATATAGCCGTTCAATATTTTACGATCTTGAATTTTTCATAATAATAGCGTAATCAAAAAAAAATTCAATGAGTTATAACCTTCCAAAATTATATGATTTTGAAATTTTCACAAAAGTTTAGAAATCTGGTTATTCGGTGAACTTTAATCATTCAAAAATTTACAATTTTGAGATTTTGATAAAAGTAACAAAATCAGGGTTTTTAGGTTAACTATGACCTTTCAAAATTTCACGATTTTGAATTTTTCATAAAAATTGAAAAATCAAGTTTTTTCAGTTAACTTTACCTTTTCAAAATTTCACGATTTGAGTTTTTTATAAAATTAGCGAAATTAATTTTATTTTTTTTAGATAATAGATTTTAAAAATTTCACGATTTTTTAGTTCATAAAATTAGAGATATCAGGTGTTTTTTGGTGAGCTAATAACCTTTTAAAATTTCATAATTTTGAGTTTTTCATGTAACTCACAATAATATAAAAGGTAAAAAACACTCAATATATTTGACACTTGTGTCAAATGAAAATACATGGAATATATATGTATACTACTCCCAACTAGTAACTTATACATTTTCATCATCCACCACTTACTATCTAATCATTCTCACTAACACACTAATGCGGGCAATATCACAATTTATTATAATAAAACTGTATTATGTAACTCTACAACCAAATAACTCTCATTACACCAAATATTAATTAAAAATATTAATAAAACTAAATTTTATTTTCTCATCAATCTCACTGTAAGTTTTCAATTCGGATGAATTTAGTCTATATTTGTAATTAGAGTTTTTTATTATTTAGTCCTCCAAAATAGTATAAACCTAAACAAATAAATAAATAAATGAAAAATAAAAAATTAAACTAATATAAATAATTTTTTGGTCCTCCAAGACATTTTTGAAAATAGTCATGCTTCCTTTACCAAAGAACCTGTCATTCTGTGTATATGGTTTTAATGTAATAATGGTCTTAGCCCACTTAAGTCCATTAGGGCAAATCCTAACCCCTACTTTCCTTATATATACTTTTGTGTATGTTGTAATTGTGTATATGACGCATTTTTGTATCCCTTCCATAATTTAAATTCATTACTCATGTTTTCCACTTCCTAATCATCTTAACATGGTATCAGAGCAAGTCTTTCATAAACCTGTTCTCTCTTAAAAAAAAAAAAAAAAAAAAAAAAAAAAAAAAAAAATCCAAAAATTCTAAAGCTTCCGCCGCCGTCTTCTCTTTTCTCTCTTGATTTTCGTCGCTAGTATAGGCTTCATCCCTACTCTGGTATCAACAAACACCATACCACCATCTTCGTCTTACAGAGATGAACACAACGCTACCAAAATCACTACCACCGGAGTACCGACGCACCCTCACACGTCTCCCACAGCCTGCAGTACCACCAAGCTACATCGTCTCGAATTTTGGGCTCTACCACCTCAACCAAGGCTCCAAATCTATCTCACAATATACCATCGGAACCATCTCGACAAAACGATTCCAACAACACAAAAATCAGTCTGATCCGACCTCGCACGCACCCACCGAAGCGATTGCTTCATTTCCCGTCTTAGATCCACACGCTTGCTTGCGCCGTCTCAGATTTTAGGCTTTACCATCTCAATCAAGGCTCGGAATCCATCTCACAATTTACCATCGAAACCGTCTCGACGAGACGATTCAAACAACAAAAAATTCAAGGCAATTCGACATTACACGCGTTCCTATACGCGACCTGAAGTGTTTGTCGGCTCTCTCTCAAATCCATGCGTCTAATTTCCTTGTCAGCCAGTTTCCACTACCACATCAGCCCTAATAGTCTAATCAACACCGAATCAGCTGCCACCTCGGGTACCACGTCAACTCCGCAGTATTTCCACATCAGCACCACATCATCACAGCACCATCGCCATATAAGTGCCACGTCAGGATATTGATCACCCCATCATCCCTTGACGACCACGTCAGCGCCAATCACCAGGGCTTCGCCACGTCATCTGTTTTTCTTGAGGTAACTCCCTTTGACCGATTTAGGCCTTTTTAGACTGATTTTCTTCAAATCTGGATCGGTTCTTGGGGTTTTTCGACATTCTAATTCTGTGTCTGACCTCCGTTTTGTGATTTGAGGTTCACAGAACATACTTCCTTTTATATTTGGGTAGTTTCTACATCGGTTTACCACCTTCTTTGCACCTCGGGTTATAACTATTGTTTTAGATGAATTTAATTATGTTGTGTGGGTTCAAGAAATGTCTACTTTCCTTCGTGGACGAAAATTGTGGTGTTTCGTGACTGGAGATATTACTGAACCCAAGAAAACTGACCACGAAGATGTTGCCAAATACATTGATCGTCTAGAGGGCTGATATAGAAAAAATCATCAGATTCTCATATGATTTCATGTCACTATTATCCCAGAGATCAAATTTCAATTTGGTACACTCTAGACAGCTAAAGAAGTTTGGGATCTTTTCAAGCACCGCTACACACTACAAGAAAAAAACTTTTTAGCGAGAAAAAATTCCGTCACTAAAAATAGTGATTTCGTCGCTAAAGCTTTTTAGCGAAAAAAAAATTCGTCGCCATGGTTGTTGCAGAAACCTCGTCGACAAAAGTCTTTAATGACGAATTTTGAATTCCTCACTAAAAACTATGTATTTAGTGAGAAATTATTTCGCCGCTAATTTTCTCACTAAATGATCTACTTGGTCACTAAAAATCGCCTTTTGCAATGAAATTAATTTGAATATTTCCGTCGCTAATAGTTAACGACCAACTAAATTTCTCGCTAAAAGTAATAATTTGCAACAAATTTTGTTTGAATAATTTCCTCGCTAATAATTCACATTTAACGACCAACTAAATTTCTCACTAAAAGTAAGATTTTGCAACGAATTTTATTTGAATGATTTCCTCGCCAATAATTCATATTTAGCGACCAACTAAATTTCTATCTAAAAGTAACAATTTGCAACAAATTTTATTTGAATAATTTCCTCACTAATAAAAGCATACATTGGTCGCCATTAGAATTTGGAACAAATATTTAAAACAATACATGTTTATCACATCCAAAATTAAAGAGACAAAAATCTATAACAACATACATTCCAAATATATGTAAATAAAACTCCCATATTAAATAAACATGTCTCAACTCATATAACGTAAATAATATCAAACTAAAAAAAAAAATATGGATAGATGTAACTAAAACAATCTCATTCTTGCCCCAAAAAAAAAGACTAAAGTATTTGTATCAAATATCTTCACTTGCATTAAAATAGTCTTCGTAATTTCAAATCAAATAACAATTAATCTGCATCACAAGCAAAACAGATAAATCAATAACTCACGTTTTACTTAAAGTGCATGGGACAAAGTGTAATTTTATTGAGTCATTGTGAATGATTGGAATTTCTCTAAATTTGAATTGTTCATGAACAACTAATTTGTTTAAGAACGAATGAACAAACATGAAAAAAATTCACCACGAAATTTCATGCGTCAATTTAACTCATACAAATTAACGAACATGGAAAAACCTCATATCAACTCTAGCCTTTTTTGATGTTTTGCTCTTTTCTTTTTTTTTTTTCTTTTTAATTTAATTATTTGTTCAATGCTTTTTTTAAAAAATAAAAAAATAAAAAAATCAATCAGACACTCAGAAGTTTTAAAGGAATTGTACATAAAAATAGAGCACTGTACATAAAAGATGACATTATTTTAATACTTCACATAATGTAGAACTTTTCAAGTTGGGAACCAAACCTACAATCTTAAGTATTTTTCAAAGAAGACCTCAATTATCTTCAAATGTAATAAAAGTCTAATGGGAATCCTGAAACCAAAATTCTTATTTACGAGTTTATCTCAAACTGTATACACCTTGTCTATACTCTATAAAAGTAAAAGAACCAAATAACAATTAAGCACCAAAACAAATAGATAATACATAAACCAATCAAATTCTCTTTAACAAGGGTGGGAGGAAGAATTAGGGGATATCTCAAGTTTGCTGCTACGTTTTCTTTCCAGTTCCTTTATCATTTATTTTCTGTTTTTACTGTTCTTTTTATCTGTTTTAACCCTTTTTTAGTTTCTCCGCAATTTTTATTTTCATTTTTTTCCTTTTTTTGTGATACATTAATATTAATCAACTAAGAAGAACATTGTACACAAATTTTACCATGACGACGATGATAGTCTCATTCTACCATATGATGGCTCTAGTATCATTTGTTTCAATGCTTCAATTTGAGCCTTCATGCTATTAAAATCTTCTTCTGTTGGACCACGAAAAGATGTAAAACTGCTAGTGGTGGTTGGTTTTGGACCGGGACCAAGCCCTCTCACATATCCCGATTTGTGTCCAAGTACGGCCTCACAAATCTCCTCCTCAGTCATAAGTTTTTCTCCTTCTTCTATAGGCTTTTCTTTCATCTCCATCATTTGTCTCTATAAAATAAAATTAACTAGTAAAGGAAATTTTTTGAAATTCTAAAAGGTTAGGAGGATTTTAGCACGCTAAGGTTAAAACTTTCATATAATATTTACAAACTTACATATAAATTTTCAGCTGTCGGTGCAACCCACATCCCATCCATCAACCCTTTGGTGTGTGTCCCTATAGATATCCAAAAATTTTGGACATGCACCTGTTTTTGGGTCCTACATTTACAAAGTAATTACTATTGAATAAAAAAACTTGCATCATGAATTTAAAATTTACAAATTACTTTATAAGAACCTTCGTGTAGATGCATGTTGCGTATGCCTTGGATCGAGATACATGATTGTACAATAGTTTCCTGTGATTCTCTTTATTTGCAATCGATCGCTTCTGAATTATATGTACATAAAATCAATGAACATGTATACTATTAATTATTGATAAGATAGTAATGTTAATACTAAAACATAGCATTCACTACCTGGAATTTTTCGGACTCAAAGAGACCACATAGATTATGCCATACATCAGTGCTCAAGTCCTCGTAAGGATGCTCGCGTGGATTGTTCCCTTTCTCAATAATTTTTTTATAGTGTGTGTAGAGTTTATTCCTATATCCCGTGTACCTCCTTGCTAACATAGCATCCATAGCTTCCTTACTCTTGGTGTGTCAACATCAAAAATCTCAAACTTACACTACAAATTAAGAAATTAAATTTTTAGAAGAGAAAAGTTAATATTAAAGATAAATGTGGAGGCAACAAATTATAAGCTTAAATTTTAGTTTCATGTACCTTTGCTCTTGTATAAATAGTTTCCTTATCTTTCTCCTTTACATTACTCCAAGATTTTATATCAATAAGTGATGCATTAGTTCTAACTAAGTAGCCTAATTCACTCGCAAACTTGCTTGCAACATTGTCAACCGGCTTGTTGAATATTGGATCAAATATAACTACCAACTTATTGTTACCATTAGAAAAATTTCTACTCCACAACTTCTACTCTTGCCTCAACCCCTTTTCCTATCAATCATTGGTGAACCTGCGAAGTGAACACAAGAAAAACGAATGTACTAAAGGAGTTTCATTTTGAAAAAAGTTTAAAAAAACAATGACTTTACCTAGGGGACTCTTATTTGTCAAAGACTCAAGCAAATCATCTACCTCGTCGAACTCCATAGATGGTGGTAGGGAATCCGACAGTTGCGAGATGGACCTTGCTCGTGCGGATATAGAAACGGATGGAAGCACTATATAGCCTAAGAAGCACGAGATCCTAATGATTGGGGGATGGTCCTTGATCGTGTGACTAATGCGCCTGGTGCAATAAAACAAGTTGACATAGAATTCGCACGTGGTGACATGTCCTGCGATGATATGGTTCTTTTTTTCCTGGGTGCCACTTAATTAACCTTTAAAGCTGAAATGTTAGATTATTGATATAATATTCATTAACAATTATTAAGGATAAAGAATGAAAATTAAACAATTATCCATTGCTGATTTGGAAAAAGTTGTTTCCAAAAAAAAACATAAATATTTTTCTAAACAGAACATAGAAAGTTGCTGTTTTTTTAAAAGTTGCTGAACAGATACTTAAAACAGTTACTGTTTTTTTTTTTTTAAGTTGCTGTTTTTTTTTAAAAAAAGTTACTAAACAGATACTTAAAAAAGTAGATGATTCTTTTTTTCAAGTGAATTGTCATAAATATTCAAAAATCCCAAAACAAGTCTACCAAAAAAGGGTTCAATTGAGTAAACAATAACCAATAATGTAAAAAAGAAAAATCAAGTAGTTTCTTCTACTTGAGGGTTTGAAAATCACCAGGACCAGAAAAAGAACAAACACAATAAGAAACCAATGCATTACTATTGGGATAATTATTTGAGCAGATTCAATATTCCAAATAACGTATGCGAAGAACCAATTTTAGGCTTCATTAGCATCTATTGAAGGTGGGGCAATCTCCCATAAATAATTAAAAAGGGTCGTTGATACGAATAATGTATATTGCATTCCATTTTTATTATTATATCATAATAAAAGACTGGGTGAACCAAGATTCACATACTTAATCCCACCAAAGATTGGCCAAAAGTAGATAAATTCAGTACAATAACCATAAATAAAGAACTTGAAAATAAATTGACCCCAATATCTAGGCTCAGTACATTATTTTCTGCTAAAACAAAAAGCAGTTCTCAATAAGATTTCCATCTAATAAAAAAAAAAAAACTATCTTCAAAGCAAATTGTCATAAATATTCAAAAATCCCAAAATAAGTCCACCAAAAAAGGGGTTTAATTGAGTAAACAATAATCAGTAATGTAAAAAACAAAAATCAAGTAGTTTCTTCTACTTGAGACAGGACTAGCAAAAGAACAAGCACAACAAGAAACCAATGTATGTTATTAGTACTCTTTATGGATACTAGAGAGATCAAGCTGGAGGCTGATGGTGGTGTCTATGTTTACTACAATCCCACATACGACTCAAGCTTCTGAATTTGGTTCAATTTTCTAGAAATTAGGCCCCTTTTGTTTAGTGTTTCTGTTCCCAGAATTTTTGTTTCTGTTCTTGTCCAAATAATTTTAGAACAAATTTTTGAAATTAAATGGAATTGTTCTAGGATTTCAGGTAATAGAAAAAGAAACATGGTAAAAGAAAACACAAAACAAATGCCACTTATGGTTCCTGAAACATTATTGATTTGGCTTTTCATGTCTTTTTTGCCAACTCCAAGTTTACATGTTACAAGAATTGAAACACTATGAAAGAAATAGAACAATATCTTAAAACACTTTCACTATAGAGTTCCGTTGTTTTTTAGTCAGAGAATTAAAAAAAATATAAAATTCCACCCAAAAAATTAAAGAACAATCAATTAGGGTTTTGTATGATATTATGACAGACGTTACTGTTATCTCAATCATTCTAATTTCTGTTAGTGTAAATTCTTTAGTTCTTTTAAATTAGAAACAAAAATACCTATGTTCATTCTAATTTCTTTATTTAGGGTACATAATGACAAAAGAATGAAAATTTCATTCTAATTGAAGGAGAGATAGAGATGCGTACCAGCAAACCAGCGGCGGTGAGCAACGGGGAAGAGATTGAAGAAGAGATTTGAGCGGCAGTAGCTAGGTTTGGAGTGAATCGGAGCGGCAACTAGAATGAGTACTGCAGGGCGGCGATGAACAATTGTTGTAGTCCCAATTGGAGCGGATCCTCAGATTGAATTGTGAGGAGAAGAGGGGCAATAGAAATTGAAGAATAGATAAGCAACTTCCATTGTGAAACAAGGAAAGCCGTGAACTTGACCTAGATTGGAGCCAACAAGGAAAGCAATCACCCGCAGAGATTTCCATGAGGACGTGCAAGGCAAGATTTGGGAACAAGCAGAGGCGCAAAGGAATTTGGGAACGTAGCAAAGGCGCGAAGCTGAAGTAAAATTGGGAACAATCGATGATTTTGGGAAATTTGGGACATGTGGGTGTGAATGACATATTACATATTATTAATATTTTGGTATTTACTGAGGAAATATATGGTTGCTATAAATTCTAATTTTTTTAGCTACCAAAAATAATTGTTGCTAATTATTATTTATTTGTTGCTAAAACAAGAAAAATAGTAATAAATTATTTGTGACTAATTTAGTGACAAATTTTATATTTTTGTCACAAAAAATAACTTTCAGTGACAAATTTTTTATGCCGCGCCAATTGTCCATGAGTTTTAGCGTGAAAATTATATTTCCTCGCCAATACTACTCTTTTGTGAGAATTTTTATTTTCCTCGCTACAATTCATCACTAAAACTACTTTTTCTTCTAGTGACATCAAGGCAGACATCTCAAATTAGTATCGTCTTTTTTCCATCCTTCATAGCATGCGCCAAGAAACTGGGCAAACCGTCAACAGTTTCCTATCTCAGATGACTGCCATGTAGAACCAATTGGCTATTACTGAACCAACTTGGGAATGCACAAAAGACGCCACCGTTCATGGAAAATACCAAACTAAGACATGCATTATGCAATTCCTGGTGGACTTGAGAGAAGAGTTTAAGCTCGTACGAGCTTCAATCCTACACCGGGGCGCGATACATGTCCTAAACAACATCATTTCTGATCTACTCAGTGAGGAAACACGTTTTTCCACATTACAAGGATCACATAAAGATGTTTCCCTTACAGCACCAGCTGCTCTTGCCTTACCAGCTGCCAAGGTTAACCCATCCCTGAAGCCCTTATACTGTAGGTATTATCATTCACAATGGCATGAATTGTTCAAATGTCCTTCTCGTCTGTGTAAGGTCTACAGAGAACCGAGCCACTATCTTGCAGACTACCCAAAACTTCCATCTAGAAATCAGTCAAATGGGAGCCAATATCGCTCTCGAGGCTCTCGCAACCATTCTTATTCCAAGCTAAAAAATGTTGCTACTATTGCCACTGATACTACACCAACTTCATCAAGCTCTCCACGTGATTGGAGTAGTTTCTGCATTGCGCTTATCAAGGCTCTAACCAAAATTAGTAACAATACAACCATGTCGGCTACATCAAGTACATCTCGATGGTATTTTGATTTTGCCTGTTGTAATCACATGATATCTGATACCTCTATCTTTTATTCTAAAACCCGTGATAAATATGCACTTATTATTCACACTACTAATAGATCAAATATGTTGATCAGCCACACTGAACATATTGACAGTTCTCATTTGTCTTTCCCTAATACATATTTGGTCCTAAATTTTACGCTTAATCTTATATCTGTTAGAAAATTATGTGATCGTGGACTGGATTTGTATTTTTCTTCTACTGGTTGTCATGTGCAGGACCCTCAGACAGGAAAACTCCTTGGAACCAGCCATAGAGTTGGATGCCTTTTTGAGCTCACCAAGTCCCATCCTCATCATCACCAAACCAATCAGCCGCATCTATCCCAGCACTCTCACCCCCTGAATTGTGGCACTCTTAGTTAGGTCATACTTCACTCAGTCTTCTTCGTTCTCTTATTTCTAGTGGTCAATTAGGTTCATTTTAACATGACTCTTTTTATTGTATTCATTATCAACTTACGAAACAATCAGTTTTACCTTTTAATGAGAGTCAGTCTATTTCTCTTGCACCTTTTGATTTAGTACATTCTGATATTTGGGGGCCTTCTCCTCATGCAATAATAGGTGATACTCGTTATTTTGTTATATTTGTGGGTGCCTATTTTCGATATACACGGTTGTTTCTTACGAAAAACAAATCTGAACTCTTTCAAATATATTCCAATTTTTCTTCTATAGTTTAAACTCAATTTTCTCAGAATATCAAAGTTTTTCGCTCAAATAATACTATGGAATAAAAAGACCATGCTTTTCTAAACCTACTCTACAAAAATGGTACGTTTCCCCACCGCTCGTGTCTTGGAACTTCTCAACAAAATAAACAAGCCAAACACAAACATAAATACATTCTTGACATCGTTCGTGCTCTACTCATTTATTCATCATATCCTGAGCGTTTATGGGGTGATGTTGCCTTAACAGCAGTATACACAGTTAACCGTGTCCCTTCTGCCACAATCCGGAATCAGTTCACAATCTGGAACCAAAGGCTCACCTGTGCTATTTCATTGGATATGGTATTAAACATAAGGGGTATCGATGTTGAGATCCCATTTTTAAAACTCTTTGTATCTCTCATCATGTCATTTTTTGGGAGTATCAAATATTCTCTTCCCTACTGTCATTTGACATGTCAAACATCACTAACTTCAGATTCTTTACTGATCCATCTATTGAGTTATTTCCTAAGGATCTAGTTTTAGGTACAGTTGAGTCCCCCTTAGAATCACCAGTTGATCCCACATCTTTAGTTCTAGAACCATCAACTGATCTCACCACTCTAGACCCAGCTCCAGCTCTAGTTCCACCACCTAACCTCACCCCTCTGACTTCATCGTTCATGCCCAAGGATATTCCTATGTCTGATGAGTTTACACTGACTCCCTTTGAAAGCCATCTTCCAAATCACTTCCGCAGATCTACTGGGGTAACTCATCACCCTCCTTGTCTTATTGATTATTATTGTTTTTCCACTATACTTCATTTGCATGAGCCTCAATCCTATAAGAAGGCTAGTACTAATCGTTTTTGAAAGAAAGCAATGGATGAAGAACTTCAGACTCTAGACAAAACCCATACCTAGGATATCATTAATCTGCCCCCTAGAAAAACTCCTATTGGGTGCAAATGAGTGTTTAAGATTAAGACGCTTTCTAATATCTCTATTGAAGGATATAAAGCCTGACTTGTTGCCAAGGGATTTTCTCAAGAATATGGCATTGACTATGAAGAGACATTTGCTCTAGTGGCGAGGCTTACATCTGTCCGTACACTTCTTGCCATCGCCGCTATTCAAAAGTAAACTCTCTTCTAAATGGATGTCAAACATATATTTCTTAATGGTGATCTTCTTGAGGAAGTCAATATGCATACCCCTCCCAGCCTGGTTGCTCCTTGAAATGAAGTTTATCGCCTTCGTTGTGCACTGTATGGTTTGAAACAAGTTCCACGTGTCTGGTTCGCCAAATTCAGTACTATTATTCATCAATTTGGGTTCACACCTAGTGCTCATGATTCAACTTTGTTTATTCGCCACACTGCCAACGGTATTTTTCACGACCCGTCCTGGACACCTGTCATCCCAAGACCGGCGTGACGACAATATAACATCACCTGCTTCACTATTAACTTCTTATACATTACATAATTACATAAATGTACTATATAATTTCAATCATACAACAAGTACATAATCTTTCACTATCTTATTATTCCTCTCTAACAGCGCAACTCATAAAACCTCCCAGATGACTCCACTTAATGTCAGTAGAGGACCGTCTCCTAAGAAAACACCTGCGAGTGTACTGCCTTCTTAGTAAAAACCATTTTTAACATAATCACAATACATTTCATAAAATCCAACAGATTAAATGGATCAAGCGTAAATAAATATAAGCACCCCACAGAGTTGGTAAATCTCTAGTATCAAATACGCAATGGAAGTAAAGTAGTATAATTCGGTTTTCAAACACCCAATCAATAATAAGTCACCCAGTATATATAAAACACCTCAATTTAAACACACATCTCAATCTCACACCCACTGGCTAAGCCATAGTGATCGTTTTAATCTCACGATCGGGAGTTGCAACGGTACCGTAACCATCCATAGGATATGCCTTCTTAGCGGACCTAACTGCGTAGATCACTGCCAACCGGACGTCTCTGGAGGCCAATAATATACATCACCACATAATAAGTATCCATCATAAATCATCACCTGCCGAACCACCCTCCGGACAGGACATCATAACTATGGCATAGTCAATTCAATAATATTATCACCAAAACACAATTAATTATCCATCTGGCAGACCATCCTCCGGACAAACCATAATATAAATCACCACTTAAATAATATCGATAAAATCACCATTTCAGTAATACCGTCAAAATCACCTTTGTCCACCTCTGTTTTAACAAACCCACTTTTAATTTAAAAATCATGTTTTTCCCACCTTTTTATTAAAACTACCAAATCCAACAGATTATTTAAAAAGTCTTTCTTTTTAAGCCCAACCATTTCAAAGGAAAACCATTTTACCAACTCACCCATAACTGACTTGATCTATATAATTTATAAAATTCGTTCAGTTAAATAAACAAATATCTCATCATATTTATATGGAAAATAGTTTGGCAAGAAGGGCAGTACACTCACCTGATATCCGCTTTCGTAACCTTTATCCAACTATCCCCTATCCGAGCTCTGGTGCCTGGGAACCTAACGGTGACAGGGCCTAAATTAATACTTTTGTATAAACAAACTAATCACACCATGAAATCCTAATTTCCTCAATTTTCTATTTCCCATCTTTTATTACGAAATATAACTATTCACCTAGTATCGTTTCATTACGGTTTACTATTTATAAACTTTGTTCTTATAAACAAATCTCAAGATTTATTATTTTCATTTTATTACTCTAAGGTTAGAAAACTATATTTAGAATTCACAAAATAAGTTAGAAAGGTTACCCGTTCCGAAACGATCATGGATTTCCCTAAAATTCCATGTATTTCTGATTCTGCTCCCCACCACCTAAGCGACGCCCCACCACCTAGGCGATCGAGTGGCTTCTTCTCCCTTTCTCATAACTGCACTCTGCATTTTTACCGCCTAGGCAAAAATCCACCGCTTAGGCGGTAAATTGTCTTCCTCCTCCTACTCTGTTTTCAGATCTCAGCCAACTCTCTCCCTCTCTTCTCACTATAGGCTCACACCCACACAATACAACACACAAAAACCCACACAATCGCCAGTCACTAGACACTTGCCAACAAACCCATCTTCATTTCTCTCTCTTCTCTGTTTTTCCGACAACACACACACACAGAGCAGCGGCGATCACGCACGCTACTTGCCTGCCCAACCCAGAAACAAAGCACATCACACCCGCACCTACACCTACAACGGCACCTAACAACTGACATCTTTCTCTCTCTAACTTTCCACTATCGGAAGTTTTCAAAACCCACACCGCCGGCACATACACACACCGGGTCCGTGATCACCCACACACACACATCGCCGTCGGAACCCATGCACACACTGCCTCACCAAAACCGAAATAGGAAACAGAGGAATACAAACAACCCAGCACACACACAACAACACCAAACGAAAACAGAACACACACCTGCACAGCACCGTCATCACACATACATCCAACAAGCATACACACCCACAGACGAAGCACACGAACTCACCGCCGGTGAATCATGACGTCGCCGACTGCCTTATCTCTCTCTCTCTCTACTGCCGACCCATCTCTCTCTCTCTCTTCTTCTCGATTATTCGCTCTCTCTTATCCCTATCTGTGTGTGTGTGTGTGTGTGTGTGTGTGTGTGTGTGTATATTTATACGTGTGAGAGCCCACCAGGCCGGACAGCCCCCATACCTCTACCAATTATCACCTTACCCATTCCCAACTTTATATGTATGTGTATATATATATATATATATATTGAGATATTTTTATCAAATCACACAAGTCTCCCCTTGTATTATGTTGTGGTGGAAATTAAACCAAAAAGTATGTTTTTAAGGATTTTTTTTTTTTAAAATTTCAATGCAACCCCCTAAAATATTAATTTATATAATTAATATCGTAGTCTACCCCGACATTTTCAAAATATTTTTAAAACGCGACTTGAATTATTCGTATATGAAAAGTCGGGGTCTTACAGTATTATCCTTTTTTTATTGTACGTGAATGACATGGTTATTACCGGAGATGATCTACGTGGTATTTCTGAACTCAAAAAGTTTCTCAGTGGACAATTCGAGATAAAATATCTTGGTATCCTCACTTATATTCTTGGCTTCGAAGTCTTATGTGGTTCAGATGAATATTTTCTCTCTCAGACCAAATATGCCTCGGATCTCCTTTCCAAAACTGGGATCACTGACTCAACCACTATTACTACTCTTCTCAATCCGAATATCAGACTTACTCCACTCAATGGTTCACCTCTTTAAGATGTGATTCTATATCGCCAATTGATTGGAAGTCGTGTATATCTCACTGTCACTCGCCCCAACATTACTTCTGCCATTCATTAGGTTAACTAGTTCTTGTCCACCCCTCAGATCACTCATTACTCGGCTGTTCTTGACATCCTTCGGTATGTCAAGGGTGCTTCATTTCATAAATTTCATTTCTCAGCTCAGTCTGCTCCTATCTTACAAGCTTATTCTGATGCCGATTGGACCGGAGACCCTACCGACAGACGTCCAACCACCGATTACTGTTTCTTCTTGGGCAACTTTTTCATTTCCTGGCGTAGTAAGAAATAAACTGTGGTTGTTTGCTCCAGCACTGAAATTGAATATCGTGCCATAACTGATATAACTCAAGAACTTCTCTAACTTCGATGACTACTCACTGACATGGGCATCTCTTCTCCTACTGCCACTACCCTACACTGTGACAATAGGAGTGTTATTCAGATTACTCACAATGATGTCTTCCACAAACGTACAAAACACATCGAGACTGATTGTCACATCATCCATCTTCACATTCTCCGAAATACGGTTCGTCTACAATCTATTAGTTCAACCAATCAGACAGCAGACATTTTCACTAAGGCTCATCCACCCAAATGTTTTCAGTTTCTAGTTTCCAAACTCAAGTTTACCTCCCACTTACCGACTTGAGTTTGAGAGGGGATATTAATATAATAATGGGCTTAGCCCACTTAGGCCCATTAGGGCAAAACCCTAACCCCCACTTCCCCTATATATACTTGTGTAAATGTTGTACTTGTGTATATGATGCATTCTTGTATCCCTTCCATAATATCAATTCATTACTCATGTTTCTCACTTCTCAATCATCTTAACATATGGAAAGTTAAACTATCTAAACTACCAAACAAATATTCGAACACGAAACAAGTAACAAAATTTGAACAAAAAAAGCAGAGTCCGTCGAACACGATACAATTGTTTGTTTGCAGGATTAATATTCAAATCCTAAACTGAAACAACTCTTAAAAAAGCATACTTATGAACATTTAAAAAAAAAAAAACTAATTTAAAATATATATATATATATATATATATATATATATATATTTGTTTCCATTTTATATATTTCCTTGATACTCAAGTCAATACCCGAACCGATTACCCAAACTGCAAGGATCATGTAAGGTGCGTTCTTGACTTCTCCAATCTTCCATACCTGATTTTAAACAAAACCCTAATTATCAAAAATATTGGAGAGAAAATATTGCAAGAAAATGATAAAAATAAAATAAAATAAATAAATAAATAAAAAATAATAATAATAATAATAATAATAATAATAATAATAATAATAATAATAATAATAATAATAAGATCTATTGGAACAAATTCTCACCATTTAAAAATAAAAAATGAAAATCGGTCAAGCGCTTTCGCTCACAACTGCCGCTTTGATCCTTTCGACCGTACACTTGATAAGGCTGTTGACAGTTGCAACCGACCCAAGAGAGAGTTTTGCAGTTGGGACGGAATCAACTAATATTTGAAAGGCAACAGTTAGTAACGATCTGCCAGAACCAACATCGATAATTCCTCCTCCTACTCCTCCATGGTGGGCCGGTCCATCAGGAAGTATAGCGAAACCGGATGGAAGGAGGGCAACATAATCAGGGTCACCACCGCTTAAGACCACATTCATAGCAACAATATCGACCGGAGCATATATAACATAGGAGCCCGTTGAATCAGTACAGCTCTCTTGTAGAATCAACATGTTGCTTTGGCTGGAGTTCGCGCTCTAGGGATGAAACAAAATTTAGGATTCCTTAGTTTGCTAGAGAGGCATTAAAGTGAGACTTCCAGGATACAGGTATTAGAGATATTATATTTATTTAGTATCAAAGGTAAAGTAGTTATTTACTTTTAATTTTTTTGGTATCGTGAGTTTATATAAATTATTCTTTTAGGTATTTTTATTAGGGCTTTTTGTCATGGTCTCCAAATTTTGCAACTCACTATTCACTCGATTCACTCGGTACAGTGATTTTTGAAGAAGTTCAATAAATCTGTCAAAAGGACAACAAATTGGTTCTTTGTGTGAAGGAAATGAGGTTAAAGAAAGATGGTACGTCAGAGAAGAAGATTTCCAAGTTGTCCAAGAAATAGAGGATGGTTCCACCAAGGCGTCTAGCTTAGTAGACTTCATAGATTGATGGTAGAGGCATTCAGACAGTGTATTCGGGTTTATTCTCAAGTTGTGGGGGCATCTTCTGAGCTACATAGTAAGCTTTGTTCTTTTGTCGTAAGAAAGATCATTCCCTTTCGTTATTAAAATAAAAATATCATATAAAAAGGTACAAAATCGTTGCATGACATGATAGTCACTGCAAATTTTTATATAAAAAAATGCAATGATTTTCATGTAATGCAACAATTTTTAATTTTCAAAAAAAATATTTTAACGCTTGAACTATATGGGCAAAAGTTCTAAATTTGTGTACTTACATTCACACGTAGTAGAGAGACACAATTGCCAGGGTCGCGACCGTTTGCAATGTGCGCCATTTCTTGAACCAAACCGCCATTCGAAAGGATATCCCACTATAAATTTTCTCAGAGAGAGAAGTATAACATTAATCTTCAATACTGAGAATGTTTTGGATAAATTTTATAATCATTTATAGATACCTCGCTTCGCGAGTTCTCATCACGGAGAAAATCGAAGACGGTTTTTGGGGAAACAGGGAGCCAAAAAGAGGTGGCAGCACTGAGGACAATGCCTGGAGGCCTGCCGGGATCATCCAAACTCTTCCTTGTCATAACCCTAACATCATCAGACCCACTGCCTGAAAGAGTTGTCCATGTGTGAGCTGTTGAGGCCCCAACGCCAGTGCAGAAGCTCATCACCATTCTCTCTGCCAGCTTCAGCATACTTTTCCTCCCTTCTGGACTTGTTATCACTGTGTGAAATTGTTAACAAACTTGTTTATACTTCAATATTTAGGGTTAGTCCCTGAACTATCAATTTTAGCAACTTTCACCCTAGAAGATTGGTATTGTTTGATCTTTGGTCCTTTTTTGTGAGCTTTTATGTACAATATTATTACTACTTGAACCAAATTAAACACAAAATAGTTATCCCTCTCCTTACCAACCGAACTAACATTTCTTGGGTACAGTTCATGAATCAATGTAGGTCTACGATTGGTTGCAGGAAATTAGAAATTTTCTAGTTTTGTAAGGATCCAATTTCGTGCAGCCAAACAACGATATAATTTGATTGGGTGACCGGCTATGGCGGAGTTACTAAGGGTTTAGGGGACTTAAGTCTCCCTTTAACTTTTGAAAACTTTCACTATTATGCCTTTTTTAAAAAAATATCTTTACAAAAGTCTCTCCTATATTATAAAAATATTTATGAAATCTCTAAAAAAATTCAACCCTCCACCAATTTTCTTGATCCACTACTGGTGGCAAGGGGAGGTGTGTATGAGTGTGTGGTGATTGGAGTGGGTGGCGGGGGGGTGGAAGGGGGTGGTTGAAGTGTAATAATATATCAAATTCGACATTACCACCAATATCGCCTGCAGGAATGTTGTTAGCCATTGCACTAGCGAGGCGTTCGCACTGTCTGTCCAACGTTGCCACCCAACGTTTGGCCCCAAACGCCAAACCTGAGTTCACCAACCCTCTATATATATTGTCAACGGCTCTATCGTCCACTTCAACGTGTTCCACCCATGTAACCTAAACATCAAATAGAACAACATAATTGTACATCATAACCATAAAAATTGTCTCTAAATATTCCTATTGTTAACATGCACTGCGATCTCTTGATATTTTTCTTTTTGCAATGTCAACTCAGATTGAGTTTTGCCGCTAATTAGTCTATCGATACATTTTAATTGTCAGAGCAACAACACGCGTATCATAATTGAAGAAAATCACGTATTGCAATTAAAATGACTGAAATGAGTCAATTTGACTAACTAGAGAAAAAAATCAAATTTCAAAGAATAAAGGGCATGAAGACTTTTGCCCTTGCGAGATCTAAGGAGGATCAAATGTTCGCACTCTTACTCCTTTACAAAGAACCTGTTTCCAAGATTTAAACCAGGGACCTCGAACAACATTACCATTTTACTCAAAACTCACTCTCTAATATTTCAGAGAATACGTTACAAGAATTAAAACATCTAGGGCAGATTGAGATCGCACTTAAACTTCAACTGTAGTATGTGATGTAATTTTCTTTTTTCTTTTTTTTTTTTCTAGTTTCACAAAACTAAGAAAATGTAATTAAGAAAAGGAAAGGGTTTTTAAATTTTTAATTACCTTTGAGTAACCATTAGGCAATTCTTGGATTAGACAGCCAGAGGGCCTCCTCCTAGACCTTGAAATGGAGGTAGGGCGCAAATTGTCTAAAGACACGTCCACCACAGCCCATGCGCCGTCCGCATGTTGTTTGCAGTACCTGACGAAGTAGTTCTCCCGTGTCGGAACGTGCGGGGAAGGAACCTGGAACTCAGCCGTCATCTGTAATAAATGGTTTTAACCTTTAGATTTCGACATTAATTACACTTTTCACCCCAATATTTTATAAATATCTCAGATTTGTTTACTTTCATGCAAGAAATGTAAAATGATTTAAATAATAAATCTGTTCCAAGTAGGGTTTCTTTTAAATAAATCAAGCCAATTGATTATTTGGTTAGTGTTTCTGCTTTTCTATTTCCACTTCTAATAAATTGGGATAGGAATTTTATTTTCGCTCTGTCATATTTAGGGAATAAAGAGATGTTTGGTAACGGTTATTGTTCTGAAAGTGTCAGAAACAAGAAACGCGTTTGGTTGCAACGTTTGTTCTATTTTTTTTCGTTAAATGTATGGTGGCCGGCGTGGTTGCGATGGCCAGGGGATGGTAGATGGGGTGGTAATCGGAATAGTTTTGTGGAAATGAACAGGAATCAACATTTTTTGTTTCTCATATTCATAGGAATTACTCCGAAATTACTCTCAAAATGTTGGGAGCAGAGACGTGTTTACTAAACGCGTTTTTGTACATTAATCCCAAAATTTTGAGAGTTACAACAGAAGTCAGGAAACGGAAACAGCAAGCAAACGGGGCCTTAAGGACTAGTTGTACCACTTGTAATGCTCCATTATAGTTCCCTGCCACACCAGTTGATAGGACCTCCATTGTCGTTGCTCTTGAAACAATACTTGAAAATACACTTGACCATTGATTCTGATATAAAAAGAGAATTTAAAAAAAAAAAAAAAATTATAACAAATAAAAATGGAATTCACGTATAACTTATATATGTGTATGTATATATATATATATATATAAAAGAGAAGGAAGAAGTAGTTCTTACCACATCCATTAAGATTTCAACAAGATTGATATGATTCATGATAACAACGGCAGTTTCTCTTGAAGCTTCAGATTTAAATCCCACTTGTTTGGGTCCAATTCCTCGAGGAAATGTTCTTAAGTACTCATCTTCACTTAAAATCTCGGTGGAGCCATCATGGCTGGAGACCCACAAGGGTTCACTGGCCTGAGCCATTCGAATTAGTTCCTCCATGGCTGCGACAGAGAGCTCAATGATCATCGGCTTGTCGGCCTCAGTAGGGCAGGAAACCGACCTAAGAAAGTCATGATGACCGGTTCCTCCATATATCTCCCCTACATTAATCCCTTGTTGTGGCCCGAAATTCGCAACCCCAAGATCAAGAGATCGAGGAGATCCGTGAGGATACGAGATCTGCAAAGGCTTTCCTACATATTTTGCAGCAATCCCAGATATCCTATCAATCTGAAAACCGAGTTACAACGACAGTTTTGAGCATATATTCACATGCCATTTTATTTTATTTTTTCATAGAAGTTGGAACGAAAAATCAATACCTAATTAAGGGCATGTCAGATTAATAAGTATAGAAATAAAAATAAATAAATAAAAAATAAATCCTTATTCCTGCTCTACTCCAAATTTTTAGCACAAATTTGTGGAAACTGAACCAAAATATTCTCATGTGTGTTTATTTCGATTTTTTTGAGAACAAAAATAAAAATTTGAGAACAATTAGGGCAATTCGAGGGAATAGAAATTCCCATATAGCGATATTCGATTTGAAAAATGTGTGAGGTGAAGAGTAATTGTCAGTACACCAGTGCTTAAAAGAGTTCCCCGAGCATAACCCCCCAAAAAAATTAGGGCTACAAAGTATAGCAAGCCTAAGAACACAATATTGGAGGCAACATAAAACACAGTCTCTTGATCCCATACCTCTTCTCTTAGACGAGCATTCTCGATCCTCAGGTGTTGCTCATCAAACGACATTTCACCGATGGCAGCTGGACCTCCACAGTTAGGACAAGTAGCATTGCTTAGGGCTTCCTTGTACCTAATGTTATCTGCACGAAGCTTTTCATTCTCAGACCTCAATTGTGAGTTCTCACTTCGTTCATGGTGCGCCTGAAAAAATTAATTGAGACTATTGATTAGCTAGTGTTTCCTTAAAATAAAGTTCGTGTAATTACGCCAGAAGAATTAATATCCATTTGGTGGCATGTTTAGCGCCTAAATAAAAAAGGGTAGTGCAGTGCACCAAGGATCCTGCCATTGCGGGATTTGAGGAGGGTCAAGATATATGTAGCCTTTATAATCGTTTGAAATTTAGTTATGAATTTAAAGCATGCGAGTATTAATTTGTAGAAGCATTACCTTCATTTGGGTTCGCTTGTTTTGGAACCAAAATTTGACTTGCAAAGGCTCTAACCCTAATCTCCTGCCCAGCTCCTTCCTTTGCTTATCGTCTGGGTGAGGGCACTCCTTGAAAAATCTATCTCATAAATAAAAGGAGAATTCAGAAATCACTTGAGCTACAAAGAATTGCCCTTTTGGGGCATAATTTGAGGGTAAAAAGTGCAATTTATGGAAAGATGAAGAACTTACGCTTCCATTTCTTGGATTTGATGTTGGGTGTGGCGGTGGTAACGCTTCTTCTTGGCGGGTTGATTGGGAACTTGATCATCGCCGGAGGGGACCTCCATCATGTCAGTGCCTGATTTGCTCTCGAATTCATCGTCTCTGATCAAATCCATTTCATCTTCGGGGGTTTTGTGGGCCATGTCAAGAAGAGCATGGTGATGGTCGAACAGGTTTGGCTGAAACATTTTTATTGGATTCTTGGCTTGAAGAAGCTAAGAAGAAGAAAAGGAAGTCAAAGTTAAAAATCTTTGATGAGTAATAGCTCCCTCCTTCTCTCTCTCTCTCTCTCTCTCTCTCTAGAATTCTACGTTTATCAGGAGAAGGATCTTTTTTTTTTTTTTTTTGGAATTGTTGTTTTTTGTATCCTAAATAAACATTAAGGATCTTGAAAATAGATGGAAAGAAAAGAACAGAAATTAGAAATAAGCTGCAGACTAGAAAAAGCAGTACTTGGTCGAAACAAAGTAGTTTTGGAGTGCTGCCCGGATCAAGAAAAAGCTCCAAACACGGCCTTAATCCGCCACTGACCTAGACCTTTGCCGGAAATATCATACCGACGGAAATACATCGGTCACATCTTTTTCCCTCATCTTTCTCACAGACAAGCTCTAAAGGTATTTTCCCTCTCTCTTTCTCTCTCTGGAGCGTTGAGTGTTAATAGAGTCCGGCAGTGTCTGAGCGAACTAAATGAGATTGTTACACATAAAACCAGGGAAGAGATGACTTCTGTTTTGGGCGTTCAGACAACTTTTATTTTATTTATTTATTTATTTATTTTTGTCTAATCCATTTTGTCCTTACCTGGGAATTGACTAGACAGAGAAAAATTAGCAATAACACGACCAATTCAAAAATGGTTTAATACATAAACAATGAAATGAAAAAATAAAACCAGGCTTTGACTTTTAATACAGCCAAAAACTACGACATTTAAAGCTATGGATAAAAAACAAAACTACCCGTTTAAGTGGGGTTTTTAGGTTAAAGAACAATGTGGTAAAAGCTTAAATCTGGTTTTCAGGACAAAAGGGCACCCGGGAAACCACTTTTGGGAATATGGAGTAGTTGTTTTCAGGCGGTTTTTTTGACGAAAGCTTTTCTCGTGAGTGGAATTTAAGGAGAATACAAAGATTAATGAGAGAGAGAGAGAGAGAGAGAGAGAGGAATTAATGCAGAGAGCGTAGAGCGGGTGCAAAAGCATTTATGGAGGGTGGAGGTTGGTATGCATTTGATGTATAAATTTCCTCTCCGTAAGGGATATGGTGAAAGGTCTTATGACTTCTTTACTGCATATACACAGCTTGATGGATATCACTCTAAATACTTCATCAAACTTTCATCATTTTATCAGTCTCTCATGAATCCTCAAGCGCCTCTTGGAATAAACCCTAATATTCGTAACCCTACCCCCGAAAAAAATAATTTTTTTTATAAGCACGCCAAACTTTTATCAATGAAAGGAGAACTTCTAATTAATATTTCATCTCAACGACCTTCTTTTGAACCGGGAAGAAGTCTTTCCTACTCCTTCATTACAGGGAGTTTCAACCACGATTCTCAGGATTTGGATTTGTTGGTAAAAAATCGTCTAGAAATTAATTAAATAATTAAAATTATTTGTTTAATCATTCATAAGGAATTTAAGAGATGAAAATAGAACAGATATAAATTCTACATTACATAAACATTCCAGATAACAGATGATAATATATAATGACAGAATAAAGATTGATATTACAATCTGATTATCAAAATACTAAACAAAAAAGTAATAACAAAGTACTTACTGTATTACCAAATAGAAACAAAAAAACAGAAATACTAGGAAAAAGGATTGAGGTAATTGTTTAGCGATTTCTTCTTAAAGCAGATTTCACCCCCGCTAGTGCTTACGGTTTGAATGAGTGTCTGCCTCCCATGAGACAACAATCAAGCAGCTACTAATTAATAAAATTGCATTGGAAACTAGAAGCCCAACAAATTGGAAATATGTTGAATTCTCTCAAGAACTCTCAAGAACACAAAAACTAAAAGACCTCTCTAATGAAATGCAATGCAAGCTTAAAATGGAATGCCTATATGGTGAGAAATTTTTCCCTTTCGTAGAGAACAAAACCAATAACTGAAGAAGGTTGAATTAAGATGGAAGTAATGAGGCAGCAGTAACTTTCTACAGTCACACATCTGAACAATCTTCAAACCAGTAATAAGGCTTTTTACAAACCTGAAATCAAGCTTTTTAGGCTCTGTTTGGGTTGAATTTTCAGATTCTGTATAAAACATACCCCAAAGGCCCCAGGCCTCAGGCCACAAGCCCAAGCCCTAGGACCCGAGCTTCAGCCCGACATGGCTGGCAGTTGATGGGTCCATGGCGGTGCACCTGTGGATTTATTTATTTTATAGCCTTTACCTACTTTTTGTCCATATCAATTCAATGTTTTAGAGGCTTACCTCCAAGAGATAATCCGAACCTTAATAAATGATGCTTCATATTCTTCCTTTAATAATGTAGAATAACTTACACAACACATCAATCAACAACATGTACTTCAATGAACAATTTTAATTCACCTCTTAAATTATTTTTACACAAATAAATATACCACATTCATTTTTTCACCAAAGAGAATAAATTGGTATATTCATATATCCCAAATTAAGATTGGGTCTCACAAATAATTGGGTCATAAAATAAGAAAAATAAAAAAATTATATAACAGGATTATCTTCTAAAGAAACATTTACATACCTGGAGAAGAAGAAGTGGTGATTAATATGGTTTATAACCCAAAAAAAAAAAAAAAAAGAGTAGATATGCTACTTAATTGTGTGAACATGTTCTGATCAAAGTGAGTTTTGACAATGACTGTAGCAATAGGTTAACATTGTCCCACATAATATGATGGCAGTTCAGATATACATATATATATTCTCCTAAATGCTAATTTGAAGAATTTCTTATAAATGTTGTAGGGTAATGTAGGCCATTGTAATAATGCACACATACTTATGTTATGTATTTAAGCCATTATACAAAATGCTCATTAATTAACTTAAAATTATTTGAAATGAAAAAGAAAAAAAAATGCCCTTGTTTAATTGCATGATTTTAATAGTTTTATTAAATTCAATTATCCTACAATACATATTTTCACTAGTTTTACACTCACATAGTCTATTTAAAAAAAAAAATTAAATTTATATTAATAAATTCTCAATATTTATACATTAAATACTTACCTAATGTTTGGTTACTTTGATAATAATACAAAGAATTTTAAGAAAAATTTAAAAATATAAACGAATATATGCATTTTCAATTGTTTTCATGTATTATGTTAATATATGTATATGGACTTTCGCTCACCATATTAAACCTTAAATTTACTAGGAAAACTAAACGCTAATCCCACCAAGGAAACCCTAATCACTGTCTATATATAAACATTTTGTATATCTCTATAATATTGTATCTTTTCACACATATCAATACAATCATCTCATATTATCTCGCAATATTCAGGCTCTCAATTATTCAAACACATTGTTTTTCAATTCTTACTTCTATTTCAATGGATAAATTGAGATTCTCAAAAAAAAAAAAGGGTTTCGAAAACATTTATATTCTTCATTGAATGCATGGATTTATTAACACATTGTTTTTCAATTCTTACTCTCTATTTCAATGGATAAATTGAGATTCTCAAAAAAAAAAAAAAAAAAAATACTAAATGTTTCCAAAACATTTATATTCTTCATTGAATGCATGGATTCATTAATCCAAGAGATTGATCAAATATGTTGTTGAATATTAGTAATAGTTTTAGACTTGCACAATGCGTATGGCTTATTAAAAAAAAAGTTATATTTAATTTCCAATATTTTTATATGAAATACTTAGGTGCCGTTTGATTACTTTTGGTAGTGCATAATTACATGAATTTCAAGATAATTAAAATTAAAATTAATGGTAAATAAATAAATACATTTTTTTTCAAATTTTTTATACATTATTTTGCAATTCCTCCTCTCTATTTCAATAAACAAATTGGGTCTCTTAGAAAAGATAAAAGATTTTCAAACCATTTATATTTCAATAAACTCATTAATCTAAGAATTATTCTTTTCAAGTACGTTATTGTATATACGTATAATATTAGTAAGATTAAAAAGAGAGCTCAAATAAACTCTTTTACGTCTTCTAAATCCTTCCAAACATATAAAATTTTGCTTTTAGTTTTTGATATATAGATAAATTGAGTTTTATTATATATTAATTTTATGATTTATTTATTTCTTCTCTGACATTTTGGGTGACGAGTTCAGTATTAATTATGATAGTGGTAATTAATCGTGTGAGTGGGGGCCCTTCTTCTTTTGTTAGATTTAATTGAATGCCATCTGATATACACAGACTTAATTCACATATTCATTTACTTTTTTAGTTCATTCACAGCCTTTTCTTTCTAATATTTGCATGACAATATCTAACTATTGGGCTTCAGTATTAACTAAATTACAATAATTTTTTATTTATTGGAAATATTAATTTATTGTACTATGCTTTAATGTTTCTGAAATTAATTATAAAGTTTTTACTTAAAAAAAATCTCATCGTTTTTTCATTATTATTAAATGAACACAGACCAGTCAACTTTTAATTATTATTTATTTTATGTTTTTTACATATTTACTATAAAAACAGGAAGAGAGAATTTGAGTTGATTTTAAGAAATAATTTTTTCATGATTGATAATGATTTCATGAAACCTGACGGATAGAAATGATTTTGCGACATTAAACCTAGAGCTGGTAAAACGGGTATTTACACGATAGCATGACACGAGACCGATACGAAATTATTGGGTATAAATTTAGTTTATTGAGTAATACATCGTTATCGGGTCTGAGTCAATAAGCACAATAAAAAACAGATCAGGTTATCGGACTTATCTGATAACCCGATAAGTCACACGATAATAATTATTGGGTGTCTAGGTTATACGATAACCTGATATCTAATAGGTCACACGATAATTTAATAAATTATTATAAAAATATTTACACATATCTCCCTAAATTTATTCAATATTATAATTTAATTCATGTTATATATAGTTCCTAACGCTAAACCTAATTCACTTCTCAAACTCATTGGCCGCCTCCTCTCAACTCTCAAGTAGGGGTGGCAAATCATGTAAACAGGTCGTGTTTCGTGCCGTGTCATGGTCTGACACGAACACGATAACACGAAACACAACACGATAAGGTATCGTGTCAGGTTACCTAAACACAAACACGATACGAAAATTATCGTATAAACACGATAACACGAAACCTATTAGGTAAGCACAACACGATAACAAGTTACAATAAACACATGTTCTACCTATTACACATTAAAGACCTATTAACATATTTAAAAAAATAAAAATAAAAACAATTATACAAGATCAACAAAAACAAACCAAAAAAAAAAATCCATCATTTCAATAGATCAAAACAAAACAAAACAAAACAAAAATATTCGTCAATACAAACATCATTCGCATGAACACAAACAAATATAAACTATCAACAAATCCATAATACAAATCATAAACGGCTTTCCAAGCATTTTACTTCTGTACAACAACAAAAAAAAAATTAGAAAGACAATTTATAATATCATTATTCAATTATACATAACAAAATGCAAGAAAAAAAATAGTAAACCTGAATAATGGTAGAGCATTGAGATGTCTTCAGTAAGTTCCTCCAATCAAACCCTTACAGTTTCTGCATTTAAATTCTCATACAAAAGACATTAGTAACAAATTTATAACCACAAGACAAACATAAACTCAATTTAAATATAATGAAAAAGAAATGAAAAAAAATACAAAAGATTACCGATAGTCTCAAATAACCAATCTTTTGAGCAAAGTAAAGTTTCGACTGTTTCAGGTTTCAATGCACTTCTATATTGGTCAATTATTCTTCCACTTATACTAAATGCAAATTCGGAAGCAACAATAGACACAGATATACTCAACACATCACGAGCCATGGAAGAAAATTCTAGATAACGAAATTCATTTGCTTTCCAAAAGACCAAAATATTCAGTTTCACATTTCTTTCCATTCTACGCTCATCCAAGTACAATTCTAATTAGTTTTTTTGGGAACTCAAACCGAAGTCATCACTTTCGAATGAATCAAACTCCTATAATTAAAGTTCAACAAAATAATTATGTCAAAATAAAACTAATTAATAATTTACTTTTCAAACATAAATCTAATCAACATAAAATAATATATCAATACAAATTAAAAATAGTTAAAAATAAATGAGTTACCTTCAATAATCTCGATTTTTCATGCTAAGAAGATTTTCATCGAGACCGCCTTGGCTACTAGACTTGTTGGGACCGGGTGATGTGATAGAAGACTTGGAAGATTTCATGTATTCATTAAAAAAAACATTCAAACCATCCCAAACACGAGAGAACTCAACTGAACCGCTCCCGTATAGCTTTTGGTAGCTAAAATCAACAAATTGGATCTTATACCGATGATCCAAAATCAAAACAATAGCCAATATCACACTAAACTCCGACCAATATTTCTCAAATTTCTCAAGCATCTGCTTAGCCATATTTTCCATATATTCATCCTCAGAATTTCTATATTGTTTCAACATCAAATATGACATAAAAACTGAAGGAAAATACAAATTGGTTGTAAGATACTTGGTTTCAGAAAATTAACAGGTTATATCATAAAACATAACCAAGAACTTCCTAATTTTTTTTCTCTTTTTCCCAATTACTAGCAGAAGGATAATGCTTATAATTGGAATCACTTAATTCCAAATAACGAAATGCATTACGAAAATATATTGCACTATCAAGCATTAAATAGGTCGAATTCTACCGAGTAGCACTACAACAAAAATGAGTTTTAGCGGCAATTCTATTAGCTGCTAAAAACTCATTTTTTAGCCGCTAAAGGTTTTAGTAGCAATTGATACAATTGCTTCTAATAGTGCAATGGCTATAGGTTATAGCGGCTAATTTATAAATGCCGTTAAAATTTAGCCGTTAAATATAAGAGATTTAGCGACTATTTAGAAATTATATAGTGGTAAATTTAAATGCCGCTAAAAATAAATAAAACATATTAAATAAAAAAAAATTATATATTTAGCAGCTAACTTACTTAGATTTCATACAGTGACAAATTTCAATGCCACTTTTTTATATTTAGTAACAATTAACAATTTAGCCAATAAATATTTTGTTATTGCCCCTAAAAATTAATGTTAATTTTATTTTTATATTTAGTGTCAAACAACAACTTAACCAGTAAATGTTTCAAGATAATCTCAATGAAATAAGATGAACCTTAATAATTAATCGATAACAAAAATCCAAACGAGAATACAAATATTTGTAGACATAAATCTAATATCTCCAAAAAGTACCAAAAATAATACTTCAATGAAATATTATAAATTGAACTCCTAATTTAATATAAATCAATAATCTAAACTAATAATTTCAAATTTTTCTTAGAAGAGTGGAACCAACATTAAACGTCTAATTACGCACCTGCAGTTGCACGTTTACGAAAACAAAAATACCATAAACACAAAAAAATAAAAACAGAAACAGAAATATTAAACAGACATTCATATATAAATTTTGATATAATACCCTTTGTTTATGCAATATTCTAAAAGTTTTTGTCACCTAAAGAATATTATCAAATACAACACCAAACAAAACAACAAACACAACCACAACAAAGAAAGTAGTTTTGAACACTTGTTTTCAAAATTAACAAAACAAACAATATATAAGTTAAACACCTAGGCCACTAGAGCCAACCACCCAGAGCTAGTAGAACATACCTTGATTATGGATTAGTGGAACATACCTTGATTATGGATTATCAAACCATATAATACCCCTCATATCATTTATGAAGCATCTCTTTTTACTCACTTTTCCCATCTACAATCCAAAATGAAATAAAATATTAATAATACATTAATATATTGAATTGTGTTATGTTTCAAAAAACTTATGTTCTGAAAAACAAAACAATGTTTCTATTCCTGAACAAAAATAGAATAACAACGCAATTCTGGAACAACTCCTTTCACCCAATTCATCACAATTTCAGCACAACAATTTTAGCAAACAATCAATATTTTCGCACAATGATTTCAATACAATTTTCTGTATATTCAACGAGAATTTATAGATGTAACTTATTGAACAAACTAAAAATTATTTACGAAAATTTTGAAAGGTTGAATTGAATAATTTGGAATATAAGTAGCTTGAGCCTACTAAGATTAAGTAAAAAAAAATGCACATGATAATTACAACATAACGTAATGGATAAAACAAGAGTTAATTAATTCATTACCTTCTTTAATTAAGACCTATAATTTGATCATGAGATTTTTTTTTGCAAGATTGAGTTGAGTCATTCGAAGTATAAATAGCTTGAACCTATAAAGATAAAGCAATATAAATGCACATGAAAATTATTCTGGTCGAAGTGGCTTGCACCTATCACTGTATAATTCACATATCTCACTTAATATAAATACAAACATATAACATTATAACATAATTCACAATAAAAAATAAAAGAAAAAAGAAAGAAAAAACTAGGACAAATAAAAAAAAAAAAATACAAACACTTACCTTTGTTGTACTTGGCGTAATGTCAACTTGTAATTACCTTAGTTTCATCTGTCTTCCAATATAGAACTAACTTCTCCAGTATAGACTAATTACCTATGTGTAAGATAATAAAATCAAAAAATCAATAAAAGTTCAACAAATTATTTAAAATATAGGAAGAGAAATCTACCATTTTCTGAGTTATTAAAACTCTCATTATCTGATGTATGCAATGAGTCATTCAAGATATCATCGGTATCCGATCTACTTTCATATTCCTTGCGCTTCATGTCTAAATATGTTTCTCGATCAATTCACAATTACAAATCTGAAATAATTTAACAATAAAGAATCTGTTGTGAACAGTTCATGGGAAACAACAATGTCAACAATAGGTACTGAAACCAATATTTTAAAAACCAGACCAAACATCGAACCGAAAGAGTTATTGAGTCACGGGTCACCGGTTCAACCGGCGGGTGAACCGGTGTTAAACCGTGATATCATAATTACATCATTAATATTAATAAATATATATATAAAATAAAATAAACCAAATAAATATGTGGAAATATATATTTTATATGCATAAAACCAAGTAATATGCATATAATATCTTTTTCATTGTAATTCACTGTACCCCTGTTTGTTTTTCATTTCCCTTTGATATTGATTAAATAAATGATATATTAAAAGCACAACAACTGAATGAAATTAAGAGCAACAAATCAAAATGAAAATGAATGAATCAGAATGAAAATGAAGCAAAACAAAATGAATCAAATGACAACCGAAACAGGAGTGAATCGAAATATAGAAGAGCAGCAAATCAAAATGAAATCCATTGCCAAACGAAATGAAATTAATTAGAAAAGAAAATAAAAGGAAAAATAAATGAAAAAAACCTTCAGGTTGAAGATTGAGGTTTGAGATCCTTGCGTTGAGTCTCTGCGAATCACCTTCAAAACCTAAAAAATCGAAACGAAAGGGCTTTGCGAATCACCTTGTGAATCTTCTTCGTTGAGTCCTTGCGAATCACTTTCGACGGGTACTTGTTTGGCTTAAGAAAACCAACCACTATAAGCTAGTTAAAAGAACATTTAGAGGAACAAAAAAAGGCACCAAAAGTAATAAATAGAAGATAATGAGAAACCAATAACCACATTACAAATTTTCCTGTCCTCTTTCTACTGTGTTAAGCGTATGACGTTAAAACAAGTCAAAATGTACCATAAGACACTTAAGATTTTGCAGAAATTAGAGTTCAACTCTGCTCTTCCATATCTCCTAGCTCCCTTCACTCTGCCTCAGCAGCCATCAACACGTCAAAGTTCTCCGTCTTTCCCAGCACTATTTCAATCTTTGCTTTTGGAAATAGCCAGTGCTCCTAATTCATCCCTCATGTCCACAGTCAGTGTTCTTACTTCTTTTTTTTCCAACTGCAAATCAATTATTCTTCAGGATTTCCACAATGCTGACCACTGTGGCAATGGCCATTCCAAGAGCAGACAGTTCCTTCCACCTCGTTGGGTTGTTCCATTCCAAAACCCCAACCCCAATTCAACCCCCAATGTCAATCGAACAAATTAACCCTAAATTTCGAGAAACATTCAACTGTTCTAGAGTTAAATGACAGCAATCGGAATAGACATAAACTAGAATCAAAACATTGATGAGGCGACATCGGAAGGCTCCAAATGAAATCAGACGAGGAATATCGATAAACTAGAAAGACCAATGTTCGGTCAGCAAAGCATAAATAATTCAATAAATCGACATACCTAATTCGAGATTTTGAAGTAGCGAAAAAGCAACAGCAGAACCTGTGAGGGTATGAACAATAGGAGGACATCAGGCAAAAGGGTACTCGTACTGTGAACAATTGGAATCCGACGGCGAATGCGTGGAATATTAACAGCGCTGTGTGGGAAAGAGGCTGAACATATGTGATGGATACGGTGGCTTAGCCTGGGTACGAGGGTTGTGAGTCTGCGACGGCGAAGACTGGCGGAGGGCTGTCACGATGACGACGAAGGCTGCGGCGGCGATCAAGCAGCGGAGAAGGGAAGAGGTAAGTTTGCAAATGAGTGAATAAGAGAGGTGGAATAGAGAGAGGGGGCCGAGAGAGATGGAAGAGAGAATGTGCTAAGAGAGGTTGCAAGTTTTCATTCTAGGGCCATCACGAAACATGGAACGAAATTGAAGAGCAGGAGAGGGGAAATGTTTGGCGCGCATCCAGAACAGAACCACGATTCACGTTTTTAATTTAATTTTTACCTCTTTTATTTATATAATTATAATTATATTTTATTTATATAATTATTTTATTAATTTTTTAAGAACACTATTATTTATCAATTAAAATTGTAATTCAATTATAATAAGACACAATATTCTCTAATATAATTTTTTATTTTTAGGACACTAGTTTTAGTCCTCTAATATTTTATTATAAATTAACTTTTAATAAATTAATAAGAATAGCATTATTAAAAATATAAAATTAGTTTTTATGTCACTTCTAATTTTTTACCTCAAAAATAATTTTATAGGGCACATTTAATTGTAGTATCCCCAAAAAATACCATCATATATATTTTTTATTGTAAAAAGCGAGAAACACGAATATTCTTGTTTATTTCTCCTCTTGCTATGTTGATGGTTTTGGAAGACTTGCTCTTCTTATTTGTTTTTTAAATTAATGTTTTCCATATTTAATTTTAGTTTTTTTCAATAATTGAATAATTCTTTTTAACTTTTTAATTTTTATTTTAATTATTTTTTAAAATTAAAGATATCGACATTGAAAATTGGCGCAAAAAATTAGAATCAAAATTATAACATTTAGCGACAATTAAAATAAATTAGCGGCAATTAAATAAATTGTCACTAAAAATATATCATTAGTGGCTAATTTTTAACTGCCGCTAAAATAATTGCCGCTATAGGCCATTTTTGTTGTAGTGTAGGAATATCTTGCCGTAATCCTTTCTTATGATCTAAAGAGAAAAAGTCCACACATTTCAAGAACTTTTGTTTTCTTACTTGTGATCCCTTGATATATTTCACACTATCACGGATCTTTTCAATGCATGAAGTTATTTCTTTTAATCCATCTTGTACCACCAAATTCAAAATGTGGGCACAACACCTTAAATGAAATAATTCACCCTTACACAAAAGAGAATTTTTCACATTCAATTAACTAGTCAACATTTTCACAAACAAATCATTGGACAAAGTATTATCCAAAGTCAAAGAAAATAACTTATAATCTATTCTCCAGTCAGACAACAAAGTATAAGCCTTCTCACTTAAACAAATATCATTATGTGGAGGTGGCATGAAGCAAAAGCTTATTACTCTTTTGTGTAAAATTCAATCACTATCAATAAAATGAGCTGTAACACATATATAACTATTAATAGTAAGGGATGACCACAAATCAGAGGTTAAGCAAATTCTACCCGGAGCTGTTTGAAGCACGTATTTTGTTTTTTCCTTCTCTTTCTTATACATTTTCAAAAGATCAACCTTGGCAGTGTTCCTAGAGATGTGAACTACATCCTCATTCAAATAAGATAACAAATCGCTTATGCCGTGGTACTCAACAAATGATAAAAGTAAATCATGCATAACAATGGCAGAAATCGACAACTCAAGAAATTTCTTAAGATCAATTACTCGGCTTCTCATTGATAATGACTTTTGTTCTTGGCCTAATATCATTTGTTGAATATCGTAAGTTTTAATTTTAGGACAAGCTTTAATGTGACGATTCATATTTCCTGTCCCATTTCTACTATCCCCGACCATTTTTTCCCACATTTGGTACATTTGCATAATTCCTTACCATCACCATTATTCTAATTGATTGATTCAAAAAAAATTCAAACCTTACTTCTCTTTACTCTTTTACACTTACCTTTAATGTTATTTTTGGCATTATCATCCTCTCTAGACTTATCTTCATTTTCAATTTCTACATCAGCAATCGGTATATCATTTGAATCCATCTACATGTAAAAACGACATAATTAGAAACAAATTAAAACAAGTTAATGAAAGTATTAAAAAAATAGTCAACAAACCATTGATTCCATTTCCATATTTTTGGAGCAAAATGGGCTACCAACCACTATTGATTGATTGATTCCATTTCCATTCAACTAATTTTTTAATAACATATTTTTAATATACTTTTTAGTTACATTCACCTAATTTTTCGGTTGTCGTCGCTGGAAAATTACATGAATATAACTTAAAAATGTAACTGAAAAATATACTAAAATGTAACGAAAAATCAATTAAAAATGTAACTAAAAAACATTTAAAAATAGTTACATATAACAAATAATACATTGAAAAATAATTACATCTAACTAAAAAAATGTCCGGCAGTCGGTGGCCGAACTTCAGCGACCAGAGCCTTGAGGTCCGACGGCGGGCAATGGATAATGACGGAGGGTTGTGCCAATAGCTAACCATATAAATCTTAATTGGAAGCATTTGGTTAGAGATATAAAGGAACATTAACTATGGAACTAAAACACAAGGCAAAACAAAATTAAGGGATTTATACTAAATTTAAAATTCCAAGTTGTGCCTAGCCAAAGTAGCCGTTTTCTCTCCATCATTTTCGTCAGCGATCGACTGGCAATTTTCACCTTCTTGTAAGGAGTGATTGCGAGACTATCTAACACAGACATGGCCCTTCATATTATAGTGTAACCATTATCTCCTGGTTTGTTCCAACAATTAGGATCTCTACCTCAGGCGAATTCAATCAATGTCGTTGGTAGATGCGGCGGTGGATGTCATCTTCAAAAACAAAGCAAAGTTCCTCAGAGAGAGCACTGACTGGTGTTTTGTATTGACCGTTTCTCTTCTCTATCTTTGATAGCGGCGAAATCACCAGCAAGGGAAGCGGGTTTTGACAGTCAATCACATCGTCTGGCCTCTGACAACCTACAATCTAATTATTCTTAGGATGCCTCTAAACTTTCTACCGCTAAAACTCAAATCTAAGGAGCATCTTCATCGACCTGAACCTGAATTGGATCATGGAATTAAGGAGTACTATAGAAAGTGCTCGGATTTGGAAATTTTTTGCAAGAAGACCTTGATTATGAAGCCCTAATCATGAAGTGTGGTTGATAACTGATTCAGGGGAGAAGTTGGACCCTTCGATGGTGGATTGCGGAGCCCTATTTTTGTTCTTGTTTGTTGATTGGACAACAAAGATGATTTCAGGAGAGAAGACCTTGATCTGGGCAATAGTGTTGTTGCTAGTATGGGCGGCGAAGTAGATTTGGTGCACAATTATAGATGGTAACAATTCGGGATGGCACAAGGTGGGCAGAATTCATGGTGGCATAGGTACTCTTGCTTTAATAAAGGTAAAATGCATTTTTTTTTTTTATCGATTATCCTCTAGTTCAAGGGAAAATTATTAATAATAAATTGAATGTGGAGGCTATAAAAGAAGAGGTGGTTGAGTTTTTTGTGGAAGGAGCCAACTCTGAAATTAAAATAAAGGGCCTCGATAAGGTTGATCCAGCCGTGGCAGAGGTTGAAGGTAAGGGAGTGAAATTGGGGTTATGGACATTTGCAGTATTCCAAAATCTCCCTGTATAGAAGTTGGTATTTTCTCTCCGTCAGATCAGTTAGAGATGGCTAATATCATTTGTAACAATATGAAAAGGTCATCCAAAATTTATTTAAAGAATAAGCTAACAAGAAAGGTTGGGAGAAAATACATTAGTTTCAACGATCGTATATGTGATATATCAGCTTCTAATGGAAGGATTATTGAGTGCGCAAAGATAATTTTTCGAAGATTGGGTAATGATGGCCCAAGAATTACCCAAGAGGGGAGTAAATTGGGTTTTGGTAAATGTTTCGTTAATTAATTATACTCAATATAAATTAAGTGTTTATATGATTGTGTGAAGTGTACAGTGGATATTCAAGTAAAAGCAATAATCACAAACACAAGCCAGTATCTTTGTGGTATTTATCGTGGTTCAGCAAATACCATTTGCTTAGTCCATTCCTCCAAGCTCCTTCAAGTATTTCACTATCTTTGTTCTTCTTACGAGTGAAGACCAAACCGTCCATAGTCACCGCTTGAAAAGTTCGTATCCCAAGACTTTACAATCTAGAGTGAATATATTTCACTCCCAAATCTTTTTTCTTGAACAAAACTCTTACTCAAAATTTACAATAAAAATTATCACCATCTCACAAAATAGAGCTTCAACACTCTCAAAATATAGAACTTAAAAATCTATGTGTGTGAAGTAAATACAACAATCACTCAAGAAAAATAAATCAAGAAAAAATGGAAGTGTTGTTACACATATTTTTATTTGGAAGTTTTGGTAGTATCTCTTTGATTTTTGTAGCTCAACTTGAATGATTGATACTTGGTGAGTTTTGTTATACTTCCAACAAACGTCTTCCTCTTATAGATGTAGAGAATAAACAGAAGATATCTCAATTGAAGTAGAGAGCATATGACCATTGGAGCTTCCTCTTCAAAAATGTCAAGACTAAAATGCAAGGCTCATCTCCAATATCTCTATGATTGTCTTGATACCAATTGATTTCAATAATAATTAATTGATCTACATTCTCAACAAGTTGCACAAATCATGGATATAATGAATACAATAATAGATAATCAAATAAAGGCATGTATTCAAATTTGAATCTTAACAAATTCTCTTGATTCCATGAAGAAATATGTGAATACAATATTGTGGATTCAATACTCAATGTAGGAAAATTATTTGGATTTATCTCAAGATATCCATATTAAATCAAGGATGAAGTAGGTGAGCAATTAATAAAATGATTGAACATTAATTTAGTCAACCCCACAATTAAAATAACCCTTAAATTAAGGAGAAGTGTTCTCACTTAATTTGTCTTGACAAATTCAAATCTAATACTTGTATACATACATGATTATGTATTTGAGCATGTGTATACTTAATGTATAAAATATATTATACATGTATACAATCCATTTAAGCACATACAAGCATTTCAAGCAATTGAACACTTGGAATTAATTAAACATGTAGAAAACATAATTTTCATACCCTTGGAACCAATTTGTCAATTAATCATAAATAAAATGATAAATATATCAATTAATTATGCATATATCATGTAGACATATTAAATTAGCATCCCATTACATGATTTGAACGTTCCGAACAAAATTTGATATGCAAATCCAAATTTGAGTTCATGACAAAATTCTACAAATCGAGTTCTCAAATTGTTCAGATTGTTTTGATCAAATTTCCTTCAATTCAATATGGTATTGATCAAATTAAATGATGATAACATATTAGATAATCAATATAAGGGTATATGTCATTGACCTCCCATGTCATTTTGCACTATACCACATACCTCCCCTGTCATTTTTGCAATTACTAGAGACATCCTCTGTCTTTTCGCTCAAACACAATTTACCTTATTTTAGACAAAATTGCCCTTAGGTTATTTTTTAAAAAAAATTCATTAGCACCCCTATATTTTTAAAACTATATTTTTTACCCTTAACTTTTTAAATAATTATATTTACCTCTCATCATTACCCAACTCTTACTGCTGCCATTATCGCCCAACTCCCACCACCCATTGCCACCGCCACTTCCTACCGCCATCACCACCTACCTACCACCCTCCGCTACCTCCCACTGCCACCCACACTACCCAACTCCCATCGCTACGTCCCACCACCTACTGCCTAACTTTCCTGCCACCGCTGACTGTTGCCATAGCCCATCGCCGCCACTGGAGATAGAGAGAGAAAAAATGGTTAATGAAAAGATTAAAATTTTTTTTAATGAAATGGTTAAAAAATATATATATATTTTTTAAAATGGGGGTAGGTAGTAGAGGGGGGAGGTGGTGAGTGGCGGCGATGGGAGGTGGCAGAGGGTGGCGGTGGTGGGAGGTGCCGGCGGGTAGTGGGTGGTGGGAGGTAGCGATGGTGGGAGGTAGTAGGTGGCGACGGTGGGGGCTGGCGAAGGGTGGGAGGTAGTGGAGGCAGTGGTAGGAGTTGGCAATGAATATATATAAATTAAATAGTTATTTATGTATTTTAGTTTTTTATTATTTAATTATTTTTTAAATAGTCAAGGGTAAAATAGGTATTATAGTAAAAATTTATTATTTTTTAATCAATAAAGGATGTAAGTGGTGTTTGAGCAAAATGACAAGGGATGTCTCTATTATTTGCAAAATGACAGGGAAAATCAATAGTATATGCTCATCAATATAATGTATAGGAATCATCATACAACAATTAGAACAAGTATACGACGCCAAAACGTGAAACCAAAAATAGAGCAAGAGAGATAAAACATTATGGCCAGAAGTAGTCGACTACTTCCAGCATAAGTAGTCAACTACTTATGCTGCAATTCTTGCAGCATTCTATTTTCATCCGTTTCGGGGTTTTGGTCTCAATTTATGGCCGTTTATCATCCTAAACACTTTTTAAACATGTAACAATATATTCATGATGTTTAGATGATCCAAAAACACAATGTACCTTATGATCATGTTAAGAACGTAAATTTTCAATTTCGTATAATTGTGATCAATAGGTGATTTTCTGTTTTAGCATGTAATCATCGAACACATACTTCACATTGACATATTGAACATGTCAAGATCAGTATATCACAATTTTGTTTACATTCGGTGTGTGTGTGTGCCCGTCCAATAGAGTTCCGAGTTTAATATCTCGCGAATATTATTGAAATGAAAAATTGTTTTAATTTAAATCATATATTCTAGGGAAAAGTACAATTTAGACCCTCTAACTATTGATGCATTTCTAAGTGGCCCCTCTAAGTTTAGGCGTTTCATTTCAAACCCTCTACGTATCGAATGGCTTTAATTGGTCCCTCCGTTAGAGATTTTGTTAAAACTAAAAGAATCTCAGGGGCAAAATGGTCTTTTCACATTTTTTAATTTTTTTAATCATTTTTAATATAATATATTTATTTTTTTTATTTCTCTCTCTTCCTCCTCTTCCTTTCTCTCTCTCTCCTGCCACCTCCCTCTCCTTCACCCTGTCCCTCTCCCTGTCCATCTCCCTCCTTCCCTCATAACAGGGGTAGAACTCACCCCCGTAACAGGGCCCTGTTATGGAGGTGAGTTCTACCCCAAAAACAGGGGGTGGTTTCACCCCTTGAAACAGGGGGTGAAAAATACCCCCTGTTGCAAGGGGTGGAATTCTAGAGAGAAAGAGAGTTCTAGAAAGATGGTGAAAGAAGTGAGTGAGGAGGCGCAAACCCACCACCATGGGAAGGACTACGTAGACCTACCACCAGCGCTGCTGCTGGATATGGCGGAGCTGAAGCTATAGTCCTTCTACAGAGCTCTAATTTCTAAGTTCATCGCCATCTTCCTCTTCCTTTACGTTACCGTCGCTACTGTTATCGGACACAAAAAGCAGACCGTACCATGTGGTAGAGTCGGCCTCCTCGGTATAGCTTGGGCCTTTGGTAGCATGATTTTTATCCTCGTCTACTGCACCGCCGGCATCTCAGGTACTATTAAGCTCCTTTCTCTTCTACAACCAATTAATTTCTACAAAAGTTCTCATTTTTCTGAATTTTTAATTATACAAGTGGTCACATCAATCCGGCAGTGACTTTTGGACTATTCTTGGCGAGGAAGGTGTCGCTGACAAGGGTGGTGGCTTACATGGTGGCGTAATGTTTAGGCGCTATCTGCGACGTTGGGTTGGTGAAGGCTTTCATGAAGCACGACTACAACTCTCAAGGCGGCAGTGCTAACTTGGTTGCTCGTGGATACAACAAGGGCACTGCTCTGGGTGTTGAGATAATCAGCACCTTCATGCTGGTCTACACTATTTTCTCTACCACTGACCCCAAGATGAGTGCCCGTGACTTTCACGTTCTGGTTTTGGCTCCTCTCCCAATTGGGTTCACTGTTTTCATGGTGCATTTGGCCACCATACCCATCACCAGAACTGGTATAAACCCTGCTAAAAGCTTTGGCGCAGCTGTTATCTTCAACAACGAGAAAGTCTGGGATCACCATGTAAGTGTTTATTTTTTAATCATGTAAGTGTTTATTTTTTAATCATTCAAATTAAGCATAATCAAGGGGTTGAAAGTGTAAATTAACTGTGTGTTCTTGGTAGACAGTGGATCTTCTAGGTTGGACCATTTGTTGGAGCATTAGCAGCGGCTGCTTACCATCAGTACATACTGAGAACTGCCACCATTAAAGCCCTGGGTTCTTTTCGCAGCAATCCAACCAACTGATCGATCTTATCCACAACCAAATTGCTTCCAAATTCCATTTGTTCACTTTTTTCTTCTGTGTCTGTGTATGAGAGGAATGTTGATAAATTCTCCCATTTTTTCTAGAACTCTTTCTCTCTAGAATTCCACCCCTGCAACATGGGGTGTTTTTCACCCCTGTTGTAGGGGGTGAGTTTTACCCCCTGTTACGAGGGAAGGAGGGAGAGGGAGGTGGCGGGGGAGAGAGAATGAAGGAGAGAGAGAGGAAGGGGAGGAAGAGAGAGAAATAAAAACAAAAAACAAAAATATTATATTAAAAATTATTAAAAAAAAATAATGTGAAAAGACCATTTTACTCCTAAGATTCTGTTAGTTTTAACAGAATCTCTAATGGAGAGACCAATTAAAGCCGTTTCGATACGTAAAGGGTTTGAAATGAAATGCCTAAACTTAGATAGGCCACTTAGAAATGTATCAATAGTTAAAGGGTCTAAATTGTACTTTTCCCTATATTCTATACCTTTCAACTTGAATTTACTTCTGTGATATGTTTTCGATGATGATTGGATAATCTATACTCAAAATAATTGTTAAGTCATTTAAAACATCAAATGTTGTGTTATCGTCAAAATCACATTTGTCCGGGGATCCTGTGATTGAAACCATTTAGGCTAACAATCTCTCCATTTTTTATGATGACAACTCATTTAATGTTTTAATTTCAATAAACACTTTACTAGCTCCCTCTGAGAATGAGATCGATTTTTTAAATGATTTTATCCAATGAAGTTCAAATTTTCATTCTCTTAAGGTTAGTAAAGTTTTTAACATTTTCAAAATATAACAATTAAGATCATACGTAGCAACCATACAATAGATTGATAGATAATCATAATAATTCAAGCATACATAATCATAAATGACTTGCTAATAATGAAATACAAAACATAAGCAAATAGCATGAGTGTCTAACATCAAATCTAGTTTTTTCTCCACTTTGTCGCATCAAAAAGAAGATAGAACTAGTCTTGAGGTGGTAGAGGTGGATAGTGTATGTAGAAATTGTTAGTAAATTGAGTGAATGATCCTATAAGAGTGTCAAGCCGCTCATCCACGTGATGTACATGTGCGTCAAAACGGTTCGAGAGATCATCCATTCTCCTTTCAAAATGATTACTCATCTCATCCATTCTCCCTTCAAACCTCACGCTTATATTGTCCATTCTAGACACAAGATCGTTATGGTTGTAGTTCAGAGCATTGGAACCTTCTCCAACTTCAAAAGTTAAAGTTCCACTGGTTTGAGGCGGTACATCTTCCATTTCATCATCTCCCTTTTCATCTTCCCCTTGTTCCTCTTCAACATTTTCAACGCCTCTTTGGTAAGCATCGACACGCCTTAGTTCCATTGGAACATTGGTAAGTACAAAACCAACGATTTGGTGATCTTCTTATCGACCCCATTTTTGCCAACAATCGTTTACAAAGCTATATCCCATTTTCAACAGGTTGATAAATCAAGAATTTCATGATGGGTAATGATAGAATATGGATTTTTATTTTGGAGCAAAACTTGGAAATGAGTGAAAATAGCGGTGAGAACGATTCCATAAGGCAAAAAGCCTTTGGTTTTGTGCTTTTGAGCCAACTTCTATTTTTCGATTACAAATACAAGATCGATGTTGGTATTGTAAAGAAAGCTCTTAAGAATGAGAAGATCAAAGAAACTAATATGAGCTTGACTTCATACTTTTGGCACAATTAAGTAGTTTATTATAGAGTGAATCAAACGAAATTCAAGGGGTAAGTCGGCTACAGAATTACGATGACCGGGATGGAAATATGGTCCAATAAAAGTAGCCAAAACGTCCCATTAATTAAAATTCAAATGATTTGACAGCCAATTCTTATTCATTTTTGGTTTAATATCCCTTCTAGGTAAATGAATAATATTAGCAAGAGTTTGGTTACCAAAAGAGACTTCAACACCATTGACATAAGAAGTGTAAACTCCACATTCATAAACAAGATTTGCATAAAACATTTGGACAAGAACGGTATATAATGGTGAAGAAATTGTAACAAAATAATCCCAACCAACATGATTCAAATAAGCATGAGTATGAAGGTTGTGATTTAAAAGAGATTCAAAATCAACCGGACGACCGGGGATTACCTTACGATGAGAAAAATCGGAACGGAATTGTTCCTCATGTTCAGGACATGAGAAGTAATGGTTGTAGAACTGAATGATCGGACTTTCCTCCCCTTGATTTCTCCTTAATCTCCTTGGTGCCATTTCAAGAACTCACAAAAATGCAAGCTCTCAACCTAGGGTTTGGAAAAACTCTCAAGATATATCAAGGTTAGCCTCCTCTCAAAGTTGTGAAAGAACAAAGGCGAGAAAATGTGTTTATATAGGTAAGAAATTCATGCAAAGCAACCCTAGAATCATTAAGATTGCATTAAATCCGTAATAACCTAATTCCTACCCGTCAGGATAAGTAGTCGACTACTTATCCCAGAAGTAATCGACTACTTCTGCTGTAATTTTTCTAATAGATAGTTGGCTAGATTCATTTCTCGTTTCGCACCTTGTTTTAAGGGTTTTATTTAATATTTAGTCTTTGTATGGTTTGTTGGAGTATATCTCAATTCTATATAATTCAGAATTGATCTATATTACCCATAACTAATTTTTATTGTTGCCTCAAGGATTTAAGTTATCAAAATTAGATTTTTGATCACTTTGAAAAACATGATTTTAAAATTCTTTTAAAAACATTTGAAACACATCATTTATGTATAAATATCAGTGAAATCCATTTTCAATACTATAAATGAAAGTTAAAGTAAATTTTGGCAATTAAGACAAATTTTTGCAAAATATATCACTTTTACTCTCAAAGTAGGAATTTTTGAAAATTTTATTTTCAAAAACATTTCAAAGTATCTTTTTCTCTCATCATACCTAAGCCACGTAATATTTTTGAAAATTGTTCTTCCCCGAGAGGCTTATTGAAGATATTGACTAATTGATTATTAGTGTCAATGAATTCCAATGTGATATCGTCCTTTTTAATGTGGTCATGAATAAAATAGTGTCTAATATCAATGTGTTTAGTTCGTGAATGTTGAGTAGGATTCTTACTCAAACAAATGGCGCTAGTGTTATCACATAAGATCGGAACACAACCAACGTCAATACCAAAATCTCCCAATTGTTGTTTCATGTATAGGACTTGTGCACAACAACTTCCAACCGTGACACATTCGGCTTCAGCAGTGGATAATGCAACAGGTTTTTGTTTCTTGCTTAACCAAAAAACTAATATGTGTCCTAGAAAATGACAAGTACCACTAGTACTTTTACACTAAACTTTGCAACCGGAAAAATCAACGTCAGAATAGCTAAGCATGTTAAAATAATCGTTTTTAAGATACCACAAGCCTAAATCACATGTACCAAGCAAATATTGAAAAATACGTTTAACGGTGGTTAAATGTGATTCCTTAGGATAAAATTGAAAACAAGCACATAGACAGGCATTAAACATGATATCCGGTCTACTTGTCGTAAGATAAAGAAGTCTACCAATCATACCTCGGTATTCCTTCTCATTTACCTTCTTACCATTTTTATCGGCATCCAATTTGATTGAAGTACTCATCGGTATATTGTATACCTTTGAGTTTTCCATTCCCCATTTTTTTATGAGATCCTTGGTATACTTTGCTTGATTTATAAATGTTCCGTCATTTGTTTGCTTAATTTACAATCCGAGAAAGAATGTTAGTTCTCCTATCATGCTCATCTCGAATTCTTCCTGCATAAGCTTAGCAAACGCTTGGCACAAGATCTCATTAGTAGCATCGAAAATAATATCGTCAATATAGATTTGTACTAATAAGATGTTATTTTTAGCTTCTTTAATAAATATAGCTATATTACTTAAACCACGTTTAAAATATTTTTTTTGAAGAAATTCACTTAACCTCTCATACCAAGCTCTAGGTGCTTGTTTGAGACTATAAAGTGCTTTAGATAGTTTAAAAACATGATTTAAAAACTTTTTATCTTCAAAATCGGGAGGTTGTTCAACATAAACTTCTTCAGAAATGAAACCATTTAAAAATGCACTTTTAACATCCATTTAAAAAAGTTTCAAATTATTAGCACAAGTAAAAGCAAGTAACATACATATAGTTTCTAGTCTAACTACTGGTGTATATGTTTCATCATAATCTATCCCTTCTTCTTGATTAAAACCTTGTACTACCAATCTTACTTTATTTCTAATAACAACACTTGACTCTCTTTTTTATTTCGAAAAATCCATTTTGTTCCAATTATGGGATGGTCATTAGGTCTTGGTATTAGAGACCATACATTATTCATCTCAAATTGATTTAACTCATCTTGCATTGCTAGGATCCAAGATTTATCGTCAATAGCTTCATATACATTTTTAGGTTCAATTTGAGATAGGAAAGCAAAATTGTTAACATAGTTTCTCAATGAAGATCTAGTACTTACACTACGTTCAATGTCACCAATGATTTGATCGGATGGATGAATGTTAATCTTTTTCCACGCCTTTAGTAACTTGTTTTTGGATGGTTGTACTTCCATTGAATTATCATCAAGAAGCCTCAAATCAAAGTTTTCAACTTGCTTTGTTGATGTTTCTACCAAATCTAAATTTTCTTCATCTAAATCCTTATTTTGTGAAAAAGGGTTAGATTCCTCAAAAATAATATGCAATGATTCTTCAACTACAAGTGGTCATTTGTTATATACTTTATAAGCTTTGATATTAGTTGAATAACCAAGGAAAATACCTTCATCAGATTTAGCATCAAATTTTAAAAGATTTTCTTTATCATTAAGAATAAAACATTTGCAACCGAAAACTTTAAAATAAGAGATAATTGAGGTTTTACCATTCCATAACTCATATGGAATTTTATTTAAACCTCTACGGATTGAAACACGGTTCAATACGTAACAAGCCATGTGTGCGACTTCCGCCCAAAAGTATTGCAGCGAAGAATGCTCGTTTAGCATAGTCCGAGCCATTTCTTGTAAAGAGCAATTTTTTCTCTCAATAACGCCGTTTTGTTGAGGTGTTCTAGGGGCTAAAAATTGTGTCCGTAACCTTGTTCGTCACAAAATTTTTCAATCTCATCATTTTGGAATTCTCTTCCTTTATCGCTTCAGATATTATTGATGCTAGTACCTTTCTCAAGTTCAACACATTTACAAAACTTAACAAACACGTAAGCAACATCATTTTTCTTAGCAAGTAATAGAACCCATGTATATCTAGAATATTCATCAACAATAACAAATGCATAATGCTTGCCACCTAAACTATCAATGGGATTATGACGGAATAAGTCTAGATGCAAAAGTTCTAACGGTTTAGTAGTAGAAATAAACTTATTCTTCTTAAAAGAACTTTTAACTTGTGTTACCAAGTTGGCATACATCATATATCTTATCTTTAACAAATTTAGCATTCGGTAATCCACATACAAGATTATTCTTAGATAAGTTCGAAATAAATTCCATGCTAGCATGTCTTAACCATCTATACCACAACCAACTATTTTCGGTAAATGCATTAAGCCATGAAACATTTTGAGAAGATAAGTCATCAAAAGAGTATGTATAAATATTTTCAAAACGTGATGCAACGAATAAAACTTTGTGTTCATCATCTTCTTTGATGACACATTGATTTTCAAGAAATGTTACTTTAAAATCGTTGTCACATTGTTGACTTATGCTTAAAAGATCATATTTTAAACCTTCAACAAGTAAAATATTTTCAATAATAAATGTATCTTTACCAATACTATCAATGCCAATAATTTTACCTTTAGAGTTGTCTCCAAACGTCACATATCCGTCATCTTTAGGTGTCAAAGATGTGAATTTATCTTTATCACCCATCATGTGCCGTGAGCAACCGCTATCTAGGAGCCATTTGTCCTTAGTTATATTTGTTTTAAAACTAACCTGCAAGGAACACCTTAATTGATTCCTAAATGATACATTTTTTACTTGGGTCCAGGAGGGTTAAATTTTGGAATCAATGTTATCTTTGGTACCCAAACCTTTCTTACCTTAACATTAGCATTTTTAAATTTTCTTTCATTACAAACATCAATAATGTGACCAACTTTGTTACAATAAAAATATTTTATAAACTTCTTGGTCTTTAAGAAAAATTTCTAAAATTTCTTTTATTTCTTATGTTGATGAAAACCCAAACCGGCTTTGCCGAAAATACCTTTTTGATTTCACAAAAGAATTTTGAAGTTGTTTTCAGCTTTAGTAAACTTGTGGATTGTTTTGGTTAAATCATCAACTTGATTTTTCAAAGAAGCATTCTATTTTTCAAGATCTCGTTTCTTTAAAAAATCATTTTCTTGTTTTAAAGAAACAATTTCATATTTTGATTTTTCTAAATCTTTTGAAAGAGTAGTTATTGTTTTGTTAAGATTTATCATCTTTGAAAAATAATTTTTAAGCTTTTCTTTCAAATCCTCATATGCATCAAGTAACCCATCATATTCATCTAGTGAACAAGTTTCTGAAATATGGGTTACCTCATTTTTTTTTTCCATGAGCGCAAGTAGGTTGGCTTCTTCGCCACTACTTTCACTTTCCAAGCCACTTGTGTTGATGCCATCTCTAGTTGCCTTGAAAGCTCTCTTATTACTTTTGTGATGATATTTCTTCGGCTTTTTGTGATCTTCCTTGAGTTGAAGACAATCGATTTTGTAGTGACCAAGCTTGTGACATTTGTAGCATTCAACCTTACTTGTGTCGGTTTTGTTGAATCTCTTCTTTTTTAAGAATCTCTGGTTTAGTCGGTTCATTCGTCTCAAGAGAGCCATTTCGCTTTTGATGTCGCTCCCAACGCTTTCGCCATCCTCATTATCATCTTAAATAGCTTTTAAGGCTATTCTCTTCTTCCAGTTCATTCTACCTTCTTCTTCAAAACTTTTGAGTGAAGGCTCTTGAGTGGTCAAGTTACCAATGAGTTCATCAATGGTATATTTGTTTAGATCTTTGAATTCCAAGATGGCCGTCACCTTTGATTCCCACGCCTTGGGAAGAGTTCTAAGGATTTTTCGTACTCGATCGAACATTGAGTACGGCTTTTCGAGTACATTCAAGCAATTACAAATATTTGTAAAGCGAGTGTACATCTCTATTATCGATTCTCCATCTTCCATCTTGAATAGTTCATATTGGTGCATGAGAATGTCGACCTTGGATTCCTTGACTTGGTTTGTACCCTCATGAGTAATTGTGAGAGTATTCTAAATCTCCTTAATCGATGATCATCCGAAGATCTTATTATATTCATGAACATCTAAACCACAATAGAAAAGGTTAATAGCTTGGGCATTTATAGAAATTAACTTGGTGTCCCTATCATCATATTCCGTTTCTACCTTAAGTGTAGTAGATACATCAAGATTAGTTTTAATAGGAATATGTGGACCATTTTTAATAATTTTCCAAGCTTCATAATTTGTTGTTTGTAAAAACGCTATCATTCTAGCCTTCCACATAATTATTACCATTAAACAAATGAGATTTATGCATTGATTAACCTTTGTGAATAGTAGTTGCAACGAAATATGTCATGATCAATTTTCTAATTAAGTCTATTAAGCAAGTGTAGCTCTGATATCAATTGATGGCCCAAGAATTACCCAAGAAGGGGGTAAATTGGGTTTTGGTAAATATTTCGTTAATTAATTCTACTCAATATAAATAAGTGTTTATATGATTGTATGAAGTGCAAAGCGGATATTCAAATAAAAACAATAATCACAAACACAAATAAAAGCGAAAAAGTGAATAGTAGAAGTAGAGAGATTGACAGTGGTATTTATCGTGGTTCGACAAACACCCTTTACTTAGTCCACTTCCCCGAGCTCCTTCAAGGATTTTACTATATTTGATCTTCTTATGGGCGAAGACCAAACCATCTATATTCGTCACTCGAGAAGTTTGTATCCCAAGATTTTAGAATTTAGAGTGAATATGTTTCACTCACAAATCTCTCTTCTTGGACAAAACACTTACTCAAGATTTATAATGAAACTTCTCACCGTCTCGCAAAATGGAGTTTCAACACTCACAAGATATAGAACTCAATAATCTATGTGTGTGAAGTAAATACAACAATCACTCAAGAATAATGAATCAAGAAAGAATAGAAGTGTTGTTGCATAGATTTTTGCTTGGAAGTTTTGATAGTATCTCTTTGATCTTTATAACTCAACTTGAATGATTGATACTTGGTGAGTCTTGTTATACTTCCAACAAACTTCTTCCTCTTATAGATGTAGAGAATGAACAGAAGATATCTCAATTGAAAAGTAGAGAGCATATGACCGTTGGAACTTCCTCTTCACAAATGTCAAGACTACAATGCAAGGCTCCTCTCTAATATCTCTAAGATTATCTTGATACCAATTGATTTCAATAATAATTAATTGATCCACATTTTCAACAAGTTGCACAAATCATTGATACAATGAATACAATAATAGATATTCAAATAAAGACATGTATTCAAATTTGAATCTTGACAAATTCCCTTAATTCCATTAAGAAATGTGTGAATACAATATTGTGAATTCAATGCTCAATAAATGTGTAGGAAAATTATTTGGATTTATCTTAAGACATCCATATTAAATCAAGGATGATGTAGGTGAGCAATTAATAAAATGGTTGAGCACTAATTTAGCCAACCCCATAATTAAAATAGCCCTTAATTTAAGGTAAAGTGTCCTCACTTAATTTGTCTCAAATTCAAATCTAATACATGTATACAAATATGATTATGTATTTGAGTCTATGTATATAATCCATTTAAGCACATACAAGCGTTTCAAGCAATTGAACACTTAGAATTCATTAAACATGTAGAAAACAGAATTTTCATTCTCTTAAAATCAATTTGTCAATTAATCGTAGATAAAATGATAAACATATCAATTAATTATACATATATCATGTAGACATGTTAAGCTAACATCCCATAATATGGTTTGAACGTTCCGAACAAATTTGATATGCAAATTCAAATTTGAGTTCATAACAAAATTTCGCAAATCGAGTTCTCAAGTTGTTCAAATTATTTTGATCAAAGTCCCTTCAATTCAACATGATATTAATCAAATTGAATGATGATAACATATTAGATAATCTATATAATGTATATGAATTATCATACAATAATGAGAACAAGCATACGATGCCAAAATGTGAAGCCAAAAATAGAGTAGAAGAGAGAAAACATTCTACTCAGAAGTAGTCGACTACTTCCAGCATAAGTAGTCGACTACTTATACTGCAATTCTTGTGACATTCTTTTTTTCATCCGTTTTGGGTTTTTTGTCTTAGTTTATAACTGTTTATCATTCTAAATACTTTTAAAATATGTAACAAGTATATTCATGATATTTAGATGATCTAAAAATACATTGTACCTTATGATCATGTTAAGAACTTAAATTTTCGATTTCGTATAATTGTGATAAATAGGTTATTTTTCTGTTTTAGCATGTAATGATTAAACACATACCTCATATTGCCATATTGAACATGTCAAGATCAATATATCACAATTTCGTTTACATTTGGTATCTGTGTGCATCTTCTAGAGTTTCGAGTTCAATATCTTGCGAATATTGTTGAAATAAAAAATTGTTTTAATTTAAATCACTTTTCATACCTTTCGACTTGAATTTACTTCTATGATATGTTTTCGATGATGCTCGGATAATCTATACTAAAAATTATTGTTAATTCATTTAAAACGTCAAATGTGGTGTTATCGTCAAAATCACATTTATCCGGGGATCCTATGATTGAAACCGCTTATGCTAACAAGTAAAGTTTTAGAGGTTGGGAGAATTTTAGGTCTAAAGATTAACCTTGAATAAATGAATTATCGCAAAAAAAAATCTGAACTAGTGTACAGAGAATGGGAATCCACGAAATGACTTCCAAAGGTTTATTTTCGGAGTCACATATTCCTGTGATTTTTTATAATGAAGCCAGGTTGTTGTTTTTGTTTAGCTGATTAATGAAGTATGGGGTTGAGGACACTTAGGGGTTTTGCAAGCCTAGGGGAACCTCTGTCTAGGGTTGGGCTTGCTAAACAGGTTGTTGGTGTTTGAGTGGGATCAATGTGATAAAATTGCGATTATATCTCTCTCTTGCTAAAAGTCTTTTTGTTTCCTATTTTGCGGTATCTTGGGCCATTGGAAGATCTAATTTACTTCCATGATAAGTGGAGTTCATGGCATGAAATTTTCATTTCATCAAGTGTTGTCTTTTGGTTGGATTTTCAGTATACATAGAGAAGTGGCGACCAATGTCAATGGGTGGGCACATGGAGCTACATCAGAATAAGTGGAGTTTAGAATGCAAGTATTTACGTACTGCCAAAGTTTACCGCGTCAATCGTCAAATTTGGTAGTGTTATGGGTTGGACTTAGGGGTGTTTCAAAATTATTTTGGGAGATCTTGCAATGCTCTTTTCGTTTTATTGGGGGTGATTGTAATGCTCATTTTTAAGTATTTGGTGTGTGTTTCAGCATTACAATCAAAGTAGCAATTGCTTGTAATGCTATTTTGCAAGTTTGTAAGATTTGTAGTAAATGAGACTCTTCACCTTTGATTATTATATAATCTATATTGCCTATCAAAAAAAATAGGACACAAATTAGAGGAAGTAAAATTAGGGTGAAATTTGAAAATTTTGGATTGTAGAATAGAAATTGGGAGCCTATAAAAAGTATTTGGAGCCCCTCCTGTATTAATGCCTTGGATGAGTGTTTCAATCATTGTAAGAAGCCTTTTGTTGCAAAAGCCAAAGCCAATCTTGTTCGGAGAATTAAAGAAAAGGAAAAAAAATAAAAATAAAAAAGAGTTTCATTTTAACTGGTGAGGAGGAGTGTTACTACAACAAAAACTACATATTAGGACAACATTTTTAGAAACAATTTATAAATAGTATCCATTTAAGACACTAAATGATAATGTTCTTATAATATTTATCTAATAAGACACCTTTTAAAAAAAATGTATTATAAAAAATAAAAAAAAATATTCTAATAAATATAAAATAATGCGACAAAATAATTATCCTTATAAGTTATTGGGATTAACTTTTATGGGACATCTTTTAATTACTTTAATATTTAATGCGTCCCAAAATAGTATATATTAGTACATATTTAATGTCATTAAAAGTGAATTTTGTTGTAGTGTTTAAAGGTGATGTTTCAAAAGACATGCTTGAGAAGAAACTTGGGTGTTTAGTTCGCGACCTTCCAAGTGGTGAGTCCAATAATAATGGTGAATTAAACCTTCAAAAGGTGATAGGAGATGAGGAGATTGATCATGTATCTTTAGTAAATCAGAAAAAGAATTCCTTGTCTGAAAGATTAAAACTAAAGAAGGTCTCTGGTGGATATCCTAAGATAAATTTTTAAGGGGAAGGGAGTGAAGATTTTAGGTGATTATCTGAACTACAATGATCTTATTCCGAAACTTTTCTTTTCTAGTGAGAAGATAAGTATTTGTTCTCGTTAATTTTTCAGAGAATAATTAAAGTATTACAGATAGAGAGAAGTATTGAACTTCCCGTGAAGCTCAAAGAATTGAAGTTCAAAGAAATTTTTTCTAAATTGATCTATAGGAAATGGGAAGCCATGAAGTACTTGTGTACCCATTTGTTTTTATCGTCTTGGAATGGCATTTCAATTAGTTTGATTGATGATTGAGTGGGTGTTTTTATTAGTTGGGTCTAATGGTGTAATTAACTTTTTGCATATTTGGAGTGTGGCTGCTTTCATGTGATCCTTTGGTTTGATATATGTGTTGTTTGGGAGAATATTCATGCCAAATGATTTTGGGAAAATGAGATGCATTTATTTCTTAGATGTTAAATAAGAGCGCAAGGTTGAGATTTCCCTTTGATAAGCCTAAGGACATTGCGCATTAGATAGAATGGATTGGGAAACGAGATCATAGCATCTGAAACTTTTGGATTCAATGTGCAGCATGTGTCCAAAAATTGGGTGCAAGAGGAGAGGATCCAACTTTGTTTGAAATATTGGTGATTCAATAGTGTTGCAATTTTAGTAGTTTTATCTTGTGGTGTATTGTTAAATGTTGTAATAATTTGTAGTTCAAGTGTTGTAGTTGTTGGGAAAATTTCAAATAATTATATAAACTCAAATTAAATAAATAAATCTCACATGCAATTTCAATGTCTTTAAATAACAAAGAATATCAACAATTAAATAAATAAAATAAAGCATAAGATAGAGAGGAAATGTATATCTGGTGGATCGAGGCGTATAAACATTGTCCTAAGAAAATATACACCCCCTCTATGCACAGGGTTGAATGACGAGCACTAGGGATGGTCATAGGCTGAGCTGGGTTTTGATTAGGGTATTACACAAAAATGTTAGGCCCTAACCCGACCCGGCCCTATGATCGGGCCCTAATTTCATACCCAAGTCCGGCCCTACAAAAAAAAAATTAAGCCCAGGTCCGGCCCGGCCCTATAATTTTTTTTTTAAATTTAAAAATTAAATACTAAAATTACAAAATGACCCTTCAACTCTCTCTCTATGAAGATGAATGAAACTAGGGTTTGCTAAATTATCTAGCTGAAATTGAAAATTACAAAATGGCCCCTCAACTCTCTCTCTCTCTCTCTCTCTCTCTCTCTCTCTATATATATATATATATATATATATATATATATTATTTTTTATTTTTATATTTTAAAAAAGTTCGGGCCAGACCGGGCCGACCCTAAACAAAAATAATCAAGCCCTAACTCGGCCCTAAAAATGAATGGGCCTTAGTCTTTAGGCCCTAGCCCGGCCCATGGGCTCAAACACCAAACCCAAGCCCTAAAAAAATAAGGTCAGGCTAGGCGGGCCGATCGGGCCTCCGGGCCCATGACCATCCCTAACGAGCACTGCCCAAGATATAACGATCCAAGGAGTCAAGTTGCAAACAAGATATCCCTATATTGAACCGCTCACAAACGTTATTGTCCTTAAATTATCAAATATATAATATACGTAAAATATCACAAAATATAAATTTTCTCTATTTATATGTCTCAATAAAAAAACATACTCAATATTTTATATAATATCATACTATTTTCTCTATTTTCCTCTACATCTCTCTTCTACATATTCTTTCAACTTCACACACCTATATGTAGTGCATAGAATATATAACTCTTATTATAATATTAAATACTTATAATATTATAATTAATAAAATCATTAATTATACACATAAATATTTATTGTAACATATATATTTATAACGGAATTGATAAAGTCATTTTAATAAATTTTATACTTTAATCACAATAATAATGTGTAACAAACATGTAATTTAAACACATAATTATAACCATTATAAATATATTATTAAACAATTTTATTAAATATCATAAAATTATTTATATATAATAAAATATTTAATTTTAAATTAATTTCCTAACAGTACTGTGTAGTGTGTAGTGTATATAGGTGTCTGAGCCTCGAGGAGTTCTTGTGAAATTGTAGCCCAAGGATAGATCATTTGTTAAGGCTCAGACCCTTATTTGATTTTGATTGTATCTTGATCGAGAGGGTCTTCCGGGCTACATGCCAAATTTTATCATGTAGTAAGAAAGACACTTCTTCTATTATTTTAATATATTTTTGCTTACCTAAAAATAAATAAATAAATTATGGATTAGACTTTTTAATTAGGATAAATTATCTTTTTTTTTAACTAGATTCTCAAATAGACATTGCAAGAGATTTCGGTCTTCTAAAAATCTATTATTCTAACAGTTTTTTAATATTTACAAATTGGACCATAAGTGTAATATTTTGTTAATGTCGAAAAATTGGTTACATAGCCACGAGAATTGATGTTACTCTGTTAATATTAACAATCTGTCAACAAATTAATTGTGAGAAAAAAGTACCGTTCAATTATGTTAAAATTAACAAATTGACGAATTTTGAGCGTTCCTCCACCAAGATCGCATGAAATGGGTAAACACTGTCCTAAGAAGATATACGCTCCCTCTATGTAAAAGGTTGAATAGCGAGCCTTTTCCAAAATACAACGATCCGGGAAGTCAAGATGTAAACAGGGCATCTTTATATTAAACCGATCGTGAACCCAATTACCCGTAAATCATCAAGTATATAATATATATGAAATATCATAAGATATCACTTCTCTCTATTTATATATCACAATAAAAACATATACACTATTTTCTCTAAATTTCTCCATATTTTTGTATTTTTCTCTTCTATATCTCTATACTACAAATTCTTCCAACTTCATACACCTCATCTATATATAATGTATAGATTATGTAACTCTTATTATAATATTAAATATTCATAATATTATAATTAAAAAAATTACTAATTATACACTAAATATTATTGTAACATATATATTTATAATGGAATTCATAAACTCATTTTAATAAATTTATAATTTAAGTCATTTTAATAAATTTTATAATTCAATCACAAAAATAATGTATCATAAACATGTAATTAGAACACATAATTATAACTATTATAAATATATTATTAATAATAATTACATTAAATAAAATAATATAATTTATATATAATGAATTATTTAATTTTAAATTAAACATTATAAATATATTATTATTATTAATAATAAAATAATATAATAAAATATTTAATTTTAAATTATTTTTCTAACATAAATGACTCTGCATTACTTTCAATTTACAGTTAACCTTAAAATTAGGAAATCGAAATCTAACGTGATAATATTAACATTAGGGCATATAATTGGATTAAAATTCTACACCTATAAATAACCTTACAATTGTAGGAGATTCTTGAGTTTTATTTCAATTATCACTCTGTCAAATTTTGAAAACTACTCCAATATTATTGATAACATGGTCGATTGGTAATGGAAATGAGAATACACTGTCAATTGGTCGATTGGTAATGGAAATGAGAATACACTGTCAATTAATTATTGAATTTAATTATGAATGTACCAAATCGATGTGAAAGAGTAGATTCTTAATATCACTCAAAAAGGTGATTAGTCGAGGTGCGCGTAAACTAACTTGGACAACAGTTTATGGTAAAACCCAAAAAAAAAAAAAATTATTGATGAGATGGCCCCAGCAGAAATATATGAAGGTATGTATGGCCCCCACCATGGGAGGGGTCCACAAATGTGTGGCATGAAACATCATCCGTCATTGTCTTCCCAACTGCCTAACCATTACATATGCACCAATCCTTTGTCTGAGATCTGTGGTTGTAATAAAGAGACGACACCTCCTTCTCCTCCACCACACTCCATAATTATATTTGTGAAAATATACAAATTATAGAGTAAATATTTTATAATAAAATTAAAATTTAATTTAATTTAATGAATCAAAATTATATTTATAATAATTTTTATTGAAAGTTCAAGGTTTGAGGTGTATCGGGTTTAGCCCGGTCCAAAGTCAAACCCACTGGTCCAAATGCCGAGCTATCCGGGCCCAAAACAACCGTCGTTGGGCATGGGCCTTCTAGTTTTCGGCTTGTCAAGCTTAGGCCCAGCCTTTAACCGGTCAAACCCTAAAAAAAAAATAGGTATTTTATCATTGCCCCAAACCCCACTACTAATCCATTATTATACTCATCTAACCATTTAACTTTAGAAAAAAATTCAATTAGTATATAGTAATTATTTACTGTACAGTAATATTTACATCGTCCCATTCATTATATTGTTGTATAACAACATTTGCATCAATTCATTCATTATGTTGATATTAACATTGTGATGGTCAGTAATATTTGCATATTCTTATTTATTATTTTGTTGTTGACATTGTTACTGTAGAACAATATTTACATCCCCATTCATTATATTGCTATTAGTATTATTGTTAGGCAGTAATATTTGGATCCCTCATTTATTATGTTGCAATTGATGTAGTGAGAGAATATGTATTTGGATTTATTTTAAATAATAAATATATAAGTGGTATTTTTTCAATACGAGTTTACAAGTGGTGGTCCATTTTAATTTTAATGGCAAAAGTGACATTCTCTTTAATTTTTCCAAAAATAATGGTAAAAAAATTATACCAAATTTCGTTAATTATATATATATATATATATTTAATTTTGCCGTAATTTAGTTCTTCAAAAAAATGGGTAATTACATGGACACTTTGAGGTTGAACGAAAAAAAAAAAATCAAATTACCAGTACCAAGTTCTATATTAAACATAATCAATATATGATCTATCTATGAACTTGTACAATACATCGATATAGATTAGTTTTAGCATAACAATTTGGTATACATCTACATTGCTCGAAAACAACTAAAAGGTCTTAAAAATCAAAAGCGAAAATGGATAGGAGATCCTATATTTAAACTCTAATTGGTCAAAAGTCCTACGTGTGATAAAAAAATTTAATTTAGTCCCATCTCTTTTAAAAACGCGGAAACCTTATTCATGTGATAATCACGCGTTTGTTACATGTAACTATTTTCTGTGTAATATCATTGTATTAGTTATAGGTAACTAAATTTTTATTTTATTTTATTTTTATTTTCAGTTACATATTCCAATAATATGTAACTTTTTAGTTACATGTCTATGATATGTAACTAAAAAATTTGATATTTTTCAATTACATGTTTTAATAATATATAATTTTTTTAGTTACATTTCCCTGATATGTAACTAAAAAGTTTGATATTTTTTCAGTAACGTCATAAAATATTATACATACATATATATATATATATATATATATATATATATATATATATATATATATATATATATATTGTAACATGTAATTAATATTATATAAACACATGTAACTAAAAATACTCAAATATGTGTGAAAAGTAACAATTATAAAATTATAACTAACATTAGTTACATGTAACAGAATTCACTATAAAAATCGAATGTACTCACTAAAAGACTCCCTATAATCTTTGTAATATCCCTACAATTCCTGCAATGCAGAACTAAAACACAAGTAGAATCTAACTTAAAGGATTAAATTAAAACCTAATAATACAAGAGGACTTTTCACCAATTAAACTTAAAAATATGGACTTTTCACCAATTTTTCCAAATCAAAACCCTAATGTCAACAAATTTATAATTTTATATCATACAATCCATATGCTACAGTAACGTTTTCAGGAATTCGAAGTTACTATAATATATAAAAATTACTATAATTTTTTTATATTAAAAATTACAGTAACTTTTATGACATACAGTAATTTTTAGACTTTTAATAATAAAACTTTTAAAAAAATTATTATAGTGTGTAAATTGTATTGGTTATAATTATAATTTCATGGGCTGTTCACGGGAAAAAAAAAAAATACAGGGGGAAAAAATCAAATTTTGGAATTGCACACAGAAGTTGCATCTTGTGATTGAACACATAAATCTCACATGGAGAGAGAGAGATCAAAACTTGAGTTTTGAATGACAGACAGCAGTTGCATTCTGTGATTGAACAAACACAGAAATCTCACATGAACTATGAGTAGTTGCCTTCAATTTGAACATCTTAAACACTGTCGCCTTCCCCTCCAACGTTGTCATCGAACTAAAATTCAGACACCCTCTTCCCAAATCAGACGAAACATTTGTATTGAAAATCAAGTCATCAAACACAACCACCACATTTGTGCCCGTATCGTGCCTTTTTCTCGCTGGAATCGTGTCTTCACCGATCGGTCCCTCTGCCACAAGATCACCTCTATAGCTCACAAAAACCGTGCTGTTTTTATGCTTGAAGCTGCCGTAGTTTGGATTATCAACAGTCAAAAATATCCCAAGCGTAACGTTTAGATGTAAGGGGAGAGCGAGTGTATAGTGTTCGACTGTGACTTCCCGGGTGATGATTTTGGCTTCTTTGGGCTTAAAAACAGTGAAGAAGAGGATTATCGACACCACCAAAACGATGATCACGACGATTGTTGTGACTCCACAACATATTTTTAGGCCTCGAAATGACTTTTTTGTTCTTGCCATGGCTTAAATCGAGTTGGGTTTGTCTGAAATTGGGAGATTAAGATTTTTTTTCTTTTTTTTTTTGGGTGGTGTTTTTTTTATGAATTTAACTGGGGAAGTTTGTTGTCTGATCATAAGGAGAAGTGTTTTGGGGATTGCTCCAAGGTGTGTGCTGTGAATCGAGACAAGTAAAGGGTTTGTTTGATTTGATGTTTTTGTTGTTGTTTTGTGTCATTGTAATGGAGATGAAACAATGTAGATATCCAAATATTCAATTGGCTATGTAATAACCATCAATGTTTTAAATTCTTGTGTGTGTATTTTTTTAATTGTCTTGTCATGATCAAAATATTGTATAATTGGTGCGGCGAAAATTAGCATTTTGTATCACTATTAGTAAAACTGATCAGAAACCACAAATTGCAATTTGAAATTTTGTATATAATGGTTTAGGTTTTCTGAATTGTATTTTGAGCTCTATAATTATAAATTGATAATTAATTATTTGTTGATAAAAATATATAAAATGGATCAATGGGTTTTTGTATAAAATTATATGAAATCGATTGAATTCACTGTAAAAGTCAAAAAATTATTTTACGTCATAAAAGTTACAACAATTTTTTTACATGAAAAAATTGCAGTAATTTTTATATATTACAATAATTTTAGACTTCCGAAAAAATTATTACAGCGCGTACATTAGATGTGCTAATTTTCAATTTCGTGAACAGTTCGCAAAAAATTTTCATTAAAAAAAACTCTTGAACTCAAAATAATTTGAGTTTAGTCCTATCTTTTCTGTTTTTATACATTACACACTCTTAAAAAAAATGTTATAGTAAAACAAACTTTTAAAAAAACATGTAGGAGTAAAATTTCTTTTTAAAAATGAAATTTTATCTCAAATAAAATTTAATGTATATTTAACAACATGTTAGATTGTCTAATTAATAGTTTTAAATTGAATCGATTAAGATTCAATTTTCGTATTTCAGTTTGAATCAGTTTATCAAAGTCAGTAAATTTTTCTAAAATCGATTGAAAAATCTATAAATTATGGTTTAAGATTTCTATCCATAAATCAAACAAACTATCAAACTATCACTTGTCAACAAAATTGTTACTAGCATTATTACAAGAATTGTAAGTCCTAAATTGTTTATGAAATGTCTACCTCCATTTGCCGCCGGAAACATGGCCGGAATTACGCATTCTTCGCCGTTGAAAAACACCCTCGTCGGAAACCCATCTCCCTTGGCTATGTCAATTTTCCGGGTCATCTTCTTATTGAACGAAAGAACCGTTTGTTGTTTACCCGGAACTTTCGGATCTTTTTCCGGGTCGGTCCCGTTAGTCAATCCGATCAAGTAATTCAGACCCGGCAATCCCTGTAAGAAGATGGTGTTGTTCAGGTTTTCAAGCAATGTGCCGTTAAATGAGTAAGCTTTTTCGAAACCCGGGCCGGATTTCTTGAATTGAACGGCGACGAACCAGTCGTCGAAGTTGATTTGTGCCCAGTTGAAGAGGGTCATTCTGGCGGACCACCCGTTTCTGTAATTGGTGGATACATGCCAATTAATGGTGACGCCGCAGTTGTCGCCGCAGGGAAGCGATTTGGGTAGCCGGCGGTGTTTGATTTTGGCCCAGTGAACGGCTTTTGTTGTTCTGTTTTCGTAGGGTACGAGGAGGGCTTCCGGCGGAAGAAGCAACGGCGGCCCAGCCTGGTCGCATCTCTGGGTTTCTCCGCCGCAGCCGCAGGCGCAGGTGTTGCAGGGTATGACGGAGTCGTTGTAGTAGGCGGAGAAGGAGACGCAGCACCGTGAGTCTCTTTTCTTCGCGGCGGTGATGTTGCAGACTATTTGCCAGCTGGCAATAGCGGTGGTGGTCGCCTGAAGCCCACTCGGGTCCGGGAATTCAGAGTCGTCGACACGAATCGGTGAGCCGCATTTATAATCCGGGTTGAGAACGCCGACGATTTTCCACTTCTCCGGCGGATAAAGAGCCGTCCGATTTAAATCCGGCGGAAGCTTGAAGACCTGAAGCTGGAAGATCGAAATCGATTTGGTTTGGTTCATGATCGTCGGGAGAAGACTGCCGTTCCGACAGCAGTACGGCAGGTTCCCCACTTTATCATCTTTGGCTCTTTCCGGCGGCAGATCTCCGATGATCGGATTCTTCTCGCAGTTCATCGCTGTTGAAAAATCAAAATCCTTGTAATTTTGACCGGCGGGACCGTAAATACAGTCGGAATAATCGATCCGGCGGGTGTAAGCACCTCTCATGGTGTAAATAAATTCTCCTCTCATCCACTCCCACGTTAAATTCCAATGATCGAGCCGACCCAGAGGATTATTATTGTCGATCGTCACCTGGGCAAGGTAATTATTCTCGTACGCTTGAATTACATCGTACGAAATCAAAAGATCGCCGTCTTGTCGGGGATAATACTTGGTCGTCATGTTCTTCACCTTCATTTTTGGATCCCTCACACAGCAGACATACATTGAACTAGCTGGAAAGAGAAGAAGATGAACAGGTTGCTTTATTTACACTTATGACCCCTTAATTATTTGTTAATTCAAATTTGAGCCGTAAACTATAAGTTTCTTGTGATTAATCACTTAGACCCTGTTTGGTTGTCCCTTAATTCGCTTTAATTAGTCAACTTTAGGGTATTTAGGGTTCTAAGTATCAGCCATTACATACAATATTGGTTGATACTTAACGAAAAATCTGGGGTACCATTACTATTACAGACCAATACATTTTGCTTGGGCTGATTCACACCATAACAGGCTGTTACGAAATGTTATCGGCCTATATGGGCCCATAACAGTATTACACCTCATTACAAGGAGACATAACGGTTGTTACAAGCCATAATGCTGATACAGGCTGCATGTTCAAACTTCCCTAGCAGGCCCTTCCCATCAGTAGACATCAACTGGAATTTCAACTTTTTTTCAAGCCCTTTCCATCAATTAAATAATATAATATGATATACAAGTACAATTTACTCTTTTATTATGTTTGTATAACATATTTTTATTAAATATTATGTGCATCATCTTATTCTTTTAAAATTGTTCAGTACAACAATTTTTCGTCTTTTTTTATATTTTTCTTGTGTTATATATGCAGTTAAATGTCATAATATCGATTAAAATGTATTTATTAAGGATTAAATGAGTAAAACAATTACTACTATTGAGTTTTTTAAAATATTTTGGTGATTTTGAAAAAATTCACAACCGTTGCAGTCGATTCCTGTTATGTACAGGCCGATCCTCCTGATATCGTTACACTGCGACCGTTACCGTTACATAACCCAGTATAATGAAGTTTCTATGGAAAGTAACTCAAAATGTAATTTATCCAAATTATTGAAGAAAGTGTAATTTCTTGCAAGTTCTTACCATGGCGATGGCGAGTTGGTGCTGGACATCTATACCCATCGTTTTGGAGTTTTATTGTCTTAGGCATCGGAATTCCTGGCGGTTTGATCCCAAACTGAGTTCCTTTTATATCGACCTGCGCCTGAATTTGGGTCAGTTCTCCGGCGGTCTCGATCGACGTTTTCAAGTCCGTCTGAGGATACCCAGCAAGTGAAGTCCCATTCCCCACCGGCGCCGGAAACTCATTCCCGTCCACCAGAACAGCTCCCGTGGCCGACACCAAAATCTCTCGATGCTGAAACCCAATTAACATCTTCCAATTCTTGAGCTCGTAAACGCCGGTGTTCAATATCGTCGCCGTCGATTTGAATGCCCAGGCTTGTGCCGACGCGTTTTTGAGATGTGGGTATGCTTTCTCTCGGGAGACAAACAGGTACGACAAGAAAATCCCGTTACAACTCTCCTGTTCCGGCGGTGGAGCCGCCGGTTTTTCATCGTCGTCGTAATCTTGACCTCTGCTAAAATCCAACATCAAACCAGAGAGACAGAACGTAATTATTATGAACATTCTCAAGATCATTTTCTTTCCTTTTCTCTATTTTTTCACTGTAATAAAGATTCTTTTAGTATCTGAATTCATGAAGGAAAATGAAAATGAGGGATTAGGTTTTTGGTTTTTTTTTTTTTTCATGCCGAATTTGGTGGTGAAGATCAAGTCAAGTGAGACCTCCACCTCAAAGTTTCCGAAATAGTTGGGAACGGCAAAACCGTTGGCGGTAAATTCAGTTGTTCTCTTCTCTCCGTTATATTTAGACAATTTCTTGTTTCAATTTCTTCTTTTTATAATTTTATTTCCTTTTTCTCTTTTTATTGAGGAAAAAATTGTCAATTATCATTGTAATATAATGATGAAACATGAGTGTAAACTCCTTTTTTACTAATCTACAAAAAAAAAAAAAAAAAAAAAAAAAAAAAACCATATTTGTTGAATAGTCTCTATTAGAGAGTGCAATTCATATTTTATCATATTTTATTTTTAAGTTGAATATAAATCTCTTAATTATATTTTGATTTGTATTTTAGCTCCGTGATCAATCTTTTAATATATCTCTAATCAAATATTTTCAATTAAAATATGCATCGTCAACCCCGACACCACCTTCCATGGTCGCCCCCGTCGCCCTTCATTGAACCTCAAACCTTCGGTCAATCTAGCTACTGACCGCTAGATTTTTTTTTTTAATTACAGGTAATTATTTTTTAGTGTTTCTTTATTTACATGTAACTATTAATTAACTCATTGTTCAATTACATCTTTAGTTATATTTTAAAATATTTTTTAATCACATTTATGTAATTTTTTGGCAACCAACATTTAGAAAATTAGTTGAATGTATTTATCTCTCTTCCCTCCCCCCCCCCCCCCCCAAATTACTTCATCAACCTCCACACAGTCCAATCCCCACCCACTGCCCTGCCATCCAATTCCTACCCCCTGCCTCTATCATCACCATAACAAAAACGAACTTTAGCAGCAATTTTATTAACCGCTAAAAACTCATTTTTTAGCCACTACAAGTTTTAGCGGCAATTCATACAACTGCCGCTAATACTGCAGTCGTTATAAGTTATAACGGCTAATTTATAATTGCCGTTAAAATTTAGCCACTAAATATAAAATATTTAGCGTCTATTTAGATTTTATATAGCGACAATTTTAAATGCCACTAAAAATAAATAAAATATTAAATATTTATTTTGTATTCAGTGACAAATAAAGATTTAGCCGCTAAATATATAAGATATTTAGCGACTAATTTAGATTTCTTATAGCGACAAATTTAAATGTTTTTTTATATTTAGTGACAATTAACAATTTAACCAGTAAATGTATTGCATTAACCGACTATTGTATTTTTGTGTAGCGACAATTTTAAATGCCACTAAAAATCAATGTTAACCGATATTTTTATTTTCAATGGAAAATAAAAATTTAACCAATAAATGTTTTAAAACAATCTGAATAAAATAAGAACTTTAGTAATTACCAACAAAAATTCAAAAGAGAATGCAAATAATTGAGAAAGTAAATCTGATATCCTCAAATAATAATCAATGAAATAATATTAAATTGAATTCCTAATATAATGTAAATTAATAATTTAAATTAATAATCTCTAAATTCCCTCGGATGAGTAAAACTAACATTAAACACCCAATTAGTCAAAAAGATACACCTGTACCTATACAAAAACACAAACAGAAACATTAAAAAAAAAATAAAAAATCATAAATATTAAAGTAGCTTCACATAAAAAAAAAAATTAATATAATTTCCTTTGTTTATTCAACATTTTAAAAGTACATCACCTCACCTAAATGATACTTTCAAATACAACCAATATCAAACACGACAATAACCAATACAACCATAACAAACAATTAATTTAATTTTCAACAATTGTTTTCGAAATTAACAATATAAAAAATATATAAGCTCACCACCCAAAGTTACTGGAACATACCTTAAATATGAATTGTCAAATCATATAATATCTCTTATATCATTTACGAAAACACTTGTCTCGTTTTTTTCACCTTTTCCATCAACAATCCAAAACAAAATACAATATCAATAAACTAACTCAACTACATAATTTTCTCTCTAATCCTATAATATTGTTCCAAATCAAAAATTAAGCAAAACTTTAACGCACACATATTAACATATAAACACGATACACAATAATCGCCAAGCTATAGAGAAAATGAACCGTAGTGTAAATTAGCAAAGCTATTAGACAACTTTGAAAGCATTAAGCATGAACACATCCAGATTTTAGATTTCAAAATTTATCATTTGCTTTTGCATTTGCCTACCCTGTATAAGTGGGACAAAAGCTTAATTGTTGTTGTTTTTGCATTTGACATTAAAGAAATTAAAAATCAAAACATAGTAAAGCAAACTGGAAAAAAAAACCCAGAAAAACTAGAAGAAAAAAAACAAAATAGAAACAAAACAAACTGGAAAATACAAAACTAAAAAACTGAAAAAACCAAAAAAAAATAAAAAATAGGCAAATAATTTAGGGTAACTTGGTGAAAGGCCCCATGAGTGAAAAACATCACTTTCTAGGTCCTATCTCAAGAGTAAAAAGATCCCTTGGATAGGACTCTCATAAGTGATGTTTTACACTTATAGGACCTTTAGAGGGATTTTCCAATAATTAATGGCATTTTCACATTAACCATTCAATAATGAAGAAACAAGGCTAAGACTACTAACCAATCCATGTCATTCAACCCGATGCATAGTACCAAAATAACCTGTCATTAGAGATTAGAGTATTTTTAATAGGTAGACACATAACACTTAATATTTAATAAGCCTGCAACTGTTAGAAGATGTACCTGTTTCTATAAAGCTGAATATAGGTCCACCGATGGGAAAGTGTACTAGATCGGATCTTATGTACCTATAAATCACTGATATTCTTCACACTTCACTGTACCATAAGACTAACAAAGTCAGCTTACACAAGTTTGTACTTTAGTCTATAAGCAACATGACCGCTACTCAATTTCAATGGCGTCGTCTCCCACATTCTTTGCTGTAACCCTATTTTTCTCTCTTGCGGTTTCGCTAATCTGAACAGCGTTGTTACTGATGTGCACATCGTAGAGGCTCCTGGGCAACAATCTCTACGATCGCTGCACCAATTTGTCCCAACTTGGCTCCTACCTCCACTGGTGCCACGACTCCTCTAAATGCTCTCTCTTTGTTGCCTTCGTCACTCTTCCAGCCAATCCTGCCAGATGGATCATCTGGGATTTTAACCCCACCGCCAGTATGAACAGGTAGATTTGTAATTCTTTCTACCTTAAGGATATCAGTGGGGTAATAAAGAAAATAAAAATAAACTCACCATTTGATTGGATAACTGCTTGCATGATGTTCCCCTTGGCTTCTTGTGTCATGTGCCTTCTAATGTGAAGGAGGAGCTCAAGGAGCAGGAGCAAGGGTCAGTGGACAAGCTGCAGGATATGGTACCTGAGGAATTGTTGGAGGATATTCTAAAATACCTGGTCAATGGACAAGCTATTTATGAACATACAAGAGCATATATTAATGACATGAGATGACAACAAGATGCAATGCAAAAACCAATACAAAACATTTAACAAAATAAAATAACAATCACATATGTCAATAAATATCAAATCTGTCAGATAATAACCCTTCTGCGGTGCATTTGGGAGTGGGAATTTTGATATTGTTGAAGTGTATTAGTTTTGCTTTTCCGCATCACCCTGTGTAAACAAATTAACATTTTGCTTTTTCGTTGACAAAAGGTTATAAACTGATGTGTGGCTGCTTGAGAATTTTGAGATGTGCTTGATATTACATAAACTTTTTACCTCTAACTTGTTAAGGAAACACAATGGTTAACCCGAAAATCTCAAACCACGTCTCAGACTATTTTCCAAAAAAAAGTGTTTGGTCGAACTAAAATCACTATTTTATAGAGTTTGGTGGAAGACAAAATTATTGATATGTCAAGATAGTTAGGTAATTTATAATTTTGACTGTTAGGTACTATTGCAGATGGCAGATGGCTTTAGATGGCGTGTGAATTCAACTGTATGTCTCGACGCACTGTGAAATTCAACTAATTGTTTGTTATATTCATTCCAACAATCAAGTTCAACTGATTCAACATGCACTACTTGATTTAATTAACCACAGTGGAACTTAACTAATATAATTGTCATTTCAAGCCAATTATTCGATGTACTCTATCAAAAGCAAAACAACAAACTACTTGATGCATTGGAATGATTAGATGGTAGAATTGAACCATGTGAATAATTCCATAATATGTCTTATTATCAACATTCTTATTACTAATATATTTTAATGTTTGAATATTAAATTTGAAAAAACTTATATGTGCCTTTGTTTTTTCGAAGACTAAATTTGAGATTGTTGGCTTACATTTACCAGGAGTGAAGAACTTATGTGATTAATGACAAACGCACAATCAAGACCGATAGTGTTTTCATCTTCATGGTAACACATTACTGAGCTATGTTAAAAATGACAAATCAAAATAAAACTATACTAACCTTTAGTGAACTATACTCCACAAGTATACCAAAATAGCCAAATCATACAGGTGACAAAAATCTAATATATTTTGTCAGCTACAAACCAACATCATTTTTTGGTTAAGATGGATGAATTATCTACGTCCAAACATCAAAAGCGGGAATTACAACAAAGAGGAAGAACATATCATCATCAAATTGCATGAATCACTTGGGAACAGGTACGTTAATGAATTACTACACTCTAATTTTGGACTACCAAACCATAATTATTTAAGCGTTATCAATTAACGTTGGGATGAAAAAAAAAAAAGTTGCATTCGAACAATAATGAAAATAGAAGAGAGAACTGTTTGACTCCAATTTTCTCAATTATCAACAGATGGACAATGATTGCTTCTCACTTACCGGGAAGAACTGACAACGAGATCAAGAATCCCCTAATTATTGACCAGAGCAGAATCAAAATTTCACAATTTATTTGATTCTGAAACAGAACGTAAATCACCATTTATAAACAATTTCACAATTTTAAATAATTTTGCATACAAAAATCACAATTTCACAAAAAAATCGCATAAATTCACACTTACAAGTTTGAATTTTGCTGATCTCTCATCCATATCCAACAACGTCATCATCAAGCGACTTCATCACTAAAATCAGTTTCAGGAGAGATTTGAACCTGGAAAATTCCGAATCAAATAAATTGTGAACGACAATTGAACCTGGGAACAAAAGGGGATGGGAACAGAAGTGGATGGCAACGGAATTTCATTAGAACTTGGGAAAGGAAGTGGATGAGAATGGAGAGATTGAACCTGGTTGCGATGGATCGACAGAGAAGGCTGGCTGCGAAGGTTGCGAGTCTGCAACGATGAAGACTGGCGGCGAGGGTTGTGATGACGACGACTGCGAAGGGTGCGACGATGACGGTTGTGATGGTTACGACGATGACTGCTGGCGGCGATTGAGCAACGGAGAAGAGAGGCAGCAGGTTTGCAGAGTGAATAAGGGAGAAAGAAGAGAGAGAGGGCTGAGATTTTCATCTATGGCGGGAAGGAAGAGCAAAATTGAAGAGCGGGAGATGAAAATTGTGAGAGGAAGAGCGGGAGATGAAAAATGTGAGGGGTGAGGTTTTCATTTCTCTATCGATTTTGGAAGAGTTGTTATTGCCTTTTTTAAAAAAAAATAATGTTTTTAATATTCAATTTTAGCTTTTTTCAATAATTGAATAGTTTTTTTTTATTTTATTTTAATTAGTATTTTTTTCAATTAAAAATATCGATATCAAAATTTAGCTCAAAAATTTGGAACCAAAATTATAACATTTAACGGTAAATGGAATAAATTAGCGGCAATTAAATAATTTACTACTAAAAACATATCATTAATGCCTATTTTTTAACTGCCGCTAAAATAATTGCCGCTATAGCCAATTTTTGTTGTAGTGCGTCCAATGCCCCTCTTATGCGGCCCTTCTTCTTCCTCTTCTCTCTCTGTATGTATATTTCTCTTTGTGTGTGTGTATACACACACACAGAGAGATAGATGAGAGTGAAAAGAAAAAACAGGAGGAGGGAGAGGAGGTGGGAACGAAGGGAGCAAGGGGTAGGGGGACGGCAAGGTAGATGGGGGTAGGTGGGGAGGGGGCAACGAGGCTTGGTGGGGACAACTGGACAAGGGGGAGATGGGGGGTTGGTACACATTTATGAAAACTTATGGGTAAAAAAAAAAAAAAAAAACAAAGTTATATTAAAAAAAAAAGAATAATATTAAAATAATTTTGATTTATATTTTGAATTGGATTGTACATTTATCAAAAAATGATGTTTATATAGAATTACCGTTAGCCCCTAACAATGCTGAAAGAACAAAAAGACATAGACTTGTTGCGTATTTCTAACCAAACGTTGTGCACACGATACCAAACGAATGATTTGGTAAGAAATAGGCACAAAGGTTAACCAAAGTTCAAAGGTAGAAAAATGTTGGGCAATGACATCTATCGGTTGAGAAAACATTGGTACGATGGTGCAAAGTTGCAATAACATAGCATAAAACGTAGGCACTCAACAAAGACAAAGAGTCAATTGTAAGCTGGGGTCCACTGTTGACTCAATTATTACTCTTTTGATATCTACTGTTGTTACTTGAATTATTTTCCATATAGTATTATAAGGAGATGCCCCTTCTTCCAAACCCTCAACATGGCGAGATACTTGGGCGTGCGAAGGGGCATCGGCGCGCTAATATGAGGTGTAAGGCATGATTTACACATGGCGAGAAGCTTGGAGTAGGCATACCCAACAATATCGATTTGAGGCATAAACAAAGGCACGGCGCATCAGTAGACAAGGGCGTCATGGGGCAATACCAATGGACGTTGGGCGTTGCTAAGCTAAGAATCAAGGACATCCTAGGCGCAATACTATCTAGAATCGATGCCATGGGCGTGGCATGACAGCGGGCAAGACTTTGGCACGGGGTCAAGGCAATAAATGTCAACACGCAGCTACACGCATTGAAAAAACGAGGTGTCATTGGACAATGCCAGTAGGCATTGGGCGACGTTGGACCAAAGTATTAGGCATGCACTGGCAAAATGGTATGTTGTTGGGCAATATTGGTGCACATTGGCATCGTTGGCATATAGAGCAAGACAATCCTAAGACCGAAGCTAGTATTAAGTTTCATGGGCGCGACATAAAACCAAGGGAAGACCTTGGTGCAGCGTCAAGGCAAGGTAAACAGAACATAGGCACAATGTCACGTTTTGATCATAGTCATGCGGGCGGAATGATAGGTCGTTGGGTGCCGTGGTGCGTTCTGTTTAGAAAAATACATACGGCATGGTAAGTCATAAGCCCAACGACGCAACGAGATGCAATGAAGTAAGCAAAGTTAGCTGGGCAACTGATATTGTTGGTGCTTAGCCAATGCATGAAACTGAGTTTGGGTAGTTTAGGAACATGTGTTGGGCATGTGAGGGAAGTAATTGATGCCTACCAGAAAACTGGTTAAGTAACTATCATGCAGTCATGTTCAGCCACCTGTCCTGCAGTTTCAGAAAGCGTTCCTAGTAGTTATGAGTGTCAGTTGTCTTATTTGCCTATAATACAACAATAATAACTAAGCATTTGTCCCACTTATATAGGGTGGGCTACATGAATCGATTTACACCAAAGAAATCGATCAAGGGTCATCCCCTCTGTCAGATTTAATGTTGCCAAATTATTTCTAATAGTCTCGTCCAATGTCTTCTTAAGTCTACCTTTCTGTTGGCCCAGTGAGCTACCCAAGAGGGGGAGTGAATTTGGTAGTATTAAAAAATTATCAGAATAATAATAACACTTTAAAAATTCAAACAATTAAATTTATCCTAAAATTAATTATTATCTTTATAGCAGCGGATATGTGTTATCAACTAGGTCCACACCAAACAACAATATAAGTAAAATAAATAAAGCAGCACATTACGATATATCTTGGTTCACCAACCTACTCTTGGCTAATCCAGTCCTCCGAGCCCCATAGAGATTTGCACCCACTAAACTCAAGATTCATTTAAAGGTAGGAACCAAACCCTCACAAAGATTCTTTTCACAGGCTTAAAATCAGCCTTTACAAATTTTTTTTCCAAGCTCAGGAATAACCTCTACTTTTTACAGGCCGAACAATAACCTAACTCTATTACAGAGAGAATCACGACCTAATTCTTTTTATACCTTAGGCTCAAGAATCAAAACCTCACAAAAACACTCTAACTATCATTTTCCCAAATAAGGATGGAACCTTTGCAAAATTACTCACAAATTCAATCAAGGAAGAATTAACACCTAATTTTTTTATTCCTTAGGTAAATATCAAAATTTCAATTTCTTTACCGAAAGAGATTGAAACCAGCTACCCTTGATTAGACACTCCTAGTAGTATCTAATCCGACACTCAACTCACCAATTACAAATAATTGATAAGTGGTTTTTCCACTCGGAGCTTCTACCACCCCAAATACATTAGAACTCAATTAATATCTCAAAACTAGTGATACAAAAGTGAGATATTCAAATCTGATTTTAAACAAAAATTGGGTAGCACGTAATTGAGCACATAATCAGATTTCTCAAGAAATTGTTTCAAAAATATTTTTTAATAAAAAATCTGGAAAACAATTTCAAAGATTAAAATCCAAATAATAAATAATAAAATCAAGCAACAATTAATAATAAGTAATTTGGAATGATCTCACCATGATTCCACCAAATAAATAATGATTAACAATGCATCTTCAAATCGGTGATCAACAATATCTCTAGAATGATTTTCGAGACAATTCTCACAAAACTCTCAGTATGATAACTCTTAGAAAGCACGAGAGCTCAATATCTCATAATGATTGATATCTCATCATTCTTTGAAGTGAAAAACGCAGGTTTATTAAAAGGGAATAAAATAAGTTTTTTTAACAGCTAGTTCTCACTTTTTATGACATTTAATTGCTCTTATAGACCCCTTATATCATTAAGACTTCATCATAGTTCAAATCACTCAATTATAGCTTTTAAACTTCTCAACTAAGACCCCCCAAATATTTCTCAATCACAATTAAATATGATAAAAAGAATTACATGTATCAAATTGAAAAATATTCAAACTTAATAAATCAAATCTATAGGGATATTATAATATATGTTGCATATCTCAAATAACATTAAATCTCTAATATATCTCGTGAATCATAACCATAAAACGGTTAATAACTGCTACTTTTAGAATAAAAGTCGAAATTCCACAATATCCTAAAATAGTGCCATAAGTCGACTTACCAAGGATCACCAGTTGACCGCTCGATTCAAAATGTAGCCAAGCCAAAAAATCCATCGCCCATTGTCGACTTATTTGTCGACCTAGAGATTCAGAGAGTTACATTTCTAGTCACAGGTCGACCGCCCTGTTGACTTATCGATTCAGAGAGTTCATATTTAAGCTCAGGTCGACCTACCTATCAACCGAGAGATTCAGAGACTTTTCCTTCTATACTCCGGTCGACTTATCTGTCGACTTGTCAATATTGGGAACCTCTTCTAAATCGTTTTTAATTTATTCTCATCGATGTTTTTGCCCCTTTAACTAATTTCTTTTCTCAAATAACTCCACTAAATATTTAAATTCAATTTTAGTCAATTATCTTTATTTCTTTTTCAATTACACATAGGAGTAAATAATTTAACTAATTAGAATCCTATAAAAAACACACATATTTATAAAAATTATTTTGTGCCGTGTGTGATCCTAATTAGGATATTAAGAGTTAAAATTTAACCTGAATTGTTTTCCCTAGGTTCTTCAAATTATTCACCCTCTTAATCTTTCATGATCTTTTTCTTGATCTTTTAACATCCATTCATTACTTATCATTATATCTTTATCATTGAAACTAATAAATTGAAACACTCAATTAAACCGTTAGTTCCACCAAAATCATCAACCTTTAATTATCCATCAAAATCTTAGGATCAACACTCTCCCTCTAGTAGTCCCCTGAACTTAAACTAAATCACATTTTCTCACTAACCATCATAAACTATTTTCTCTAATTTTTTCTTCGATGGGTTTTATTCTTAAATTTTCTCTAATAGTTTCATTCTTAATTTTATCCATTCTCGCCTTATTTGCCTATATATATATGTGTATTTCAGATTTGTGTTGAGTTAAGCAGTGAGTGTGATTGTTCCTGCAACCCCTTAACTAGAATATAATGTGTGTTTCCTTATTTTAGTTGGGTAATAAAATAGGGTTGGTTTCAGCTATAATTCGTTGTGTTTTCATACTGTTTGTGGTGCATGTATATGTATCGAGTTGGTTTGACATTGCGTTCTCTAGGAATGGTAGCACAACCGATTGATTGGTGCATAATCAGACCATCACAGGAGCAAAAACATTCAGGTCGAAATTAACCGTGCGACAATTAGGGGCGAGCAGTAGGCGGGTTGAGGCAGTTTGGGCCAAAACTGCGGACCAAACTAGTAGTATACAGGTTGGACTAGTTTGAACCGTGTATCGCCCAATAATATGCGAGTTGTGGCAGGTTGACTAATTTAAACTATTAGTTGCCCAATAGTGTGCCGTTTGGGTCTATTTTTGGATTGGTCTAATGGGAATCGTCGATTGCCCAAATATTTTGGGTTGGACCTTGAAATATAATAAAATATTACTAAAAAAGCTCGTTATATTTTTAAAACTTGCAAAAAAATTACCACAAAATTACAATAATACAAAAATAAGAAAAAAAATTACAATGTAATTTATAAACCATAAAAAAAAATTACAAACCTAATTAATAAAGTCTAAATCTACAAATTTAGTAAACACTCAAAATAATACAATTGTGAATAGTTTTAGTTAAGCTCATATTTCTCATCAAACAAACAGAAGCAAATTTTTTAACATAAGTTATGGAAAATCATGACTAGTTTTTAGTTTAAGAGGTTGAATTCGGTTCTTCCATTTGAAGATCTAGAATGTTTGGAAAATGGTTAAAATTTGGATAGTGAGATTCAACTTTTTTTCACCATAAGATTCGTATTTCAACTTTATTTTTATGCCTACAGAGTCAATTAGGGAGAAAATGAGACGGGCAGGTTGGGCTGGTTTAGGCAAAAATCGAGGATCAAACCAATACTATGCAGAGTATGCTAGTTTGAACCGTAGATTACCCAATAATATGTGGGTTACTATGGACGATTTGCGTTTCGGTGCAAATATTACGATTTGGGTGGGTTTGGTGAATTGACCCAACCCGTTGCATCCCCTAGTGACATCCCATAGTGACAATTACCATGAAACATATATAAGGAAGTTGCGGAGATGGGAAATATGTTTAGTTACACTATTTTTATTAATCTTGTGAAAATAAATATTTTTGAAATGACAAATTAGCACAAAATTCTACGCATAAATGAGAGAGGGACTCCAATCCAATTCCAATTCAATTTTCCAAATCCATTCCATTAAATTAATATATAAAATTTAATTTTTCAAAATAAAATTAACCTCAAATATTAAAATTTTAAAAAATTATCACTGACATCCCTATATTTAAAACAATTGCCACAATAATCTCCTATATTTTGTCAAATACCACAGAGATCCCTTGTCGGAGAAAAATAATAGTCAACTACCTATTTTCCCTTTTCTTTAACAAAAAATAAAATAAACACAATTACTATTTTATCCTTACATAATTAAGTTTTTTTCTTCCCCCCTCCCCCCCCCCCCCCCCCCCTCTCCCCCTCTCAATATTAAAATCCACCTACACCATTATTGTCACCACCATACCTCCTACCAACTCCTCCTCCTCGTCATCGTTGCCGCCGCCGTCATCTTCTTCTTCTTCTTCTTCTTGTTCTTCTTCTTCTCTTATTCTTTTTCTTCTTCTTCTTGTCTCTCTTCTGCTCCTCTTCCTCTGTCTCTTCTTCTTATTTTCCTTGCCAGATCTACGCAGATCCGGCGTGTTCAACGTCTGCACATTGGATCTACCAAATCCGACACGTTAGAAGAGAGATAGATAGGAGAAGAAGAAGAACGAGAAGATGGTTACCAATGACGGTGGTCGGTGGAAATCGCTGGAGAAGATGATGGGGGGAGGATGAAGAAAGATGGAGAAAAGAAAGAAAAAAATCGAATTAATGAAGGATTATTTTGTCATTTTATACATAAGATACGACAATTTAGTAGTTTTAAAAATTAATTTTATTTATAAGGGTAAAAATAGAATTTAAATATTTACATCAGTCTGATTTGTTAGGTTGACTACTCTGATTAAAAAAAATAGGAGGTCTCTATGATATTTATTAAAATCAAGATATTATTGTAACATTTGTGGTAGTGTTACTAATAAATTTCCTTAAAATTAAATATTGAAAAGAATTGAAGCCAAATATTCAAACTAAAGATGAGAAAAATAAAAAGATAATCCATAAATTTGATAAAATTGGCCATTAATATATCTCAATTTTCCACACACAACTAAATAACCCATCTCTTTACATGTCAATAAATCCCAAAAAAAAATACTTTTTTTTTTTAAATCCCCCTCTCAATATCATTGTTCCATTCAAGTTCTCAACACTCTATTCCCCTCTCCCCCTCTCCCTAATTTTCCATTTTCTTTACCTCAAAAACTAATCATTTTCACTTAGAAAAATTTCTCAATACATCTCCCTCTACTCATCCCCACCACATTTAGAGTACGTTCCAATTCGCGTCTACACAACAATCCATCATCGTTAAAATCCAAGATTTTTCTTTGAAAAAAATTAATAATCTTAAGCTCAGGCGACTTCAATATTTGATGGCTTGGCATTCCCTTCAACAAACTTAGATTTCATCTTCCCAGCTCGGGATGGCCTCGACGATGAAGAGGAAGATTTGGGGGACGAATTCGTCGATTTGCTCTTCTTTCGCTTTTGTTTCTTTGGAAGCATAGGACGTTCTGAAGAAGGTATGTCTCTGAACATCTGGTCTGATCCTGAGTTTTGTCCCACGGACTCTCCAAAATCTATTTTAATACCAAAAAAAAAAATTATTATTACCAAAAAAAAAAAAAAAGCATAGAAAGGGATTGCTTAAAGTTAAACCCGTGACTTGGACATCCTAATATGGTTTTTATTTTATTCTCATGAGTGTTTAAAATAGGGTTTCTCGTGACACAAGAGTCAAACACTCCTTTGGTGGAAGCACAAAACAGAATCTTACACAATTTCCCTTGTGCTGACAAGTTTATCATAAGTACGACAAAATATGGGACAAATTTTTCCAATTTTTTTCTTGAAAAATCTAACCTTCAACCCGTGAAAAAGCCTTGACTTGCCCTTGTTCTGGTTAGTAATATACACGCACACACAAAACTCACAATTTTGTTTTTCGCTATGTTGAAGTCAAGAGCAATATTATTGGCATTGTGTATTTATTGTTTTTGTTTCAAAATGTACATTTTTGTTCTTTGAAAATTGGGAACAAAATTAGAGATATAAGAGAAAATTTGGAATGTAAATGTTAAGATTTGTATATGATGTTGATTCACTAGGTTAAACTCTAATCTTATCAGAAAAGTTAAACTCTACTCCCACTAGAAAAATCATAATCATTGTCTATATATATAAATCAATTGTATACCTTTATAGTATTGTATATATATTTTACACATATCAATAAAATCGTCTTATATTCACTCTTAATATTCCGCATTTCAATTATTCTAACAAACATAAACACTAAACAAATGTCACTTTGAAATTCATGCATACAATAAACCCTAATATAAGTTTAAATGACAAAAAAACATATATTATTTATCCACGCATTCAATTGTGATTTTGAAGTCTAGAACAATGAGCCAAACCGGTAGGTAGAAAATAAATGCAGAAATATATATATATATCTACAAACACACGTACCTTGGGAAGACCATGGAGAGAGAGCAGAACTAGAATTGCCAATTGGTTTTACTGCAAATTCAGGACCTGCCTTGAACTCATTCATCTGCATTTTTTTTCACAAAAAATAAATAAAAATTACTGTCTTTTCAGGAAAATGAAAAAATAAAGAATCTCAATAATGAATCTGAATTATATATACATATACATATATATAATTGTATATATCATAAATACATACCCAACTTGGGGCAGTGCCAGAAGGACCATCCCAGCCAATATGTGCCACATGTTTGACATCTGTAGGGTACCCAATTTCAATCTCACGTTCCTTCACCACTGCCAAACAATACCCATTTCTTAATTTTGACCAAAAATTGCAAAAACCCATCTCAAAAATCAACAAAACAACCCCCAAAATATGCATATGCAATAGAGAGAGAAGATTTAGAGAGAGAGGATTTAGAGAGAGAGAGAGAGAGAGAGAGGTAATGAAGGAATTACCAAAGATCTGGGAGATGTATTTGAAACCTTTGTAGATCCCTTTCATTTTGGTTGCCATGATCATAAACCAAACAGCAGTCTTCTTTCAGGACAGAAAACACACTTTTTGAGGACAAAAAACACCACACAAATGCAATAAAAGCTAGGCTTCCTTGCCCTGTCCAAAAGGCAAACCTTGTTAAGCATTCGTTATCTTTTACCTTTTTCATATATATTAAACATTAAAAAAAAAAAAAGGAAGAACTTTTTGCTTGGGTTTAAAGATTTGCATCAAAATGCACGAGGAACAGAAGGGATTTAATTAAATTTACGAAGCAAAGCATAAAGACGTGTTTTCTTTTGTTTTTCGTACCTTTTTTCTTCAGATGTGGGTTGATGTGATGATAAAAGGAGAAAGGAGATTCAAAAGAGAAGCCACTTCTCCTCCCATGGCGCCTATCTTTCCCATCTAAGAACATGCATGCAACACCAAACACCCAATTTGGATCAAATGCATTGAAACCAAACAAAATTTGGATAAGAAATTGAATGTTTATATCGTATGATCGTGTTCTTTGAACTAATTAAGGTTAGATTGGTTTGGTTTTAGAGTTGTCCGGAGGAGAGAAAAAAGGGAGAAGGGAAACAAAGGTTGGAAGAGAGAAGGAAAAAAAAATGAAAAAAAAAAGGTGGACAACCACGAAAACCTCCCAAAAGAAGGGCAAGGGATGGTTTTAAAGGACATGAGGAGACCAAAAACCATCAAAATTACAACTCCAAAATACAATTAGACATCTTAATGTTATATGTATGTTGGTGGGTGTCTTTTTTTTTTCTTTCAAATATCATTTTGCACCCCTAAAGTTTGTAACCGGTTGTATTTTCCACTTTCAACTCTCAATTCTAGCATATTGCACCCTGAAGGCTATAAATCGTGCCTGAGATTTTCAATTTGTCAACTTTCGGTGAAAAATCCCAACAAAAAACTAGTATCTTAGAGCATCTCTAACAAAGAATGACATTTTGGTGTATTAAATAGAGCATATGGCACGTTCACAATGTTTTGGCACTTATTGGTACTCCATCAATGCATTTCAAATCCTTTCACATTTAGTATTTTAATATATTTTGGATATAAACTGGAAAAAAAAAAAAAAAAAAAGCAAACAGTTAAACGCTCCTTCAACCAATAAACGAAATTCCCTCAACTTTTGTCATAGGTAACTAATTGTGGCAAATATAACACAAGTAGTGGAGTGTGACATTTCTAGCTTAGGTGATGACACAACTGTTGGAGTTTTGAAGTTGCAAAAAAAAAAAAAGGGATAGAATAGTTAATTACAACTTATGTCGCATTTGATTCCACAACTCTTGGATATACTCTTACAGTGATAGGCTAATGACATTTTATTGAAGACATTGTATCTTATAATATATTTGGAGAAATTTTGTTAATTGGATATTTTAGACACAAATTTACAAAGTTTCGTGTAAAATAAGCTTTCATTAAAAGTTTTAGTGTGTGAATTGAAATTTATGATGAACTTTAGGGGTGATTTGGATTTTTTGTTTTTTTGGGATTAATTAAGGAAGCCAAAGTTGAATTACATGATCAGTGGTTGTGGAAGGAGTAAATCGCGGGTGTTCGTTGTCTGTCCTATCATATGGATTACTTCTCCTAAAATGCGGGTAAGCTCAATTTTACTTGATCATGGAGAGATACAAAAGAGTGATGCATTATTATTATTATAGTTTGTTCATAGATTGAAATTATCGAGTTAATGTAATTAAAGATGAAAGTTACATTTGATTTCTATTGGGTTTAGTCCACAACGATTGTCGACGGGATAGTGATTAGGTTATAAGTATTAGGAAAAGTCTCATATCATGAGTTAATTTTGGGGTTGAAAAATGTCCAAAACCATCCTACTCTAATATCAGAGCTCAAATTACAACAATTTTACCAAAATAGTAACAAAGAGAGAAACTGGTCGAGAGTTAGTCAATCAAATGTTCGATGTGTGAAGGAAAGATTAGTGAGTTTATGCCACAACAAATGTGAAAGGGACGGGTGATCAAGTTATAAGTGTAAGAAAAAGTTTCACCTTATGAATTAGTTTTTGAGTTTAAGAGAAGCCCGAGACCACTCAATACTGATATTAGAATCAGGCTACATGAACTCTAACATAATAGCCACAAATGAAGAGACTAGTCGAGTGTTAGCCGACCAAAAGCCTGATGTGTGAGGAGGGAGATTATTGGATTTATCCCACATCGTAAGTGAAATGAATTGGTGGTCAAGTTATAAGCGTAAGAGAAAGTTTCATTTCATGAGCTACCTTATGGAGTTGAGAGAACCTCAATACAATCCTACAATATCATAGTTAAAATTGACTAAGAACAAAAAATAAGTTTAAAAACATATTAGTGAAGATTGTGGGAGGATTAATCAACGAGCGCACGACGCGTGCCACCAAGGCTAATCTCTAGCACCTCCACTGAGCTAGGATAATTTGGGTTGGGGGTGCATACATGGTGCTCTACCAAACTAGGGCTACTGTGAGGGTCTTCCCCATCTATCAAATTGTCGAGTCTCGGGGCCTTCTCTGGGGCTGAGAGACATAGTTCGGATGGCAGAAGGAATGGGGTAAAGGCTGCCAAAAACTATGACTGCCAGAGTTTGGGACTATGAAAAAATTATTAGGTTTATCTCATATTGAATAAGGAAAAGACTAGTGGTCAAGTTACAGGTACGAGAGAAAGTCTCACTTCATGAGTTAGCATTTGGGGTTGAGAGAAGTTTAAGACCATCCTACACTGGTATAAGAGCCCAGATTACAACAATTATGACTCAATAACCACAAAGTATAGATTGGTCGAGGATTAGCCGAACGAATGTCCAATGTATTAGAGGTAGATTGTTGTATTTATCTTAAATCGAATATGGAAGAGGTTGGTCGTCAGATTATAAGTGCGATAAAAAGTCTCATTTCATGAACTAATTTTTGGGATTGAGAGAGACCCAAGACCACCCTCCAAAATTAGGGTTGTCAAGGAAAGCAGCTACCGGGGGTTGGGACTGGCAAAGATTAGGGGTGTCAAGGGCTGAGGCTACCAGTGAATGGGACTACCAAGGGGTAGGTTGTCCGGGGTTGAGAAAGAAGCGACCATCACGAGAAAGCACATCTGAAATGGATTCAGATCCCCTGCCAGACATTTTTAGGCACAACCAAATCCTCACTCACGGAAGTGCCGACATGGGGGGATCATTATTGCAATACTTTCTGTTACCAGAAGGACTTAAAAAATTACGTTATAAATAGGATACAAAATCAAAATCCCAGAAGTCGAGAACTATATTGTAAGAATCCCAACACTTAATGCCCCTTTTCTGGGAAAAATCAAAATCAGGGTTTTTTGCTAGTGTTCTTCTTGTATAAAGTTCTTTATTTTAGTTTGTCAACTTTTTTATTTTATTTACAAAGAATTTATTTTTTAATCATCTTCTACTCATTTTTAGTGCATATTGATATTTTAGTTAATATTTATTGTGATGCTAAAATACAAATTCAACCTATTTTAATATCAATTCAATAAATTCAATTTGATTAATATTAAAAGAAAGGAAAAAAGAAAATAACCTCACAACCATTTCGACAAACGCAAGACACATGAAAAAAAAGGGTTATGAGGTATGTCAATTTTTTTTTTCCCGGGTAAGATTTTGTCCGTGTCGGCACCTCGACTAATCACCTCTCCGGGCAATCTTAAAGGCACACTCTCCCACATCAGTCTAGTACATTTAGGATTAAACTCAAGATTTAATTCCCGAAGTACTCCATATGAGAGTTGAACATTGGTTAATAAGGAAAAAGGTACTTCCCCTTATCAACAGTACTAACACCTCTTGGGTAGTTAAGATCAATTCTCTGGGCAATCTTAAGGGCGCACTCTCCCACATCGATCTGGTGCATTCAAAATTAAATTCAAGATTTCATTCACGGAGTGCTCCCTGGGAAAGTTGAACCCTAATTGACAAGAAAATTAATACCTCCCTTTATCAACCAGACTAACACATTTTGGACTGTTATGTCGAGTTTAATTATATGTGCATCTACCGCAATAAAAATCACAATTTATGAAATTAAAAATTAGAAAATAACACAAATTAATATAAGAATTTCTACCTGACCGTTGGAAAGTCTTTTCGTGCCATCCACATGAATAAATATTAATTAGCGTATCTTTGGAACTAGTTGTTTTATTGCAAATGGGATTTTCATAATCAGATCTGTCTCCACCTGTCCAAAATAATTAATAAAAAATAATTAATTATTTTGATGTCGTAATATCTAATTCATGTGCTTCTTTCAATCCTCTTAAAAAATAAAAACCATTTTTGGTGTAAGAAAAACAGATGGTTGGGGCCACGTTTGGTGATGGATAATGAAGTCTTGTCAAGTGTTGCTTGCAATGCAGCAGTTTCTTAAGGGTTTTTTTTCCTAAGTTTTTCTTTTACCTGATTTAGAAAGGTGTTGCCCTCTTTCAGACAGCTTTTTGTTTTAATTAATTAATACTAAATAGGATTAGGAAGATAATTTAACTTGTCTCATACTTGTTGTTCCCCTAATATTTTACACCTCATCATCTAGAGTAATAGGTTAGGCCAGTGTTGTAAAATTCCCGTTATGTATGGTGTATGGAGAAGGATCGGACCACTTATGTCTATTGCACGTACACAAATTTACATTACTTTGTGTACGCCGAGGATTTACACCTTCGAAATATATGACTACTCACAAGTGTACGAGGTCAAAGTTTTAGTATAGTGTGATCGTGAAAGATCGGGTTATCGTATCTACAAGAATTGGTGTCGTTACTATCGAATACCGCGTTTGTCGTGACTTAATTTTATCTAGGCGGAAAACAAATGTAATTAATTAATTAAACTAATGCTAATTTAACCTAAATTAACTATACTAATATGCTAATATATTTTAGGGTGAAGAATTGTCTAGGGATTAACGTGTTTACAAATACATGTTCGATCTCGATTTACTCACGTTTACGGTGTTCGACCTATTTGACAATTTCAGTACGTAAACTCTACCGCCACTTCTCCCAAGTGTAAGACGGGGGAATACATAGTTTCGAGCCAACGAAGAAGTCCCCATCAACGTCTTAACGACCCTAGGTCACGTGAGTCTCACCCAGCGTCATTGATTGCACACAATCCAACTCCCTCCCGGGTTATTGGATCGTCGCGTTGTGTTTACCCTATCGACAATCTCAGTTCTAAACTCCCTCGCCACCTCTCCCGAGTGTAAGACCGGGGATATAACGCGACTTCGTGTCAACGAAGAAGTCCCCCTTAACGTCTTAACGATCCTAGGTCACGTGAGTCTTACCCCAACGTCATCGATTGCACACGATTCAAACCTCGATCGGGTTATAAAATCATGGCGTTTGTTTACCCTAATCTGAATCCGGGATTTATCAAAACCCCGTATTCTCGATTTATCAATCCAAGTATAATAAACAAACAATACGATAAACATAATCAAACTACGAAGAACAAATACAAACATAATACCGAAATCATCCAAACAAGCATATTTATAAATATACCGTTAATCTCTACTACAATCCATATTTAACTCGTGGTCATAACCGTATAAACGTATAAATCGAGCTAAACATACTCACATGATCTTAAGATAAAAAAAAAATAAGGAAAAACAATCGAAGAACTTAGCCTCGTCCGAAGATAAACCGCTAAGAACGCTCAACGATCGATTCGCCGTCTTCTCCACTTCGGGATGTGAGCTCCACCTCTAAAACTCCTAAACCATAGCCCAAATATGGCCTAAGGTGCCCAAATGGCCGGGGGATACACAAGGAGGAAAGAGGGAATGGTATTTATAGCCAAAATATCTCAAAATATCTAATAAATATCAAGGCTGTGTTAGGGGTTTTTGCCTAGGTGAAAGAATTTCCTCCTAGGAGCAGATAGGTCAGTTAACTTTCTGCCGTTTTTCCGCCTGGGCAGTGGAATTTCCGCCTAAGCGAAGGAACTGCAGGTTTGCATTTTGTTTTGATTGTAACTTCTTCATCCGAACTCCGATTGAGGTGATTCAAAAACCTATGGAAAGCTAAGAAAAAGATATACAACTTACATGTTTTGAGTGTTTCCAAAATTGGATTGAATTGTAGTCCAAAATAGCCTTGAAGTTACAGCACCTGTACCGACTTTGCAAGTTTGGTGACCGCCTAGGCGAAGAAGTAGGCGGTGAACTTGAAAATGTTTCTACTGGGGTTTCCGCCTAGGCTGAGGAATTTCCCGCCTAGACGGTGGGCTGTCAGTAGCCTTTTGTCATTCTCAACATCTTCACTGCCTAGGCGGTGGTCTGGACACTTAGGCGGTGGGTCTGTTTCACAATTTTGCCCCCGAACTTGTTTATCCACCGTAATTTCGTCTGCTTTTGGTTCGATCTCATCATTTTCGCTCCAGTTTCCTATCTTTTTGCCCCACACACCTGATTTATACAAAAAGAAATAAAATTAATTAAAATATAATAAAATACTATATAAACGCTCGAAAACTAACTTAATTCGGTTTGAAAATAGATAGTTGGATCACACATATCACTTTGCAAGAGGTTGTTCCACGACTTAAACCCATAACTTTTTACTAGATCATACGTCGACAACTTCTATCATTGCGCCTCTTCACCACATCACTAGAGTAAAAGATTAACTCTCATTAATTTATCTCACAATTTTTAGGGGTTTTCCATAAATCGCATGTGCACAAATCGAGTTTTAATTTTATTTATTTATTTATTTTTTATTTTTTTTTTGGGTAAGGTGTATTCGAGTCAGCTTAAGCATATTTCGACTAATCACTCCTTTAGGTGATCTTAAAGATGTACTCTTTTATATCGATCTGGTGCATTCTGCGTTAAATTCTAGATTTAATTACTAGAGTACTACTTGGGAGATGAGCTTAAATTTAATCGAGTGTTCATTATAGAACATAAAAGATTTTCTTTCTTGAATTTTAATTTGGAGTCTTAAATTTTTTTAGTTACTATAGAGATTTTGACACTTTCCACCCCTAAAATTTGACAAAAAATTCATTTTGGTCCCCATAATTTCAATTTGAACGTATAACACCTTAAAGTTATTAATCATCTCACTATAGTCCAAGTCATTATTCTCAATCACCTGAAGTGCACTTAAGTGTTTTTAAAAGGCTTATGGGCAATTTCATCCTCTTCATTTTCAAAAATAGTTCATGTCGATTAAATAATTAAACTTTCGTTGTAATTTTTTTTGTACTTAAATTATTTCACCATACACAGAATCAAAATAGATAAAGAATTAAAACATATTAGGATAATTGAAAGACGAATGCATGTCCTCAACACAGTTATTTATCATTTAGCGTTTTAATTTAATTGTTTTTCTATTTTTATTAAAAATTCCATAACCATTAATCTTGTTGAATTCAAATGAAGAATAAGATAAAAATTAATAATTACAATCCAATTCATGTGGTTCGACACATGTACTTGAACACTATACTACGATAGTTGGTACTTAAATGGAGTATTAAATTTGAGCGAACAAATTTTGGTCTAAAGTGGGATTATTACGGAATGTCAAAGTATTATGTGTTCAAATTGCAACTATGTGGACCGGAGTGAAATACCGGGCAAACTTCAAGGGCATAAAGTGTCAAAACCCCTTACTTTCAATAATGTGACAATTTCTTATTGTATCTATTTTAATTAAAAGAAAAATATAAATACTTAGATTTGTTTTTTCTTTTACCAAATTTTATTTTACTTCTTAAAATAGTTTACTATATTTTAATTTTTCAATTTTATCTTTTAAAAAAAATTATATTTAATTAAAATAATTTATCTTTTTTCCATGCATAGCATGGTTCTTATTGGTATGCTCATATACTAGTGTAATATATGCAAATCTTCATTTTTCTTATTCACGGTAAAATACGTGTAGACCTATTTACGCTCATCTCGATTAATTAAATTACTTCTTTATTTTTATTTTTATGTATGTGTTTGATAGATTATTTCAAATTCTTTAATACTTAGACTTTTGAACTTCTAATACACAATATTAATTCAACTTCAAAACAAATAATAGTATAAACTTCACCTTCCCTTCAAAATTGGGGAAAAATAATTTGAGAAAAAAGAAATAAATTAAAAATAAGTTGAAATGTGTGATGGGGATGGATCAACTAAAATAATCTAGCTTTAATTAATCAAAGTCAATGATGAATTTGGTTGATGGAAAGAATGTTGCTTAATCAAGTTCTAGGGGGGGATGCGACTTATTAATCAATTAATTAAACTATTATTATCATTATTACTAGTCAAGTAGAAAAGTATTCAAAGTTCACATTGATCGGAGAAAATTATTATAAAACATTAGTAATGCATCTGTGATTGACCGATTACCCACCAATAGTCAATGAAGCTATTATTTCCACAAATGTTGTTTATGACAATCCACACATGCTAATATTGCGTGCGTGGTGAAACGAGAGTTGTAAATCAAAAACTCGTTAATTAACATAAGAATACCAAAAAATTGTATGGGAAAATTGAGAAAATTCTCAATATTGATTCAAACCAAAACTATCTAGCTATCAAGAAACTTTACAAACCTTCTAAACAAAAGCCCTAAATGCAGAAATTTTAAAAATTGAGAAAAAGGTCCTAAAATTATTAAAAAAAATTTGCAAAATTAGCATAAATTTCCGCGTAAAACGAAAAAGTGTAGTTTTGACCCTCAAAAGGCCGTTTCCACCTAAAAAAATGGGTATTTTTTGTTGAAAACGATCACAGTTGACTTTTCTGATCAAACTGGACCTTTTGATCCTTAGGGTGCTCTATTTGGGCCAAGAAGTCTCACTCTTATTGCACTGCATCATTCTCCCCAGGGTAGAGAAGATTCGTCCTCAAATTAGAAACTTGCTTATCGTCAGAAGAATTATCACCAGAGTAAGGAATAAGATGCTTAACATTAATAATATCAGACGTGTGGATATGACTAGGAAGCTATAAGTGGTAAGCATTCTGATTAATCTTCTCTACGATCTCCACTGGACCTATTTTTCGAGTAGCAAGCGTGTTGTATTCATGAGTAGGAAAGCGATCCTTAGTTAAGACAACTCATTCATAATCTCCGACATTGAAGTCTATAGATCTACGCTTCTTATCCGCATGCATCTTGTATTTATTAGTAGAGGCAATCAACTGAAAATGAGTCTGTGAACTTGCTAGAGTTGGGTGATAAAATCTTCTATTATCGCATGAGTGCACACCTATCTTGGCAAAGTGGGTAGATCAAGAGGGACACAAGGGACCAATCCATATACAACTTGAAAAGGACTATAGCTAGTGCTACAATTAACCGCATGGTTGTGAGCAAATTCGATTTGGCATAGCTACAGATCCCAAGACTTTACATTGTCGCCTACCAAACTACGCAATAAATTACCAAGTGAGCGGTTAACCACTTCCATTTTCCCATCAATCTGTGGATGGTAAGCACTACTAAAATTGAGAGTAGTATTAACCAATCACTAAAGACTCCACCAGAAATTACTAAGGAACCTAGCATCACAATCAAACACAATGGAGGTATGCAACCCACGCAGGTGATAAACCTTCCGAAAATACAACTGAGCAACATAAACAACGTGTGTGGTACACTTACAAGGGATGAAGTGAGTCATCTTGGAAAACGAATCTACCACAACAAAGATGGAATCATTGTTACGCTATGTGCATGGAAAACCAAGCACAAAATCCATACTAACGTCTATCCAAGGTTGGCTGGGTATAGGAAGAGGCATATACAATCCAGCATTAGTTGATGTACCTTTCGCCAACTGACAAACACGACAACGATGAACAAATCTGCCCACTTCCTTACGCATAGTTGGCCAAAAATAAGAACTAGAAACTAGATGGAAGGTGTGATCACGGTCGACATAGCCCTCATTGTGTAATTCCTGAATGATCTTCAAACATAAGCTGCTCTACGGAATACAAAGTTGGAGGCCATGGAAAAGAAACCCATCTTGCAACACAAAATCAATCATCTCGCCATTCTGTATCTTCAATAGAACTGTAGCAAAGAATGGGTCCGTTGTATATAAGTCCAGAAAAGAATCAAAATCAAGAACTGTGATCCGCATCTCATCAAGAAGGTTATGAAGGTGACTCAGAGCATCTGCCACGCAATTCAAGGATCCAGCTTTGTGTTTGATCACAAAAGTAAATTGCTGCAGGTATGATTGCCAAGAGGCATAACGAGCTAAAATCTTGTCTAGACTAGCAAGGTGTTTGAGGGAGTCATGGTCAGTAAAAAGGACAAATTCCCTCTGAAAGAGATAATAGCGCCAATATTTCACAGCCTGAAAAATTGTGTAGAACTCGACATCATATGTGCAGAAATAGAATTTAGCACCAAAAAGTTTCTCACTGAAGTAGGAGATAAGGCAACCAGATTGGAAAAACAAGAGATTGTCGTTCAGGTCCTATTTGTGGTTCGGGAGAGAAGCTGCCACCTTGACTAGTAAGCTGCTTGAATCCACCATTCGTTCGTTGGGCTAACAGTTTCTCAGCCTGTAGCGCTTTTTGATGTGATTCAGAAACTGTCATTAGTTCAAACATATTAAGCACGTCTTGCAATTGGAACGGAAACCCCCCCAATATACTTGGAAACCAATTCAATTGGTGATTCAACTGTCACACCCCCACCCCAAGCCCCCAACGCCCGAGGCCAGGTGTAACGTCGACTTAACATTACCCGACCAACCCAACAAATATACATATATATAAACATGTACAAGTTATACATGTTTATATATATGTATATTTGTTGTGTTCGTCTGGTAATGTTAAGTCGATGTCACACCTGGCCTCGGGCATTGGGGGCTTGGTAGGGGTCGGCAATGGCCCGACCCGAAAATCATGAAGCCCGATTGGGCCCGGGCCCGGGCCCAACAGGCTTTGACCAGCCAACGGGCTTGGTCGGGTCGGGCCAGGCCTGAAATGGAGAAATCCGAGCCCGCCCAATAGGCCCACACATTTCAGGTCTATGGGCTTAGGGCTCGGGCTTGAAGCCCGAATTTAGGACTTTTTTTTTTTTTTTTTTTTTTTTAAATGGTTTAAAATTAATTTTTTAATGGGTTGATTGAAGAGTAGGGAGATTTGAACACTAGACCTTTCAATAGAAAGACAATGTTAATAACTACTATGCTACAATTCTTAGTTATGAATAAATATCTAACGAAAAGAGTTAATTGTAATGTTCAATTGTCAAAATAATTAAGTTTTAAAACATTAGTTAACATTTGTTATAGACATTTATCTTTAATCAAATTTATTTTAAACTTTAAGGTTATATTTTTTTTAACTTTATTAATATAAGATTTAATTTTTTGACTTTATTAAATTTATTTATAATTTAAAAAAAGAAAAGAAAAAAAGAAGTGTTTTATTCAAAATTTCAAACTTAACAAAAATAAAATAAGAAATGAATAGTGATATTTTTATTAATAGTAAAACAATTACATCACTATATTGAATAGTAAATATTTGTAAGCAAATACATCACTACAAAATATATACATCCCAACTAGGTTGACACCTATATATTTGACAATCATTTGCACTGCTATCAACCCAAAATAAATTACATTAAAATAAATTAAAATTTTCAACGATTTTCAATCACTACCTTTATCTGGAGAACTATCTTCCATAAATGATGGTTTTGATAATTTTAAATTCAGCAATTCTTCATTAAGTGCATCTATTCTGTCTTGTTCTTATTGCCTCTGCTCCGCAAGTTTCCAATCTTTTAGACATATCAAAACTTTCACAGTATCTGGATTAAAACTGCTACGGATTACTGATACAGTTCTACCACCTGCACTAAAAGTTGTTTCCGATGCAACAGTTGAAACTAGAACCGTTAGTATGCCGCGGGCCATGGTTGAAAGAATTGGAATTTTTTGTTGTTGAGATTTCCACCAGGCCAATATATTAAAATTTTTGTCATCACTATCAATAAGTTGTGCATCAAGGTAGCGTTGCAATTCAGCTGAGTTACTGCTAGCAGATATGTTAGATTGTGATTTTTTGTGTTTCCATATTGTTAGGGCTCCTCCTATTATATTATTAGATGATGGAATAGAAGTAGAGCCTGAGGCATGTACAGAAGTTACATCAGTACCAACAATTCTTTTATAATATTCGTATAAATTGAAAAGTGAACTTCTAACAGTAGACAAATATTGCTTGGGAAAATCAAGAATATGTTTAAAAATTATTTTTAACCAACCTTCTAAGGCTTCAAATTTATATCTAGGGCCTAAAACTGTGGCCATTCCGTAAATTTCGGGTAATTCTTCTCTCCAATATTTATAAATTTTTTCTCTCATACTAAATAAAACATCAGTAAATAAATCAAGATGCCCAGAAGCTTCAAAAACACAACAAATATTAGTTAATTAAATAAGCACATGACAAGATGTAGGATAATAAATACCAATTGTTTTTTTAGTAGAATCTTAAAAAACAAGCAAAAAATCACATACAATTTCAGCCACAGTCCAATCAGCCTCATTAGGATATACCATCGACGATTGACGAGATGTTTGTACTAATTCAGTACAAAATAAGTCTATAACCTTTTTATATTTTGTTGTTGTTTTTAGAAGCTCATATGTAGAATTCCACCTATGAGGAACATCACTAAGTATGTTTTTTTTCTTCATATTCACCGTTTGAGTGCATTTTCTATACAATTCGTAACGTACTTGTGAAGAATTAATATTACGAACAATAGCTTTAATTTTTTTCAATAGAATCATTTAAAGTTGATAATCCATCTTGTACAATTATATTTAAAATATGAGCACAACATTGAACGTGAAATAAATGACCTTTAAGCGGCAAATCTAAATATTTTTTAAGATATCTCTGAGTAACATCATTGTTAGAAGCGTTGTCCAAAGAAATTGAAAATATTTTATCTTTAATACCCCAAGAATTCAATTCTGCAAGTATTTCATTGGCTATTATATAACCCGTGTGAGGAGTTTTAGTCATTTTAAAATAAATAATTCTTTTATTCAAATTCCAATCATAATCTATGTAATGAACAGTTCATGTCATGTAATCAATATGTTGTAGAGATGTCCAAAGATGACAAGTCAAACAAATCTTACCATTATAATTTTGAAAAAAAAAGAATCAATTTTTATTTTTGCAAATTATATTTTTTCATTATCTCTCTTTTGGCCGTTGTCGCTGAAAATTCTTTATATTGTGGAACAAAACTTCTTTGTCTCATGCCTGAAAAATCATGTTTTTCTACAAATGTAAATGGTTGTTTAGCTCTAACAATGTAATCAGTAATTTCTTTACGGGCTACTTGCTCATTGTAAGAAAATGTTGATAAATTACCACTACTACCAATAACTAATTTAGACTGACTTTTAGTATTATTCTCTTGTTTTTTAGCTTGTCTTCTATGTGCAAGTAAGTGTTTTCTTAAATGAGTAGTGCCTTTAGATGAGTCACCACATAATAAATTGTTACAAATTTTGCATTTGGCTTTTGTTTCTTCAACCCCATTATTATGAACTACTATAATTTCAAAATCTTGCCAAACATCAGATTTTTTTCTTCCACTAACGGATGATGGAGTTACAATATGTGATGCACATGTAGTATCATGGATATTAGTTGCATTAGTTTCAATTGAATCTAATTGAATTGGTGATGAGGATCCAATTTCAAATTCATGAAGTTCTTGATTCTCATTTATAGATGGAACGAAATTCAAATTCGTGTTAGCCATTAACAAATATAAATAAATAAACAACTAAAAATAATAATCAACAATATAATAGTAATAAATTAAATTAATGTTACTGAAAATAGAGCAAATAATTAAAGACGGTGAATGATGTTTGACAATTTCTTACACTTCTGAAAGTCTTGAATTGAACACTTAGCAATTGTGAAAGAAATAAAATATTGAAGTATGAAGTGGAGAGAGTTTAAGAGTTGGTGTGGAAGAAATGAAATTAGATGGGGTTATTTATAGTTTTTTTTAAGTGATAATAAATATAAATCGAGGGATATATAATGTAATTTTAATAAAATATTAAAACGGTAAATTTTGATAGAATTGTCAAATCATTCAATTTCAACGGTAACTTTTGCAGGATTTTCTTTTGATTTTGTATTTAAATATATATATATAAAGTTACGGGCCTTGAAAATCGGGCTTCAGGCTCAGGCCTCGGGCTTCGGGCTCTAGCTTCAAGCTGGGCTTCTAAAAAGTATTCAAATCCCGAGCCCAACTGGAAGCCCTATGGGCTCGGGCTCGGGCGGGCTTCGAGTAGCCCATAGGCTTTGGGCTTTTTGGAGAGGCCTAGGGCTTGGAGTGGGGGTGTGACATCAAAAATCTCTGTTGATGCAAGCAACTGATAAAAATCAACAGTATAGTCGTCGACGGATCGAATCCCTTGACGCAAAAGTTGAAAGCATTGATACAGTTCACATTCATAGTTGTATGGTAAGAACGATGCCCGCATATGCTTCTTGAACGTCTCCCAAGAGACGATTTTTGTCTTTTCGGTGTATGCCATATTTGCTGTCTGCTACCACCATGCTTGTGCCCTACCACGCAGCCTTATATTGATCAGTGGAACACAATGAGGATCTGGAACCTCCTTGAATTCGAGGACTTTTTCTATTGTAGCCAATCTAGAAATTCATCAGCCTGGAGTCCGCCATAGAATTATGGAATTTCAACCTTGAAACTAGCCTCCCATAGTCGATCTGTTGGCCGAGGTTCGTCACGGGGGGCGACAAAAAGGTTTTTCTCGTGGTCAGAATCGTCATTCACCAAAGAAGACTCGTATCGTGGTTGTGGCTGTTGAAGTACAGCCAACTATCATGTTAATTGGTTCACCTGCTGATACAATTGTGCAATCTCTTCTCTCCGAAGCACATATTCCATCGGGGCATCATTGACACGTCTTTTTGGTGGCATGTTACGGAATCGTACCGAAACTAATACCAATCTGATGCAGCATGTGTCGTGAAACGAGAGTTGCATATCAAAAACTCGTTAATTTAAAAAATAATGCAAAAAAATTGAATGGAAAATTTGAGAAAACCCTCAATATTGATTCAAATCAAAATTGTCTAGCCGTCAAGAGGCTTTACAAACTTTATAAGCGAAACCCTAAATGCAGAAATTATAAAAATTGCGAAAATGTCCCTAAATTATTGAAAAATTACAAAACTAGCCCAAATTTCCACATAAAACAAAAAATATCGTTTTGACCCTTGAAACGATGAAATTTGGCTAAAATCACACTAGGCGCCAGACATAACTGAGTGTTTTTCTCAGAATACCATTTTTACCCAAAAACGTGATTTTTTTTTGTCAAAAACGGCTATAGTTGACTTTTTTGATCAAACTAGGCCTTAAGGTGCTCTATTTGGGCCAAGAAGTCTTATGCCTATTGCACTACATCACATACATACAGACAAGAAATAGTAAAATACATCACATGTTCAAAGGACAATCCAATTTTAATTAACCAATGAAAACAAGGAAAAACATATTTAGGTCAAGGTTCGTAGGAACAAATTTTCTACAGAACGTTGACTCTCAATCTTGAATTTATAGAGAGAAGATGACAATTGAGACCAACAACTGTTAGAATCAGTGACAGCCACCTGTATGGACACGTGTCAAGATAGATAGATGTGGTAGTTACTTTGTCTTATTTGCACAGGCATGTAAGAGCCTCCACAAGCCTTCCACATTGCACTAAGCTTCACCAATAGTTTATTTTCCGGCAAATTCACCAGGTACCAGCAACACCAAGTCGTCCAACTACCCTTGTGTCCATCTTAGTTGCATACTCATTCCACAGTTGCACAACAAAATAGTTTACCATTTCACCCGCATTGATCATGACCAAACCATGGCATTGCACCCCACATCTGCTCATGTTACCTTGACCTAGTACCAAGATCTTCCTTAGTTTCATGTCACGCCTATAAAATCAAATCCTAAGGTTTCACCTAGGATTAACTTGAACCTTCTTCCAACGCCGCCTAATGGTCAATAGCATTGCCCAACGACGCCTTATTATGCCGGCACATGCCGACGCTTGTTCCGTTGACCCCTTGCCAAGATCTTCTATGGTACCATGCATCGCCCACGAACATTGATCCTAGTGTTACGCCCAAGATTACCTTAAGCCTTGCTTAAACGACACCAAATGCCCACATGCATTGTCCACAACGCCCTTGTATGTTGTTGCACGCCGTACTCCGGTTATCACACCTAATTGAGATTCTTAGTTAAGTCATTCCCCAAGACTGCCTATCATGTGTTCGTCTTGCCTACACGTTACTCTATTATGCTGGTACCCCTTAGTATGCTAAGGTTTATAACCATGTTGAGGATCATTCCTCTTAGTATATAATGTAACTCAAGTGGTAGCAGTTGACATCAATATATTTAAAGAGTAATAATAGTGTTGGCAATCAATGCCAACACCTTTGCCTTAGCCAAAAACTCCATATGAAGTTGCCACAACTTAGCACTATCGCGCTGACGTTATCCTAACCAGTCCTTGTCTTAGCCCAACATTGCGCCTACCCAGGTCAATCTCTGTACATTTTGGTACAGTTGTTTTTATGCGTCCCGCAAGCACCAAGTCTAGTTAAAATATACAACAAATTCATGTCATTTTAATGTAGGCCATTTTTGTGTAAGATCTCTCTTGTCAAAGTACACTTATAACAATGATTAATAGTTAGGGATGTCCATTGTTCGGTTTCGGTCTTGTTTCATATAAAACCAAAACCATAACCATTAAACATATATCAAATCAAAATCATATTTTTTTTAAACGGTTTTAAAGCTGAACCATTTAAATTTATACAAAATTAAAACATAAATTTCAAAAAATAAAATCACAAAACTATTAATTGTTAAAATAAACGTGTCTAATCACAATTAAAATACAATGATAAATAGTCGTCACAATAATACAGATCAAAGTGTAAATAAATATATATAGGAGAGATTAAAGTGTAAATAATTAAAAAAAAACATATATATATATATATATATAGAGAGAGAGAGAGAGAGAGAGAGAGAGAGAGAGAGAGAGTATGGATCCAACCCTATATATATGAAAAAATGAAGATATATATTTCATAAAAATATATATCTAAAATATCGGTTTCGAAGTTCGATTTCGCGGTTACTATTCCAAAACTAAAATCAAAACTGTTTCAGTTACTAATTTCAAAACCAAACTAATTAGTCGGTTTCAAAACCGGACCATTCGATTTGGTTTCTCTCCGTTACTCATCGGTTTGAGTTTCTTTTCCATCACTATTAACCGTCCAACTAACAATCGAAGACTAAAATAAATGTTAGATCAATTAACTTGGACTAGTTCAAAAAATAAAAAAAATAAACGTAGTATTGAATGTTGCTGATTTTACCAACCATGTTTAAAATCTTTACATTTGTTTATATTTTAATTTCAATTTCAGAGTTTTAATTCCATACATTTGTTTATCTATCTTTTAAGATGAAGAGAGGCTCAAGACTACTCTATACTAATATCAAAGTCAGTTTACAACATCTCTAACCCAGTAACCACAGAGCGAAAAACTAGTTGAAAGTTAGTGAATCTAAAAACACGATGTATGAAAAGGAGATTGTTGAGTTTATTATACATTAAATGTAGAGAGATTTTTTGAGAGGTCCCAAGATTCTAAAAATAACTTTCTGAAGACTTCATAAAATGATATTTTTATAGAATGGAAACTTTAGGCAAATTTTCCTTAAATGTAAAATGAGATGAGGCTTAGTGAGAAATTTTTTTAGTCAAGAGTAAGATTAAGAGAGAATTAAGATCACTCTACCCGTACCACCAAATGTTATCTTAGTAAATTCGTCAAAGGATGAAAAAACACCTCTCACAATTTGAAGAAAATAAAAAATAATCAAAATTGAAACTTTGGAAGAAATTTCTAAACAAGTTGAACAACTTCTAAATCCATTGAATTCGAATTTCAAATTTATACTTTACCAGTACCAAACGCTACCTTTGTAAACTTGTCACAAGACCAAAAACATCAATTTGCATATCATTTTGCATCAATTTTTTTTTTTTCCCTTTTTTTTTTTTTGATTACAAATAGGAAAGTCTGAACTCTAGATCTCTGGAAAACGCACTAAATAACTACTAGACTACAAACTTGAAATTAAATTGCAAACATTCATCAAGATACAAAGGACAACCCAATGTGTAAAGACTCTCGTCATACGTATGCAATCATACTCCTGCATACAAGGAGGCTGTTTCCGAAATTTAAATCTAAGAACTCCAAGTCACAATGGAACAACCTTACCTATAGTAAGGCTCACCCTCGTTCATCAAGATACAAATATAGCAATTTACCTATGTAAATAAAACGGAAAAACAAAAAGTTTTTTGATGAATTTTTACTACCATTTCCAGGTTGAAGGCCAGTAAGCATGAATGCCGTAGCCAGTCTTCCAGTTATCCAACTGAATCACCTTCCTCACTGCCCAAAACGATACCAGAAGTGCGATAAACATCACCCACCTCTGCACGTTAGCGTTCCTCGCCTTCACCAGCACATGGGTCACAAACGCCAGCAAAAGTCCGACGACGGTGTACAGAAATCCGACGGCGAATCCCTCTGCTCCGAGTTGCATGCCGGAGCCCTGGTAGAAGAAAATTAAGCTCGACGGGTTATTTCTGTCGGTCATAAACATCGGCATCTTCCTGATGATGTTGTGCATAGATCCAGAAACGCTGAAGAAGTAGACGAATATCGCTCCGGCCAGCCATGTTTTCCGGTCGTGGAGAGGGGTTTGCCCTTGTATGACTTTTTTCACGATTAAAGGTGAACAGATCAACATCGCGGCGGCGATGAGCATCATCTGTTTCTTGGAAATGATGGGCGGTCGGTGAATCGGTCCGACGGTGAGTTTAGTTTTGGATTGGACGAAATCAGCCATGGATTCGGCGAGGCGAGCGAAATCGCCGGCGTCCATTTGCTGGGTGTCGGATTTCAGATCCTTGGTTCTGGGAGGAACGATGCGGATGTGGGGGAGGGAGTTGACTCCGAACTCGGCGAACGTCGATTGCGATTCCTTGAACTCGATGTCGCAGAAGAAGAGCTTGCCGGACTGAGACGGGTCATTCCGGTTGTTGGCGATGAAGGAGGCGGCGAGGAGAGAGAACTCCGATTTGATGGAATCGAGCTGGAGTTCTGATTTGGAGTGGAGCTGTTGGGCGTCGAAGAAAATGAGGAAGGAGAAAGGGCGGGGTTGGGTTCCGCTGGAGGTGAGGATGCGGCGGAAGAGATGGTCGTTGAGGTGGATGACGCCGGAAGCGGATTGAGATTGGAGGGTTAAAAGCTCAGACACAATCGAATCTTGATCCGATTTGATAGAACCAAAAGAAAGGAAAGAAACGAGAAGGAAGATCAAGATCATGGGAAGCAGCGATCTGTAATAAGCGATCGCCATTGTTGTGGTTGAAGCTTTCTCCAACCGGAGTGAAATAAGAAATGGCCGACGACCTCGAGCATCAATGGTAGAAGAAGATACAGAGACTTTACGAACGGTCAAAATGTACAATGCGTATGATTTACCAATAAATCAAGGCCACGTCACCTAGGACAAGGGTATTTTGGTCAATTTGTCTCTTTCATTCGATAATTAGGGCAAAATCTTCTTCTCGATTGTTCATCTCTCTGGGAAATTTCGCGTAAACAATGGTCTGCGAGAAGTGTAAGTTTTTCGATTCATATATCTGCGATGATGAATTGAAGTATATAAACACATTTGCTTGTATGTATAACGGTGAATCGAATTGTGAAGCTGTGTTCATGGTGCTATTTTTGAATTTTTTGCAGGTGAGAAGAAGCTGTCGAAGGTGATAGTGCCGGACAAGTGGAAGGACGGCGCCAGCAACACCACCGAAGGCGGCGGCCGTAAGATCAACGAGAATAAGCTCCTCTCCAAGAAAAACAGGTCTCTCTCTCTCTCTCTCTCTCTTTATGTGATGATGCCGAGCTTCATTCATGGTTCATCTATCTGAATTGCTTGTAAATTATTAGGTTTTTCTTATTCGGATAATCAATTGATTGAAAATCTAATTCTAAATCTGATTTTTAGCCTAATTTTTGCATAATCTGACCTAAAAAATATTTTTGTTGTGCTGATTTTTGTGTTGGAGCATCTTCACACACATCTGTACAAAGATGATTGCTTCATTCCCCCAGCTTGAAATCAATCAAATCTGGAAATATTTTTCAACATTCACTTAGGGTCTGTTTGGTTATGCTTCAAATTCACGAATTGGACTATTTCCCGATTAGTTAGTTTATGAAATTTCATATTTTGGTTTTTCGGCTGTAGTTTGAAAAAAAAATTAGGGTTTTAGTTTAAAAAATTTAAACCAAATAAATCGAGAAACATACAATAAATTTGTCCAAGATAATTTCTAAGAGTGTTTTTGGTGAACAGTTTACAAACTTAAAATTTTAGCCTACATTGTCCATACGCTACAATAATGTTTTTATGTAAAAAACCGCAGTAACTTTTATGGCGTATAATGATTTTGAACCTTTAATAGAATTATTATATTTCTTAAAAAATTATTGGACAGAGTGGATCAGATGAATAGTGAATTGTAAAATTTGGGGTGATGACAAAAAATATATATATATATATTTCTAAAATAGGATAATTCAGACAACTGAACAGCCCCTTAAGCGATGTGAAATTGTGAATACAATATAATGATTTAGGGCCCGTTTGGATGTCTGGATTATCTTATTTTATGAATTCTCTCATTTTTTATGAATTGATTTATATATTTCTCTATTTACCTATGGTTTAATCAAATTTACACATTGTTTGTTCAAATAGAAAAACATACAATTATTTCAGTTTACATGAGAAAATAGCATCTAAACTAAAACTCCAGCGTTTTTAATTCTTACAATTAAACACTAAACTATAACAAATTCATTCGCAATTAAAGGACAACTAAACAGACCCTTAAGTTTATATTTTGAGCTAAGGCAGTGTTTGGATTGTAAGAAATCAGAAGTGTAGTAAATGTGATGTTTTAAACTTGGAAAAAACTGGTGTGTGTTTCAGATGGACACCATATGGGACAACCAAGTGCATCATCTGCAAGCAGCAAGTGCATCAAGATGGAAAGTATTGTCATACCTGTGCTTACAGTAAAGGTACTATTTTTAAGGGTCTGTTTGGTTTAAACCTCAAAAAACAGTTTTTGAAAACTGAATTTTATTAGAAACTATATACTTGTAACATTAACCAGACAAGGCCTTATGGTTTGGATTATGCAGGAGTATGTGCAATGTGTGGGAAGCAAGTCCTTGATACAAAACTCTACAAACAAAGCAATGTGTAATAGGAAAATTAAGCTAAATTGCAGTTGCACGCTTGAAGTTCGAGTGTAATCTCAATATGCTTCTTGATGTTTTGATTTTTGTAATGCACACCTTGACGTTTGATTTTTGCTTTTAATTGGTGTAATCAACGCGTTTTAGTCATCTTAATTGTCAAAGTAACAACAAGAGCATTACACGTTGAGTAAAAATTTAAAGAAAAATCAACACGTTTAATGTAAGTGTTGTTGCTCTAGTAATTAAGATGGTCCTAACGGGTCGATTGGACTAAGTAGAGACAAAATTCAAACTTCAGATGACATGTGAAAATTGAAATATCAAAGGGCACATTGAGACTACGCTCAAAACTTCAAGGGTGTCAAGTGTAATTTAAGCCGAAAATTAACGTTGTCTGCTCCATGTACTTATTTCTAGTCATTTTGGCAGACCAAATAGCCAATGAGACACATTTCTTAATTGCCTCACTGTGTAATTGTATTCTTTGTAGAAATTTGTGTTTCGAAAATGAAAAGGAAATACACAAAAAGAATCTGGGCACATATCAAATTTGGCTCTCTTAACCATTTCTTGGTAGAGAATGTCTTCAATATTCATAATCGGCGTATTAAGAATCTTGAGATTGCAATCATCATGAGCTCCTCTCTTGGCCAGAAAATCGGCGCGACAGTTAGTTTCTCTAGGGTGAATTGAAGGGTATAATCATTTAAAAGAAGTAACCTTTTGCACTCCCTAATCATCTCTTTGAATCTATGATTATCCAATCAAGGGTTTTGGATCAAGGAAACGGCATCAGCTGAATTAGTCTCGACTTGCATTCTAGGATAATCTCTATTAGTTGAAATTTTGATTCCCTCGACAAGACTCTTGAGTTCTGCTTCCAAAACTATGCAGCTATCAATACATCCAAGTTGTTTCTCAAGAGACCGCCAAAACTACCTTTACTAGGATCACCTTTGGCACTACTATTCGTGTTGAGTTTAAGGAATCTTAGTTTAGGAGGAAACCAATAAATATAGATTTTTTTTAAAAAAAAGCAAGAAAATTTTAGAGAGTCTTTGGAATAGTTTGCAATTCTTGCAAGTGTCGAGCTTGGAGGATTACGAACTCTCTCTACAACCTCTTTATTTTTATTATTCTAAACTTCCCAAATAGTAGCAACAAAAAGAAAGTAAGAAGGGTTAAGAAAGCTCCATTTGAGTTTATTTTTAGTCCAAACCCAGAAATTAAAAGATGAGTGGTTATACCTGAAACTCGAGTAATTAACTTGATCCCAAATGAAGTTAGCTTTGAGATAAGTGCGAATAGCGTGTTCAATATTTTCAATTTTACCATTACATCTTTGACAGATGCTAGAGATATCTGCGTCACGTGATGCTCGGAAAGAGTTAGTAACAAGTCTTTCATGAAAATAGTCCAAAAAAAGAATTTAAGATTTTAAGGGATTTTAAGTTTCTAAATCCAACTCCAACTATTTTCAGGCACAGTGACTTCACTATCAGGGATACCCAATTGATATGCCGATTTTATGGTAAAAAGGCAAAAATTATCAAACATCCAAAGGGGTTTATCAATTAGATTAAAAACAGGAGGTTGTATAACCCGAATTTTCATTTCAGTATCAGAATTAATTAAATGTAAAATAGGATTCAGAAGCCAGAAACCATCATCATCAACAATATCTACAACTTTGTGGTCAAGGGAGTTTTGAAGTTCCAGACAACCTATGGGTTTATCACCACACCACCAATCCAACCAATGATTAATAAAAGTCTCATTCCCAATTTCTCATTTAATCCCTTTGTTTAAGATATTCTTAGCAGAAATGATATTTCTCCAAATATGGGAACTACCATTAATTTTCCTCCAGGTATTAGGATTATTCTTGATAGAATATTTATTACAAATAACCCGAGCACTTTGGTCGTCATTAGCAATTTTCCATTCAAGTTTGGCTAAAAAAGCTTTGTTATTAATTCTAGCTTTTCTAATACCCAAACCGCCTGCATCCTTATTAAGATAGACATTATCTTATTTCACAATGTGGTATTTTTTCAAATCGTCCCTATCACCCCATAAAAAAAAAAAAAAAAAAAAAAAAAAAAAGGAAAAGAAAATTTGGTGAAAGGTCTCATTCCATAAAATCATCACTCTGTAAAGTCCAATAACAGTGATTTTTTAATACATAACATGACCCTTAGAAAATGATTTTTTTAATCTTGAGACCTCTCAACAAGATTCCCTAAAAAAATGTGGTTAATCTTATCAATTTTATCATAAAATTTAAGTGAAATTGGGATAATTTGCATGGAGTAATTAGGGATCATAGCCATGACCGATTTTATGAGAGTAGTTCTACTAGCCACAGATAACAAAAATTTTTTCCACTTAGAAAGTCTAATTTGAATTTTTTGGATCACATGATGGACACAAGTATTATTCAATCTACCATGGACTAAGAGAAAACCAACGTAAACACCAAGATCCTCTGTAAGCCCAATATTTAGATGATTATTAATCTTTCTTACTTTCCAACGGAGAATGCAAGGGCAACAAAAAGTTTTGACCTAGAGAAATTAATTTTTTGACCCAAGACATTAGCAAAGATATTCAACACATTAAGAATATTAGCAATTTGAGTATCATTAGCTGTAGCAAAAATGAAAGATCATCAGTAAAAAATAAATGAAAAATGATAGGATTACTTCTCCCAGCACTCAATCCCTTCTAAACACCTCTATTAGTACTATCAATGATCATGTGTGAAAGTCTCTCCATACAAAGAGTGAAGAGATAAGGGAATAAAGGATCCCCTTGCCCAAGACCCTTGGAAAGTTTAAATTCCTTAAGAGGTTCTTCAATCCACATAATAGAAAAAGAAGAATTCGGCACACAAGACATAATCAAATTGATCCAAAGGGTAGGAAAATTAAAGTGGATAAGAGTATCCTTAAGGAAGTTCCAACTAATTCTACCATAATCCTTTTCAAAATCAATTTTAATAATGATACCTCCATCTTTACTTTTAGACTTTCTAAGCGAGTGGATAATTTCTTAAGTGATAATGACATTATTTATGGTCATCCGGCCCGATAAAAAATTACTTTGAAATGGGCCCACCAGCTTATCCAACGTTGGTCTAAATCTAGTAACAAATAGTTTAGCGACCAATTTGTACGCAGTATTACAAAGACTTATCGAACGAAACTGAATAATTTTTTCCGGCATCTCAATTTTCGAGATAAGGGCAACGAGAGTTTTGTTAGAAATAGCAAGCATAGCCGCATTTACAAAGCAATTTCTAACAAAACTACAAACGTCAAGCCCCACTACACTTCAATCTCTTTTAAAGAAAATTGGTTGATAACAATCCGAATCCGAAGCTTTTAAATCTTTCATGCTTTTTAAAGTTTGCCAAATCTCTGAATTTGAAAGCTTACACTAAAGATCCCCATGATAAGAATTATCAATTTTAGGACAGGGAAGATTAGGCATAATTTTTTTAACAGTCCCATCTTCTAAAAAAAGGTTTCGGTATTTCTGTTTTATGTTTCTACTTCCAATCAACTGGGAAGAGATGTAAAAAACTATTTCCGTTTTGAAATATTAAAAAAAAAAAAAAAAAAAAAAAAAAAAGGCACCAAATTTGGTTACAATGTTTGTTCTTTTTCTTCTTTAATTCTATGGTAGCCAACGTGGTGGTGGGAATGGTTGTGGCTAGGGGCTGGTGGTGGCCAAATGGGAATAATTTTATAATTTTATGCAAGTGAATAGGATCCATAATTTTATTTTGTTTCCTCAAATTCTCAAAGAGTTTAAAAAATAGTCTCACATTACTCCCATAATTTTGATAACAGAAACGTATTTACCAAATACTTTTCTGTACATCAATCTCAAACTTTGGGGAGCAGGAACAAAAACTGTAACCACATGGCCTATTCTACACAAACACGAGCGAAAAACAAAAATCTTAGAAAAAGAAGTTATAATTATTTGAATCCAGGTTTCGAACAACATTGGACATTCCAACAGTCGAATACAGCGACAAACAACGTTAACCAACATAGAAAGCAGCGGTTTACCTTGGACAAAGAACACATAACAATGTTGTATGCAGAAGCAGCCACTTAATAACAAAAAACACCACTTATATAACAGCCGGCACTGCTAATTTTATATGCAGCAATAAACCGCTACTAGAAACCGTGTATCTTGATGTGATCCTTCTTCACAATGCCAGCCTGTTCCACAACCAAAAATGTAGTTAAAGAGTTCTGTTTCATATTTCTGTTATGTTTTTTTTGAACAAATGTCTAGGAACAGAAAAAATAGATTTGTTTTGCTTCCAGATTTTCGGTTCTTTTCCTAGAAACACTAAAGAAACACCACCAGAAATAACAACCAGATCACAAAGCCACATGTCGAGAAAATAAGGTGGGGTTTGTTCAGTGTTTCTGTTCTGTTACTGATTTTTCAGAACAAATCTCTGTTAGGTAACATTTGGTTGCATGGAATTGGGGTTTTAGAAATCTCCAATTCCGTGCTTTAAAACACTACCTCATTGTTCTTAGAAACAAAGTAAAGGCAAGCTAGATAAACAAAGAGATCACATAGCAACATGGCGTAAATGGACGGTACCTGAATAAGAAAGGTAGAAACATTCTTTCGCTGATCTCCTTGAAGTTGGATAACCTAGTAATTACCCCCAAAAAAAAAAATTATCCTCCAAATAATTTTCAACACTCAGTCTTTAGCCTTATTTCTACTTCTTCGAATAAGCTTTTTAGTCCTACAAATAGCAACTGCATTTAATCCAATCCATCTAGTTGATATCAACTGCAAACTAAATTTTCTGAACTTTTATTTGATATAGTAGTTAAATTCAACTAAAACGCTCCCAAGGACTAAAAATTAAGTTCGGAAAAACTAAAAAAATTGATAATTCTAAAAACATAAGCAAAGAAAAACCCGAAAACTTTTAGTCCGTGGATTGAATTCGTCTAGTTGATATCAACTAAATTGAATTTGTATTTTAGATCACAGTTAAATTCAACTAAAACAATTGGTAAGAGGACTAAAAAAATAAAGTAATCTAAAAACATAGACAAAAGAAAACCCAAAATATATTAGACTATATTATTATAATAAGAACCTCAAAGCTAAACATGAAAGGTTGAATTTTACTAGGAAGAAGAGTGATAGGTTGAATTTCACCTGTCCAAGCTCGGGATCCTGGACAACAGTACCATTGCAGCAAAACTCCTTTTTAAGGTCTTTGAGGATTTTATTGTAGCTGAATTCTTTCTTCAAGCCTTGGACAGTGGTCAAGCATTTCCTGCCGTTACGCTGCTGTACTCGTATATGCACATAATCCTTTGTACCCGCACCAGACTCCCCAGCATTTGCCTCAGCGAATGGATCTATCCAAACCCAAAGATACATACACACATATATACAATCCTTTAATTAATATCAACTAAATTGAATCTATCGAGTTAATGTCAACGAGTGTTGAACTCGTATTGAACATTATCCAAACCCAAAAATACATACACACATATATACAATCCTTTAATTAATATCAACTAAATTGAATCTGTCGAGTTAATGTTGACAAGTTTTGTTGAACTCGTATTGAATATCATAGTTAATGACTTAGCATAAACTAAAACACCGACAAAGACTGAAAAATAAGTTGATAAGAACATACCGAAGGCAGTAGGGATCTGAATGTCAAGATCAGACATGAAAGTTGGCAAATTAAAGGACAAAACCCTAACAGCCAAAAGCTCCTTTTTTTACTGAAACAAAATTGTCAAATACTCAGACACATGAAACCAGAAACATACTATAAATAAAGCAAAAATAACTAAAAACTAATATATGGAATCAAATTTAGGAGTCTAGACACAAGAAGAATTGCCATATATATAAAGCGTAGGGCAATCCTCATTTTACAAGGCGTCTAGAAACAAGAAAAAAATTGCTCCTAAAATAAAAACAAATTCTGAAAACAAGATAGATTTTATAGCTGAAAAAAAAAAGTTCGAAACCAAAACTAAATTACGATTTTATTTTTTTTAGATTTTGTTTCGATTTTGAGAACATAAGTATTATATTTTTGTTGTCAAATTTATTATTATGTTTCAAGAACAGAACAAAACTTTTGTTATTTTGTTATCATGTTAAAGTATTTCAAATACTAGTTACCGATAGTTTTATTAGGACATTTATAAAAGATCGTAAAGCCAGTAAAACTATCCCTTTGGTAGCACAATTATAAAAGATCTTAAAACCATTAAAAGAGGAACATTTTGGTTAAAGAAATCTATCAATAAATGAAAAGACATTTTAACGGTAAAAATAAATTAGTGATATTGAACTTGTGCAATCTCTCAATCCACTATCCTCACCCCGCTCAACTCACTCAATGGCTTAATTATATTTTATACCCAAATTTCATATAGGTACTTTATTAACTATTTTTTTCATTATTTACTATTTTTTGAGGTTTTTGTACTTTGCACCCCTGAAAAGAAATCTCACTTTCAGCCCAAGTCCCAAAATATCCAAATCATGTCGAGTGAGTCCAAATCAGTAACATCGTCATTGGTTTTTTAAGAAAATCAACCACGTGTCGAGCACATAAATCATCCGATTTCTGTAAAAAAAAAAAATGTCGGCCTTAACGATTTTGACTCAATTGACAGAATTTGGATTCTACACGGAGTGCAAAGTGCAAAAACCTCTTATTTTTTATACAACTCCCTTATTTAAATGTTTGTTTTCTTCTCGTCTTTGAACTGCTATTACTTTCTGAATCAAACTCCTCAATTTAATATTAAATAGCCGTTCTTTTCTTCCTCAAAAAACGATTAGCTTCTATAATCAATCTATACCTCGTAAAGCAAATCCAAGCAACCAAAAAAGGGAAGGGATTAAATAAGAGAACGTGGATACAACAGTAATTAATTAATCAAATTAACAAGCTTATACAACAAAGCGACGATCAAATCGGAGGAAGCAGAAGAGTTACCTGAATCGCAGCGACGAAGCTTTAGAGAGAGAAGAGGGGGAGAGATGTAGTAGAGAGAGGGTTGGGGGGTAAAGTAGAGAGAGAGGGGTTTGCGTAGATATTACGGGAGGCCCAAAAGAAAGGATAAAACGGAGAGTCGGGGAGGGGGCAAGTGGACCAAACAGGTGGGTGGTTTGTCATCCCATATTATCACGTTGTCAATAAAGTGAAAAGATGATAGAGAGGCCGCCAGACACCCAAACTCGAACACTTTTTCTCTTCTTTTTATTATTTCGTGTAAGATTAATTTCATTAAGAGAGAATATGAGTGTCCTCCCAGTAAATATTTTTTTATAAATTTAAATTTTTAATTTGGTAAAAATCTCTCAACTACTTTAATTCAAATGAATTTTACCACTTGACTTACACTATATTGGTCCGTCCAAACTCTCGCGCTCCCCACAATTGCTTCATTACTCACTCGTACATTTCATTAAGCGACTGTTTGACTGTTTGGTTTAAACAAATTTCTTCAAAAAAAAAAAAAAAGAATACCAATATTTGAGTGAGAATTTATTAGATTATGTTTTTTTTCCTTTTTTTTGGCAAAAAAAATTGTTTAAAATAACATTGAACAAACTAATATAATGTTTGTGGTGTTGTTTTTTCGTTTAGGTTCTTACAAAAATACAAAATTAAAACTGTGGAATTAGAAATTAAAATGAGCCCATGTTAATACACAACCAAACATTACCTTAAAACTAACCAATTCCCAAATTCCTAGGACAAAATTTCAAAATTAAAAATAATTATAATAATTTTTGATTGGGTTAATTTCAATATTAGTGATGATGCAAAATGTTGATTCAAAATGTAAAAACTCAAAAATTCAATCAAATGAATGAAATAAAATGATCAAATATAAAAGAGAATATAAGGTGAGGGCGTAGTTACTATTTCTCTTTTTCTATTTCTACTCCCAATAATCTGGAATGAGATGAGTTGAGAATTCTGTTTCTGTTTTAAAGTATTTCAAAAATAGAAACATGTTTAGTTAAACGATTATTATTCCGAAATTATTTCTTTTAATTTATAAGAACAGAAATTGCATCATTTGTTCTATTTTTCTTTAAATGTATAGTGGGCAACAGGGTAGTGGTGACTAGCGCGTGGTGGTGGAAATTGTTTTGTGGGAGAATAGAAATCAATATTTTTTTTGTTTCTCAAATTCTTGAGTAATTCAGAACATAATCTCAAACTACTCCCAAAATTTAGTGAATAGAAAAGTTTACCAAACGCGCTTCAATTTTGAGAGTAAAAACAGGAATCAAGGAACAAAAACACAGTAACCAAACGGAGCCTAAAACACCATAATCTTCATCATCCCTTCAACGAACATATGAAAAAACACCACCATAAAAACACGGGGAGAGAGAGAGAGAGAGAGATGAGTTTACAAGCCAGAATCTAATGCTGGGCAGTATAGAGCTGCACTTGTCTTGGCCATACTTGACCATAAACATCTTTCTTGTTATATCTCCTGTCCCAAGACCATGGGATGTCTAGAGAGAGAGAGAGAGAGAAATGTTAGTCAGAAACCAACATAAGCACACCTACAGCTTTCTGTTTTTGTTCCCAGAAAACTGAGAATAGGAACAGAAATATAAGAACAAACAAAATCTCTTAGATAGCGTTTGGTTAGTGCTTCAATTTTTCTGCTTCTACTTCTAATAAACTGGGATGAGATGGGATGGGATGGGAATTATGTTTCCGTTCTGGAGTATTCCAAAAATAGAAACATGTTTGGTAACAACAATTATCCTGAAATTGTTTCTTTTAATTTATGAGGAGAAACAAGAAACACGTTTGGTTTCAACATTTGCTCTTTTTTCTCTCTTTAAATGTATGGTGTCCGACGTGATGGTGATCGGTAGGGTTGTGGCTGTTCGGGCTGGTAGTGGCCGGTGGGATGGTAGTTAGAATAGTTTGTGGGAGTGAATAGAAATCAATATTTTTTTGTTTCTCGGATTCTTAAGTAATTCAGAAAATAGTCCCAGATTACTCCAAAAATTTCGAGAACAGAAACATGTTTATCAAACACATTTTTGTACATTAATCCAAAATTTTGGAAGCATGAACAGGAATCAGGGAACAGAAACAGTAACCAAATGGGGCCATTCATCTCCCACAATTTAAAAAACAAAATTTCCAAAAGAACACAGAATTGTTCCCAAAATTTCAGTTAAAATCTTCCATTGAGAACAGAAACAAACAAAAAAATGGGAACAGAAATAACTAACCTTCAGGCCCATATCGTTTTGGAGGGAGTTCATAAGGTAATGGCAATGGAATTATTTCAGTTGAATTCAAATCTCCCTCTCCATCCCAAGCAACCGTCACTAATTTTGTTCTCTTCACATCACAACTTCCTACGATTGATTCACTTTTAACCTAAAAATTCAGACAATAATCAAACAATTGAGAAACCGATAAAAACAAAATCAACCCCTCTTCAAGAACTGTTTGTTACCGCTGAGGGATTCCCATTGTCTGTACAAGAAAACATACGACCATTTTGTCTGATTGTAGACGGTAAGAACAGAACACCAAGCTGAAACGATTTCAAAATAATTATAGGTGGAAAAAAGAAAGTCCAATAATAATAATAATAATAATGAAAAAAAATTACCTCATAAGAACGGATCATTAACTGGGAATTGTTTTTCTGGAGTGCTCCCCATGCAGCTTTGCTGAGATTAGCTGAAGTTAGCAGTAACCACCTATTTGAAAAACACAAAATCAGTACAGAAGCCCGTGGCCCGCCCGAAGCCCAAACCCATAGGGTAGAGGGTACGGGCTTTGTATTTTCAGAAAGAGACCGGCCCAAAACTTTTTGGTGGCCTCAAGCTCTCCATTTCTGGTTGGTTAGGCCCGGGGCAAAACAGGCTCTCACTTTTCATGAAGGCCTGGCCCGGCCCATTGGTTGGTGCAATAATCAAATAGCAAAAATCAGCTCAGCGTATCTAAAAAGCTCATGGCATGGCCAAAGTTGGTACTGCCAATCAGAGCCCATAGGGCCGAGCATGGGTTTTATATTTTTAGAAAGAGCCCTGCCCGAAGCCTATTGAGTCATCTCTGGTTTCCCAATTCGAATCAGCCTGGCCTGGGACCAAAACGGGTCCATTTTTTCATGCTGTCCCGGCCAGGCCCAAATCATTGGTTGGCACAATGATGAAATATGAAACTCTTGAATGCATAACACTCAAAGACAGGAGACATCTTACGCGAGGCTTTGACCGTTGTATCGTGCGAATGTCTTTATATGAGGCATTGCTTGGCTGAAACATTAAAAAAACAATAGCAATCATCTCAACAATCACTAAAAACTATATATATACATGAACACTCACAGAGTGTGAGAGAAATCACTTGATTAATTTGACTTGGAACAAGGATATGTATACCAGCGACCAGAGTGGGTTGCTTTCCATTTGGCCCAATATTTCTTCAGGAATTCCTTCTCCACGTTTTTTATCGGGCTTGGAACTGCATTTCCAGCTGCATAACCCTAAAGGATAAGCAAAATAAATACCCAAAAAAAAGGTTAAAGGTATATCAGAGGAAAATCGGTCACTTCCAGTAAGTAAATACACACCTCTAAAGAACATCTAACGTCTTCAACGGTAGGCCATATTATGAGTGGTTCCCCAACACCGAGAGGCGTTTTATCTTCAGAAACTCCAGAAGACATGGAACAAGCCAGCTCAGTCATCCACTTCTCATCTAAAGAACCCAAGGATGAGAACTGAACACCAAAGAGATGATCAAAATATAAGAGCCAAACATTTCACAGTTATTGGGCACATAAGTAGTGTTTGGTTGTAAAGAATCAAAGGATTGAAATTGGAATCAGAAATGAACGCTTAAAGTGCTTGATTTCCCGTCTCTAATTCCAATTCCATGACACCAAACGCTAACATAATGGGATTATCGCTCATTAAGGTAAAAAGGCGAAAGAAACTACGTATGAACAGCCAACCCATTTCCCATATTATTATGTTGGGTTTATCCCACATCGGATGTGGAAGGGGCTAGAGGCCTAATAGCCACAAAGAGAGAGATTGATCAAAGGTTATCCGACCAAAGACTCGATGTGTGAGGCGAGATTGTTGGGTTTAATGATTTTAATCCCATATCGGATGTGGAAGAGCTGGTGGTCAGGTTATAAACGCGAGGGAAAACCTCACCTCATGAGCTAACTTCTGAGATTCAGAGAGGCCCAAAACCACCCTACATATTCTCATGTATAGTTCAGCATATGGAATTGAAGGGAGAGATGGAATTAATAATTCCATAAGGATGTTTATGGTTAAGGTATAAGAAGGAGCTATTTTATTTCAAGAAGGGAATCGTAAATTTTTCTTAACAGTTTTTTTTTTGGGAAAATTATATTTTTGGTCCCTAAAGTATGGGGTGTGTGTCTATGTGGACCCTGAGGTTTGCCAAATTACACATTTGGTCACTCAAATTTTACATTTGTTTCAAACCTGCAAAATTGAAAATGTCGTTACTGATTTTGAATGGAAAATGGGTTGTGCCAAGCAGGCGTTCTTCTCATGGGGATATTTTTATCATTTCATCATTCCATTAAACCCAAGATGTTCCTCCTAAGTCCTAACCTTTCCCAGTTTCCCAATGACTCCTTCGAAGAATGCAAGAGAAAAGGTTGAATCGTTGTTCAAAATCATCATAAACATATATGATAACCAAGTAGTAGGAAGGAAAGGATACCTGATAAACAAGAGGAGACTTCTGAAACTCTTTGTTAAACGTACACTCCTGTAGAATAGTACGCAACTTCATATGTCCCCATTTTTTCAAATTGGAACCTGAATGATATCCAGGGACCGAAGCAATTAGCCTCACCTAAAAAAAATTATGTTCTTAAGATTTTCAGAAGAAAAAAAAAATCAATCTCGAAAAACAAAGTTCGATGGCATGAAAATGTGCATGTAAAAACTACTAAGGCAACTTTTGGTAGCGTTTTTTGGCTTTTACGCAGGAAATAGTACTTCATTTTAAAAGGAGTGTTGCTTTTGTAGTTAAGAAAGTACTAACAAAAATAATGAAAATTTCAAGTACTTTCAAAAAAAAAAATCGGTTTTGTTTTTTTGATTTTTATATTTTTAAGAGATCAAAAGACTAGGATCTCTCTACCCAATTTTCTTAACCGTCACCAAAATTCTTTTGGATTAAGAGATTTTTAATAGGGATAACATAATAATACTAAAATGTCCTCTCTACGTTATTGGACGCACTTCTGTTTTCTCCTTTTACTTTCAAGGAAAAAGTATTTTTTGTCAAACTAACTCTTTTTTTTTATTTTTTTATTTTACAAAGTACTTAAAACCATAAATTTAAAATTTTAGATATCGGAAGTAAAAGCTCAAGACAAGAATATAAACACAAACCAAAAATTTCACACATCCTGTCAAACATGTGATCTAAGAGAGTTATGTATGTATATTCTATAATATTCTAGAAACCCAAGGGGCCTAACTCACTCTCAAAAGACGCCTTGAAATAGGAAGATTGCCCTACATTTTATATATAGCTCAGGATCATGTAACACAAGCGATGTGGATTCAACACATCCCCTCACATGTAGGGTAGACTTTGACAAACCACTACGAATGAATATCGGGAGGTCCTACATCAATGTGGGATTCAGCACACCCTCTCACACGCAAGGTGAGTTTTGATAAACCACTGCGAATGGATATTAAGGGCTCAACATTGATGTAGGATTCAACACACCCAATATCAGATAAAAAACATGCCTATGATACTATGTAAAAATCCAAGGGCCTAACTCACTCTCAAAAGACGGTCTTGAAAGAGGACAATCGCCCTACACTTTATATATAGCTCAAGATCGGATTACACAAGCGATGTGGGATTCAACAAATATAAAAATAAGTTGCATTCGACATAATAGTATAATACCATTCAGGATCGACAAAATGATAGTTTGAAAAGGAGTTTGTAAAATCAAGATAATGGAATTCATACCGCTGCACTGCTATAATCGAACTTTCTGAAAAAAGATGAATTGATTTTGACGTTGCCAAGAGCTGGTATATTGGCTGTAAATTCAGGCCACTGCAACCATTAAAATAGAGACAAATAAGAAAATTAAACGGAAAATTATTATATTATCCTTCAGATAATTCACTTATCATTCTTTATCCCATTTTAATTTTTATTCTATTTTTCAGTCTTTCGTATGAGTTTTTAGTCCTTCAGTTAATATCAAATATCAACTAGTTATTCAATCCTTCAATTGATACCAACTAGGATTAAAAAATAAATTGCAATAGAAACAGGACAAAATATATACATATATATTCACACACACACACACACACACACACACACACACACACACACACACACATATATATAAAAACATAAGAGGGAGGACTATATAGCAATCATATATCGGAACAACGTTTTGAATTTATGCGTACCTTCAATGTAGTGAGATAATCAATAAGATCGTTTTCAAATCCAGACCCTTTGCTCGAAGTGTTATGATCCTTCCATGGGAAATCTTGCATCCAAAGACCTTGGCTTTTGTTATTCCAATCAACATAAATTAAGTTTGCCGTGTGTACTATGACTCTCACTCCTTTGGGATAGACGAGAAGCATGGCTTTAGAATGGTGTGTCCCATAAGAAATGGGCAATGCGGGCTTGTGGAGAACCCAATTTGCAGGCTTGTTTCTCTAAAATAATCAGCAAGAATTTATATTTCTAGGTAAAAAAAAAAAAAAAAAGTAGAAATGCAAAAATTAAGAATTCAAAAACAAAGAGGAACTACAAACCTTCATATACTCCAGTGTACCGTCACCTTCTCCATGAATGACCAAAACATTAGGGACTTTTTTCAATGATGGACATGCTAGACAATAAGATATAGGGGACGTTATACGGGGTTGGGATGGTGGGGAAACCACGTCCTTTTGCACATATTAAGGCACTGTTTGGTAACATTTTTTCAAGTTTTTTTTTTTTTTTTTTAATAATAAAAAAAGTTGATTGAAACAAAAAAAAAAAAAGAAGTTACTTTTAGTTCAAAAGCTAAAGACAAAAAATCGGAAGTGTGTTTGATAACATACAGACAATCTCTTGATTCGAAAGAATTTCGTAAAGGATTTAGAAAATTTGAGTAGAGAGGTTTTTCGGTCCATCAATCTCTTAAAAAATATCGAAGAAATAAAACACAACTATTTGATTTTTGGAAAAAAAAAAAAAAAATACTTTTTCCAAAGCCCAAAAAAGATGATATTTTTTATTTTTAAGAAAAAAAAAATACTTAAAGAAAACGTTATTCATCGGTACCTATATATAACAATGAACAAAAAACATGTTATATGTATAAAAACTCACCAGAAAGCAACCAATCAATGTCCACCATGTAGTTCGAAAGAATAGCAACAAGCACATCTCCCTACCAAAGAAATTAATCAACAAAACTTCAACTGATCCCAGGGCCATAGACCATGCATAAATTCAACTAGTGCCCAACTAACAATCAAACATTAAAAAAATAAAAATAAAAAGAAACCTTCAAATAAGCAGATTGACAACACAATTAAACAACAAACCTTTGAATTTTTAAAATTTCAGGGCAAATTTCAAGCTATTTTAGAAGAACAAAGAAGAAAACCGAAGAGTTAATACCTGAATCACTTCTCCAATAGAAACTGCATTTGTATTAGCCCATGCTGGCAGCCTTTGCACTTGTAAAAGCCGAAAAGTTAGAGGTAATTTATCTTTAGGGACATTAAAATGACGAATGGCCTCCAACGAGCTTTCTTCCCTCCGGTTATGGTTTTTATGCTCAGCCTCAGCCTGCCCATTTTAAATAAAGACAATTACAATACTGAAACAATCGAAAAGATAGGGGGGGCCGCGGGGGTGTGGGATTTTTATTTTATTTTTTTTGGGTGGGGGGGGGGGGGGGGGGGGAAGAGAATTCTCCTTGAAACTAGTCAATTATAATTCTTTTATCCTCAGTTTTTTTCTTTTTACTCTTTAAGTCCTTTGAATGCGTTTTTAGTCCTTCAGTTAACATTAACTGTATTGAATCAAGTTACTGTAAACTAAATACGAAATTCGCATTTGATATCATAGTTAATGTTAACTAAGCACTAAAAGATAAATTGCTCTATAAATAGGATTAAAAAAAAATTAAAAACCCCCACAAGTTGAGGATTGTATGCTAAGAACCTGAACCGGAAAAAAAAATGTACAGACAGCATATCATAGTTTAAAATAAGAACAATTCAAAGCATATCGTAAGAAATCATCAAATTAAACCTAATTTAATTTGTATAACACAGATATTACCTTCAACTTAGCGACAAATTCATCCTCGGGATTTTGTCGCCTTCTCTTCTGACTTGGTTCTTCGCTGTGTATAACCCTAGTTGTTGAATTCATCACTTCTTTCCGATTAACGGGCAATGATTTGTGCTCCTCATCGACTGCGTTAACATACTTAAAGAAGTAATGTCCAGGGATCAACTCAATAATGTCACCATATTTGATTTTCAACTTCTCTCCAGACAATAGATTCTTCCTTTCATCGAGAGATCTAACTACAACCGGGTTTCTTCCGTCCTATGATTAAATTTAGGAAACAAAAAAAGGGCACATTTTCATTGCAATCCAAGCAAATGAATGAAAAAATAATGATCACATTTTACTAAATTAAGCAGGGTTTTTGCGTATGGAGTTGAGGGTATACTGTACCACAGTGACCTCAGCAGAGCCATCGGAAGAGGCGTGAACGGTCAGCTGCTTGCGGCTGAGTTTTTTATCGGTGATCGGAATATTACTACGGCCGACGACGTTCAAGCCTTCGGAGAGTGGTATTTTGGGGATCGAATCGTGTTGTTCTTCTAGATTACCATTCAGAGGCACCAAAAACCCAATCTTCGCAAACGAAATCAGAAGAAAAACACAAATATAAACACACAATCAGGTCGAAAAATTCAAAAAAGGAAACGAAAATAGAAATAAATTATGGAGAAATACCTGAGCAGATTCGCCCATTGACGAGTTTCTGATTGCATGAGAGAGAAATGGAGGGGGAGAGGTTGAATCCCCAAGGGGTTGTGCTCCGAGGCGGTGCTTTGTACAAGGAGTGGGGAGGAAGGAGAATTGAAGAAGGGACACCGGCCGGAAAATCCTGACCGAAAAAATCTGGGCTTCGACGTTAACTTAGGGGACCGAGTGCCGCGGTGGTGGAGAGGCAGCTGGAATGGAGAGAATGTGACTCCATAGAGAGCGCGGTGGAGTTACAGAGGAGAGGGTGCATGAGCCCTTGGTGCTACTGAAGGTCACACTAGCATTCCCCCAGTATTGGCTCAATTGAGCATAGCCCAAAGCTATAAATAATTTCTTTTCAATATATTTTCTTTTTTGAGGAAAAATATTTATTTTTTTTAAATACACGTAATTTTTGTTTATAAATAAGATATGAAAAAACAGTTAATATGATAATTGGATAAATATTGAATTTTTTTTATTTGACCTAATATCAATAAATGTTTTTTTTTTTTTTAAATATAAGGATGAATTTGAAAGCGCTCCCAAAGTTTAGAAGGCTAAGTACTCACTTTGGTCGCCTTGCCTAAAAATGCAATTGGTTGGCTGAAAAAATAAATGGAAAATTAAAAAAAAAAGAGTTATTTGGTAAGAACGAAAAATAGAAAGAAAAAGAAAATAACAAAAAAAATGCACAAATTTCAAAGTAATTTTGTTTCTTCACAAATTTGAAAGAAAAATAAAAGAAAGTGACGAAAATTAAATAAAATTACAATTATACTCTTAATAATAGAATTTTTAATTTATTTTTGTAATATATAAAAGTAAATAGTAAATTAGATTAAAGTGAATTATTTTATTTAAAAAATAATTTTCTTTTTCTAATAGATAAAAATAATAACCCCTTTTTTTCTTTTCTTTTTTACCCTTTTTCTTTTTCATCTTTCGAAATAAACATACCCTAATGGCAAGTTTGATTGGATGGAATCGGGGGCGGAATGGAATCGCATTCCACCTTCGATTCTTATTCCGTTGTTTGGTTCTCTAATAGAATCACTTTTGTGACTCCATTGGAATGAAATAGGGTGGAATGAGATTCCAACCCAATAAAATCAACATCCTAAATTACATAATAGCCCTTGTATTTAAACTCTTGAAAATTTAGAACAAAAATAAAAAATTAAGAACAGAAACAAAAATTAGAGAACATAAATAAAAATTAGAGAGCAAAAAATTAGGAATAGAAACAGAAATTGAGAACAAAAAATTAAGAACAGAAACTGCAAATTGAGAACAAAAACAAAAAATTGATAACAGAAAATTGAGAATATAAACTAAAAATTGAGAATAAAAACAAAAATTTAGAGAACACAAATTTGAGAACGGAAATTGAAAATTGAGAACAAAAACTGAAAATTGATAACAGAAACAAAAAATTGAGAACATAAACCCAAAATTGAGAGCAAAAACAGAAAATTAGATAACGAAAAATTAAGAACGGAAACTGAAAAGAACAGAAACAGAAATTAGAGAATAGAAACTGAAAATTGAGAACAAAAACATAAATTAGATAACAGAAACTTAAAATTGAATGGAATAGTGAAATATAATAAAATGAGAAAAAAAATGAAATAGTGAAATATAATAAAATTTTGTAATAAGGGTATAATGGAAATTCTACTATATTTCACTATTTCATTTATTCCCTCATTCCATACCAACCAAACAAGAGAATAGAATAGCGATTTCACTAACAATTCCATTTCATTCATTTTCTTATTTCATTACTTCTTCCATTTCATTCCACCCTCATTCCATTCCGTCTAACCAAACGAACCGTAAGCGTCGACCATAGTTACAAACCAAAACACCCAACATCAAAATTACAATTCGCTATACCTGTTAAATTTAACAATTGACATACACTCTGTCAAATCAATCAAACCAGAGGAATATTGATCTTGAATTTGAGTCACTTCTGATCCAGTCCGATAACTTAATCAAGCAAACAAAGAGTCCCTTTGGAAGTTTAAATAGAACAATCTATAAGCCCATCTAATTAGGGCAAGCACAAGATGAAAAAATTAAAAATACAATTTTTTTTTCGTTTTCTAGTTGAATTTAATTGAGAACAACCCGGTGTGGAAGACCCATAAATGACGTTGAAATTATCATCGAATGAGACCGAAAAGGAAAATCTAAACATTCTTCCTCTTCACATCTCTATCATGTAACTAAATTAACCTATAAACTGTTCTCTATCGTCTTCGTTTAGATTCTTTCTTCATCTCTCCCACGTAGCTATCGAGGTTGGATTTCTCCCATAGCCGCCTTTGAATCAGATCTTCCTTTGTCGATTCATCTAATAGCAAAACATTTTTTTTGAGATACAAGAAACCATCTTTTGCTTCTGCTAAGAATAACGTTTTAAGGTAGCGTTTGAAAGTATAGAATTGGGGCTTTGGAATTGAAACTAGAAGTGAACATACGGAAGAAACAAGGACCGGTTTGTTTAGGTTTTTGAAAATTGTTTTCTGTTTTCAAAAACACAAAATACAACTATTTTACTTTTTTCAAAACACTCAATCTATCATATCAACTACTTTTAACATTATATTTTTATTATTTTATGAATTTAGTTTTCATTATTTTTTATATTTTTTTTTATGTATCTATAAAATTTCTTATATTCGCCCAACAAACATTACACATTATTAATATTTAAAAAAAAAAAATTCAAACCTAAACCGAACAACTTTTCACGATTTTAAAAAACTGTTTTCAAATTTTTTGGATATAGTTTTCGAAAACTAAACCAAACAGGCCCTAAAAATTTATGTATGTTCATTTCTAATTCCAGTTTCAAAGCCCCAATTCTATGCAACCAAACACTACCTAAGTGGATTCGAGAATGTGTTTTTAACAATAGTTACCGATATATCTCCATGAATCAAGTGGCGCTCTTAGGGCTCTTCGTGTCAAATAGGATGCATCTTCCCAAGAGTACGGAGCTTGTTTTACATTGTATCTCCAGAACCAACAAGCATGCCACAGAAATAGCTGGAGCCGCACAAGTGATCAGTCAAGCACCATTTGTTTATTGTTTTAAAAATTTGAGAACAATTAAAAAACAATTTATTCTTGAACAACAAAATTTGTTCATAGATTTTTGTTTCTGTTCCAAGAATTTTCAATAACGACGTGCATCTAACCTTTCCAATAGTGTAAGGTAGGAGTATGAAACGGACGCCAAGAAGTTCCCATATTGATGGTTTTTCAGCTCCCTTTATCTGCAAATCGAGTTCCTTACTGAAATCTTCCTCCATCTTCCTGTAAAATAAATCATTTTCATCCCAAATAAATAAAAATGCAGCATAAAATGGAAATATAAAAGTTAAGGACCTATTTGAAAAAATGAAAAATTAAGTGATCGAAATTAAGAAGTGCTGAATTTTAAGTTCGACATTAAAGGGTTGAATTTTAAAAAAAAAAATAACACTAAGGCCCCATTTGGTTAGTGTTCCCAACCCAACTCAACCCAAAAATTCTGAGAGTGATTTTTGAGAACGCGTTTGGCAACACAAAACTCAACCCGACCCGACCCAACCCAACCCAACCCAACCCAAAAAATGAGAATTAATTCTCAAAATCCTAAAGAAATGAGAAACAAAAAAAACTTCTTTTTTTTTTGTGCCCAAAAAACTCAACCCATGAAAAAAGATGCGCTCGTCATTTTTTCAAAAGTTAATGAGACCCCTGTTCCAATTTCATCCCAAACATTTCGCAATCTCAGCCTCCTCTCTCGATCCGATTTGGTTCTTGCTCGTCGTCTCAGCCTTCTCTCTCGATCTCAGCCTCCTCTCTCTCGCGATTGTCGATCTCAGCCTCCTCTCTCTCGTGATCGTCGTCTCAGCTATTCTTCGATTCAAATCGACAAATCTCGGGTTTCGAACACGAAATCGATTTCGATTTGGTTTTTGAAATCGATTTAGGGTTTCGAACACGAAATCGATTTCGATTTCGTTACTGAAATGGATTTAGGGTTTGGTTCTTGAAATCGATTTAGGGTTTCGAACACGAAATCGTTCCTCCTCCTCTCGTCGCCGTCGCCGTCGTCTTCGCAATCGTTACTAAAATCGATTTCCAAATCGTCTTCGCAATCATTACTGAAATCGATTTCAATTTTCGATTTGGTTTCGGGTTTCGATTTCGATTTTGTTGTTAAATTTGGTTTGGGGTTCAATCTCGATTTCGATTTTGCTCGAATCGATTTAGGGTTTAATTCTTTGTTTGGATGATTTGATAATTTTTGTTTGGATGATTTTTTTGTTTTGATGATTTTTGCTTGGATGAAAAAACAATTCCCGAATAATGTGGTTACCAAATGCGATTCTGTTCCCAGTACAAAAAAAAAAATTGTCGTTACCAAACGCAATTATGTTCCCAGAAAGAAACAAAATTTTCAACTCAACTCAACCTAACCCATCTCAGTTGGGTTGAGAAAAGTGAGAACACTAACCAAACGCCGCCTAAGATACCCTGTTTATAAATTTGGCCTAGTGCCTCTAATTTCTCTGGGTTGGCTATAGAAATCATGTGTACATCACTTAAATGTTAAAAATTTTGACTCATTTTTAAGTGATACTTAACGCGAGTGGTTGTTTTATATTTTATCAATCACAGTTAATTGAATAGGTGTTCAAATGCATTTAGTAATAAGTGTTGAATTGTGTTATCAAACAGGTCCTAAGATTCAAATCGGAAAAAATAAAGACTAAATGAGTAAATCAATACAAAATATTGGGTATTATTGATAACAAAAACAAAAAACTCATACTTATCCATCTGCTTGTTACCCTTCTTTTTGTTTGATAAGCCCCCAGTGCGTTCTAGCTCAAGTGCCTTTAGCCGGTTTTTGTATGCTGGTGTCTTCTTGACCATATCAATAGCCTACAACATGGAGATGGTCAAAGGCAATTTTCCATATATATAGGTGACGTTTGTTTAATAGTTTCTGTTCCCACACTTCTGTTCCAATCTATGAAAACTACAGAAATTTGGGAACAATACTATAATGTTCCCCAAAATTTGTTTTAAAAATCCAGGAGGAGAACAAAGAAATATTTTTATTCTTCCCATGTTTCAGTTTCTATTCACATTTTTATCTAAAAAACAAGATATCAAAACAGAAACATTAAACAAACAGGGCCTTGGGCGCTTATTGTTATGAATATGAGAAGGATGGATCTGAGGTCAATCAAAGCTGATTCAGTAGCAGAACAAATAAAACATGTTATCGACATACACAAGTTTTTCTCATTCATATGATTGATGCTTTAATGAGAACATTAATATAACCGTAATTATGTTTGAAGAAAAAATTGAACGCATCCCAATACCTGATTAAACCGTGTCCACTGATTTAGATACTGGAATCCAGAAAGAATAAGCAGGAGACCCACTAGTACCGCACGAGGATCCTAGCAAATGAAAATATGTGAATTTTAAATAGTAAACAAACCCTAGAAAAAATGAGCTGAAAAAATCTTACCATCAGAAAGTGATTTTTCAATAAGGAAACAAACGTAAACAAATAAAAATTGGATTTAAAAAAAACAAAAAAAGATCTTACTGTCTTGTGACCATAGTATGCATGGTAGTAGCGAGCCGTGTTGTAAAATACCTAAAAAAGAGAAAGATAATAGTTGAAGTACCCTCGTTAATGACCGTATGTTCATGGTATATAGACATCTAAAACTTGTTTATATGTATGCATGTATGTATGTACATACGAATCATCATCAAAGATACAAAATATAAATCATGAATGGCGTTTAACAAAAGTTTAACTTACTTCCTCTGGATGAGCAATTGCATAATCATATTGCTCTCTTGTGGCTTCATCTTTCAAAATCTGCAAAAAATTAGAGTGAATTATAAGTTACCATATGAACAACAATTAGCTGATCCCATAAAACTACTGGGAAATGTAATGAGAAGCTTAATTCCAAAGTCCAAACCAGAAATTGAAGAATCTAATCCCATTTGAGATATATCACAACATAAGGATCCAAATTTCAGTTGAAATATAGCAATTGCATCATATAAAATTGTTGCCAATTCACACAATTTCAACGAAATCGATATGATCAATTATTTACCGAATTCCAACAAGTAGTGAAAGAGGAAATCATTAACAACCTCATAAGCATTCGCAATTTTAACAAACAGCTTTTTTGATTCTGGATCAGGATTTTTATCTGGATGACTGAAATTAACCAGAAAAGAAATTGAATTTTTGTTAGATGAATCCGACACACGATCAGAAATCGAAACTCATAGATTTAAACGCGAACTTACTGTTTCAGCGAGAGCTTGTAGTAAGCTTTCTTAATTTCCGAAGCATTCGCACTTTGTGTAACCCTAAAACGAATCAATTGATTGAGATGAGAAGACAAACAAAGAATCAAATTAAAAAAATGAGAAGGAAAAGGAAAGCGAGGCATACCCTAGCAGATCATAGCAATCGTCTTCGTCGCAGTAGATGGACACCGACGGTCGGATGAGAAGAGAGATCATGAGAGTAAATATGAGCACGCACCAGCGAATCGCAGCTGGTTTTGGCGCCATTGTCGCCTTTGATCGTCTCTCTCTCTCTCTCTCTCTCTCTCTCTCCGCGCGCTTGGGAGAAGTAGATTTCAGAGATAGAGGAATTAGCAGGCGTTGGTGCAAGCATGAAACCAGAGGACGCTGATGGGGAATTACATAATTGCCCTTAACTTCGTTGACCAGACGTAATTTGGTATTTACAATTTGGCCCAATCAAGTTAAGGCTATAATCGTCCAAAATGGAATTAGGGGATTATTGTTATTTACACTCCGATTTTCATCACTTCCACTGCATCATTACAGCATTAAATGGAGTACAAGAGGTGAAAAATGAAGTGTAAATAGTGGTTTCCTTTCCTCATTTCTTTCTTTTTTTTTTTTCTTTTCCATCTTTTTTTTATTATATAAATTTAAACAAATTGAATAATTTTTTATTTAATATATATATGGTGTTAATAAAAATATTTTAAATATAGAAAAATATAGGAGATAAATTTAAAAGGGCTCAAAATTTTGGGGCTTAGATATTGGCCTTGGTGACCTAGGCTTCCCACCTTGTTGGCCTGCCTAGTCTTGATCATTTGTTTTCTTCAGTGAATTTTTAAATTCATGTCACTTCAACAAAAGAAAGCGACAGACTCCTAAAGTCACAAAGATAAAATAGTTCGTCCCCATTGGAGATCAAGTCAGTTCGAAAATCGAGCTCTCTCTGTTGACTTAGAATTACATGTCCACTTGTTGAAATTAGGGTTTGGGAGGAGGCCGGGGGGAAGAGAAAAGGTCATGCATTAATTGACAGTTGATCCTCTCAATCCCTAATTAAAAATAAAAATACATTTGAATCTCTTATATTCGGGGGTGAGGGAAGACAAAAATTTCAAAAATATTAGGGATTTATATGTATTTTTAATTATTTTTTAAAATTAAAAGAAAATACACAAAAATGCAAAATTAAAAAATAAACATTGATCAAAATTTGCAGCTAGTCCCCGCTTTATTTTGCTCCTATTTCTCACCTAAATTCTCAAATGTTTCATGTCACTTAGACAAAAGAAAACAACTCTTCATGTTGCAAAGATAAAACAGTTGGTCCCCATAGGCGATCAAGTCAGTTTGAAATCGCAGCTCTCTCCTAACTTACAATAACATGTCCACTAGTTGAAATTAGGGTTTAAGGGGGAAGAGAAGGCCATGCATAAATTGACATTTGATTCTCTTGGCCCCTAATTAAAAATGGATGTACATTTGAATCTCTTATATTCAGGGTGAGGGATTATACATTTTTGAAAAATATTAGGGATTTATATGTATTTTTAAACATTTTTTAAAATTACAAGAAAATACACACAAATAAAAAATTAAAAAAATATTAAAACATCGAGTAACATTTGCAATTGGTCTCCTATGCTTGATTTTTCCCCACGAGATTGAAATGTTAGATGAATAAGACTACCAGTATATTTTTTTGCGAGAATTGATGACCATCCTGATTGTGATCCAGATTTTGTCATCAAATATAAATTAATTGGCCTTAAATTTAAAAAGAACAAAAAAAGGACTTGAATCCATGTTGGGAGTTGTTTCCATGATAGGGTTTCAAGCAATAAGGCATAGTTAATGTTGTTGTAGTCCATGTGAGGCTCTCTTCATATTAATATATTTTGTTGAATATATAATTTAAAATTTTTAAGAACAATTGCATTATACAAATTTTTATTATGATTTTGGTGGAAGACATGCCGGAGGAAGGATAAGGGCGGTTGGTCTCCATGTCACTAAGCAATTCTGAATATCATCCCATATGCACCATCCCCTTAATTATAATATTCCCCACAATAATGTATTGAGACTCTTATTATTGCATGTTATAGTCAATTTGAGGCCTTAATTCAGGGGAGGGGAAGAGAGAAAGAGATGTGACAAACTGAGAGAGATGATTACATTTTACATGGAAGAGTGAGAGAGTCTGGCATCAAAAGACACGTAGTTAATCCCAATGTTAAAATATTATTTGATTTCAACAATTGAATCTAAAGTATAATCAAACATATCATGTATTAATGCCCTGGATAAGTGTTTCATCCATTGTAGGAAGTCTTTTGTTGCAAAAGCCAAAGTCAATCTAATTTGGAGGATTAACGGGAAAAAAAGAGTTTCATTTTAACTGGTGAGGAAGAGTGTAAATGTGATGTTTTGAAAGGGATGCTTGAAAAGAAACTTGGGTGTTTAGTTCGCGACCTTCCAAGTGTTAGTCCAATAATATTGGTGAGTTAAACCTTCTGACGGTGGTAGGAGATGAGGTTGTTGATCATATATCTTTAGTAAATCAGAGAGATATTTCCTTGTCTAAAAGATTTAAACTAAAGAAGGTCTCCGGTGAATAACCTAAGATAAAATTAGGGGGAAGGGAGTGAAAAATTCAGGTGATAATGTGAATTACAAAGATCAAATTCGAAAACATTTCTTTTCTAATGAAAAGATAAGTATTTGTTTTGGGATTGTTTTCCATAGAATAGGCAAAGTATTAGAGACAGGGAGAAATTTGGGCATTGTCGTGAAGCTCAAAGAATTGAATTTCAAAGAGAAAATTTCGGAATTGATATATAGGGAATGGGTTGCCATGAAGTAAGGGTGTACCCATTTGTTTTATCGTATTGGAATGGCGTTTCATTTATTTTGAATGGTGATTGAGGGGGTGTTTTGTTATACTTGGGTCTAATGGACTTATTAACCTTCGGCATATTTGGGTTGCGTCTACGTTCATGTGGTCCTTTGGTTTGATTTGAGTGTTGCTTGAGAGAATACTCATGACAAATGATTTTGGGAGATTGAGACGCATTTATTTTTCACTTATTAAAAAAGAGTGCATGCTTGGAAATTTTCCTTGATAAGCCCACGGAAGGTTTTGAAGTGCCTTGCGTGTTAATTGGAATGGGTTGGGAGGCGAGATCGAAGCATCTAGATCTTTGAGATTCAATTTGTAGTTGGTGTCTTTCTTTGTCCGAAAATCGAGTGCATAATGATCGGATCTATCTTTTGTTGAAATATTGGTATTTCAATCTTGTTGCAATTTTAGTCACTGTATCTTGTGGTGTTTGTTAAATATTGTAGTAATTTGTATTCCAAGTATTGTAGTGTGTAGTGTGTTTAGGTGTATGAGTCTCAGGGAGTTCTTATGAATATGTAGCTCAAGGATGGGTCATTTGTTGAGTCCCAGACTCTTTTTAGTTTTGATCGTATTTGACCGAGAGGTCTTTTAGGTTACATGCCCAATTTTAGCGTGTTGTAAGAGAGAACCTTCCCATTGATATTATTAATATATTTATGTTTACCAAAAAAACAATGTCAAATATTTCATGGGATAAAAAATTAAGTTTTTTTTTTAAATAGAGAATTTAAATTTGTTGGTATATAAAATTAGTACACATCTTGAATATAGTCCAGTCGGGTGACAAGTGGGTTCTTTTGTTGAAGTTAGAGTTGATGGTTGAAATTATTCACGTAAGTTGTACTGGGTCTTGGGGGGACTGACCTACTGATTACAGAGTCCTGCTCCTCAAGGAGCGGTACCTGCACAAGGCTTGGGTAAAAAAAAATTCCGATGAAACTCATCGGGCCTGTATGGCCCTTGGTATGTATAGACGTTGAAGATGATTAACTTTACTTAATTGGGCCTAAAAATGGTTAATTAGGAGAAACCTTGTGTTTAGGCGATAATCTGGGGCGTTTAGGAGATAATCACTGAGTTTGGGCTTTTAGGCCCATTTAGAGAAGCCCGCGGATCTCTCTCAGGCTTGTAGAGGTAGGCTAGTGAAGGAGAACGGAGATCCGTGGAGCTCTGGAGAAGAAAATGATTAAAGATGTGAGCCGGTTGAGACAAACGGCTAAGTCCCTAAAGTTAACTATTCAGGGCACGACCCTGAGCTTTGGGCAGCAACATTTCTGCAGGGGCATCCTACTCCTTCTTAGGTGTAAAGGAGATTTTAGGAAGAAGCCTCAGTCAATGTATGCTCCAGCATGACACTTTGGATTTCAGAATGTGTCTATATCACGGTGAGGGTGGACATATGGACGGAGTCTCAAGTGCTGACTCAGTGGTGCCCAAAAATACTCTCATCAATTGCCCCCTAAACCTAGGCGGTGAGGGAAGCGAAACAGTCAAGGATATCAATTTCTGGCTGGAACGAGTGTCCTGGAGACTTCAAAGCACGAGAAACACCCTTGGTCGGCTCTTTGGAGCTTTCTGCCAACCAGAGGTCAGTCCTCATAGCCGAAAGGCCCTGAGTCCTACGGCGTCTGACTCCATGTTAGTGGAACTCCTGGGAGGCAGACACGTCTTCTGGGTGACCCTATTGATGGGCAAAGAATATTTTTCAATTCTCTGGACAGCACCTTTTGAACGGTTAACTTTTCTGGGGGACTAATCGGAATAGGCCTCCATATGGCCAGGCCCTGTACAGAGACAATACGGTAGGGCGACCCCAAAATTTTCTTATTTTTCTAGGCAACACCTTACTAACGGTTAACTTTTTCTAGAGAACTAATTCAGAATAAGCCTCCATATGGCCAGGCTCTGTGCAGAGATAGCACAGTAAGGCGACCCCGAATTTTTTTCAATTTTCTGGGCAACTCTTCTGACATGCAGAATTTTGAATGGCCGTCCCTTGGAGGGCAAATGACTGGAGGTCAAGCTCCTAGAGAACAAACTCTTGGAAGTCAAGTTCCTAGCTCTATAGAGGTCAAGCTCCTAACTCCTAGGAGGTCAAGCTCCTGGCTCCTGGGAGGTTAGATTCCTAGGCAATAAATTTCTGAACTTTGCGGTTAAGCATGCTTGGGCAACAACAATTCCAGGATAGGTGACCTCTTGGGAATTCTAAACGAAACGTTTTCGAACTGTTAGAAAACAATCTTGAGCGAAGAGATTCTAAGTGAACCCCTAACGTGGGCAGAATTCTGAATGGCGCTTCTCAACCCATTAATGAACCATCTTGAGTGAAGAGATTTGGGGTGAACCCCTGACGGGCAGAATTATAAACGGCGTGTCTCAAACTGGTAACAAAATCTTAAGCAAAAAGGTCTCTGAGTAGCGAGCTCTGAGCAGGGCTCCTCTAAGTAATGCTTTTACGACCATTGACCTCTGAACGACACAAGACTGACTTGTACACTTTCCTGCGCCTGTCACTTAAACCAACCATCACCTAGGTTACATGTGGAGCTTTTTTTAGAGAACAAATGAGAGAGCTCAAACGTTGGAGAGCTCTGGCCGAAGGCCACGGAGTGGAGTTCTGAGCGGCGATCTCTAGGCGATGTTTTTCTGAATGACGCCTTTATGATCTTCCACCCTTTTTACCCAACTTTCTTTTCACTAGGCTGGTAAATCAACTTTCCCGGAGAGTGGACTTCTCACTGAGTTGGATTATCTTCGAATCACAATTCAGAAAGATGGCAAAGTTGAGGCTAGTCTCTATATCGACCTGCCTGTTGTTCGAACCGAGAACCTTAGACTCTGTGTTGACTGCTAGAACCTTAAGTTCTTGGTTGACATGATCGTGACCGAGAACAGAAGTGGTGGGGCTCTGCTGACCAGGTAAAGAAGAAGACTTGACTGGAGGCAACAGAGAGTGGAAGAAGAACCCCAGATATCTAGAGCTTCAGGAGAATATGCTTAATGACTTCTTGGAGGCAGGGAATCAGGCCACCATAAAGGCTATCCACCGCCTGTCTTGATTTCCCTACCGGATCGGTGGAGTGTAGTTCTCAAAGCCGGAGGATGGTGCCGAGCGTGAAGACGTCGGGCAAAGAGATGCTGTAGAGGATAGTGCTGACGAGGGGGCCTCCTAGGAGAGAGAGATCGACACTCTTTCTCCTCACACAGATGCCCCTCAAGATGAGGGCGGGGAGGACTAAGTTTTGGGTCGTCTCCTTTTTAGCACTTAGAATTTTGTAGAATCATTTTCACTTATTCTTTTTTTTTTTTTTTTGCATGCAAGCGTGTAAGTTTATGAGCGGTATAGTTAGGGTACTTCAGAGTTTACTCATTCCTTCCGACGTTTTTGCCAAGTCGCTTTCTGCTTGGTACTGTTTTCAGAGTTGTAAAATTTTGATTTTTTTTTAAAAAACTTCTCGTCACTGCCCAAGGCCATGGACCACTAGCCCCCTAGTTTGGGACACGAGTTGATTGTAAGGAAATCGTGTCGTGAACTTAGGAAAATAGTTTTCCTGGGTGCCTGGTTCTCTCAGTCTGCAAGGGCGCAACGCACAATTGATCCCTATGGCCAGTCATCGGGGAGTTCTTCGTAGTCAGATTTACTCAAAAACCCTTTCAGGTTATATCCATTTAGTCTAGGCAGGAGCACATTCCCCTTTAGAACACCAGACTTGCAGTCGACTAATGGGAAAAGGTACTTAGTTGCAGGCTCTCAGACCCGATCAATGCCCTGCCCTTTGTGGATAACCTTGATCTTTCCCCGGGTACAAACTATTGACCTCTGGAGAGGGTTTGGTTATCACCCTCGACACTGAGCATCAAGATGAGACATGTAGAAAGTCACCTGCAACGCCGAGAGTTAGGATGTTAATTTACAGAATCATCTACGACTTTGGGGGACAGAATACCACCGTGGAGAATCATTCACGATGCCGAGAGTTGGGATGTTGATATGAAGAATCATTCACGACTTAGGGGTTCGGGATGTTGATCTGGAGAATCATCCATGACTTAGGCGATCGGAATTCCGTTGAGGAGAATCATCCGCGATGCCAAGTCGAGATGTTGATCTGGAGAATTATCTATGACTTAAGGGGTCGGAATGCCACTGTGGAAAATCACTCGCGACACCGAGAGTCGAAATGTTAATTTGGAGAATTATCCGTAACTCTAGGGATCAAAATACTGTCGTGAAGAATCATCCGCGACACTGAGAGTCAGGATATTGATTTGAAGAATCATCTGTGATTCAGAGTGTCAAAAGGTCACCGTGAAGAATCATCCTCAACACCGAGTGTCAGGATATTGTTTTGAAAAATCACTCGCGCCCTTGGGTGTTGGGACACTGTTGTTGGAGATAGGCTAAAAGGCGCTCATCTCCATCTCTAATGGGACGGAAGGCCACTTGTCTCTATCATTGAGTTGTGCTCGCTCCTTGTCTCGAAGCACTCATCTTTGGTATGTCCTCAATAGTGGTAAAATTCAACACTTGGTTATTGCCAAAAAAGTTTCCACAAATCTTCATGGAGCTGGATTACCATAATGATCTCCAGCCTGGATGGCTAAGAGGAAGATGGAGTGATGAGCTCACCATAAGCCCGACAAGACGGAGCTTGGATAAATGCCCAAAGGTCTTCCCTATTGGTGAGGCGATTTTCTATAACGGTTTTACTCCTCGTCTCTACCTGCACACGGGCAGCGAATAAATGCCTGCCCCTTGCCCACAACGGGCCCTCAAGTCGGTCCTTGCTGCGTGGTTGGTAGCTAAACCCAGAGGTAACCCTAGTTGGTTCCTGGCACCATGTCTTCGCGAATGAGAGAATCTTGACACAGCCAGGAGAGTCTTCTCCGGTCCAGTAGACTCGTAGTCATGAAGAAGAAGATGGTACCTAGGCGCGCACCTTTTCGAAGATGCCACATGAACGTTATGATCATGGGGTCACTCCTCGGACTTTGTGATCTGGAGAGCTAGTCCCCTTTAGACAAGAGTCAGCGGCAGGCGCGCAAAGAGAAGCTATACACATGACTTGAGCACACCCATCTGATGCTCAAGGAGATTAATCCAAGATGACTTCACAGCTCTCGAGATTTATCCCGTATAAGCCATGGTGGAGTAGGGTAGATAGCCCTGCCTGGTCCTAGGAGGTAGTTATCCTCTTTGGTAGAAGTTGAGGGGTGAGCCCTCGAAGTTTTCGACATATCTTCTGATTCTTCTGTTTTGTGTCTATTTATCTGATCAGACCTTTTGATCATCCAGACTCAACTACGTAGAGATCAATGATCAGGGAAAGGCTTTTTGTATGGTTCTCACTGACGGCGCCAAATTGTTGGTATATAAAATTGGTAAACATCTTGAGTATACTCTAATCGGGTGACATGTGGGTCATCTTGTTGGAGTTGGAGTTGGTGGTTGAAAATTCTTCACATAAGCTGTACTGGGTCTTGAGGAGACTAACATGGTGAGTCTAGAGTCCTGCTTCTCAAGAAACAATACCTATACAAGGCCTGGGCCAGGATTTGTCCCCACGAAGCCCATTGGGCTTGCATAGCTCCTGGAATATATAGGCATTAGAGATAATTAACTTAACCTAATTAGGCCTAAACACGATTAATTAGGTGAAACAATGTGTTTAGCAGATAATTCGAGGCGTTTAGAACATAATTACTGGGCTTAGGCTTTTGGGCCTATTTGGAGAAACCTGTGAGCCTCTGTCAGGCCTGTGGAGATGAGCTGGTGAAGGAAAGCAAAGATCCGTGGAGTTCTAGAGGAGAAATGGACTGAAATAGTAAGCTGGTTGAGACAAATGACTAAGTTCCTGAAGTTGGCCATCCAAGGCACAACGGTGAGCTCTGGGCAGCAACGTTCCTGAAAGGTACCCTGTTTCTTCCTGGTGCAAAGGAGACTCCATGGAGGAGCCTTGGTCGTTGTATGCTCCAATGCGACACTGTAGATTCTGGAATGCGTCCATGTCATAGTGAGGGTGGACACGTGGTCGAGTCCCAAGTGTTGACTCAGTTGTGCCCGAAAATACTCTCATAAATTAAATTATATATTAATAAAATGAGATGAGTCTCCCTTACTACAAAGATTCAAAGGGCTTGCTTTATAACTCAAAAGACCTTGACACCTTATAAAAGGCCCTGACATCCCAACAAGACCTTAAACAAGGCCCCCAACAAAAAATCTCAACACAAGGTTCCTACTCAAGGACCAGGGACACAAAACAAATCCTACTATGAGTATTACATCACATGCTCCAAATTATAATGCTAATCAAATAACAAAACTTACAAAAAAGGCACCACAAATTATTGAGCCGACTTCTTGTGCAACAAAAATCATGACATCAAACTGGTTTGATGTCAAAGTTTTGAACAAGCTCTAAGGTTGTGTTTGGGTAAGGGATTTGGGGGAGGGATTTGGCAAATCTTTTTATCTTAAAAAAAAAAAAAAAAAAAAGGTGAAAAGAGGGATTTTGAAATACCTTTGAGAGATGTGTCAATTGGCAAATCCTCTCAAAAGAGAATTTCACAAATCTCACATCCCCTTCCTCACGACCAGCCCTTCTCTTTCTCGCTACCATCTTCTTCGCTGCCTTTCCTTCTCGCGACGATCCTTCACTCAATGATCACCGCCACCGACGACGATCGATGCTGCCCCTCCATCTCGACAACAACCATCCTTCAAACAGGTTCGTTTTGATTCCGTTTTCATGTTTTTTGCTCAATTTGGTGTAGATCTAAGTTTGTTTGTTTCAATTTCTCCCTAAATCTAGGTTTGTTCTTCAATTTTTTTGCTAGATCTAGGGTAGTTTTTTGTTATTTTGTTTTTTGGTTAAATAAATTAAGGTTCCATTTTCAATCTAGATTTATTAGTCTTTACTATATAGATCTATGGTTCTTTACTATATAGATTTATGATTCTTTGCTATTTTGTGCATTTTGTGAATTTTTGTGCATACAATTATAAATTTGTTATCTATATTGTGCATTTTGTAGATTTCGGTAGTAGGTAGTATGAGTTTCTTGGATATTTTGTGGTGATTTGTGGTATATTTTGTGGATTTTGGTATTTTGTGCTCATTCTCATCAATAATTATGAATAATTTTGTGGTGTTTTTATTTTATTTTTATCTCTACAAGAGTAATGGATCAAAAAATCGTGCAAAGAAATTGTAAACACCTAAGAAACGAGGAAGAGGAAGAAGAAATGGATATAATGATGGTTATGCTTGCAATAATTGTGATTCGACTATACTACTTGCGTAAGTATGATGTTATACCTAGGGAACTCTCACATGATTTTGAGTTTGAACAAAGATCATTTTTGAGTCGATTATATCAAAATGATGATGTTGAACATCTTGAACAACTACATGTTAGCAAACAATGTTTTATGAAATTATGTCATACCTTAGAAGATAAATGTCAATTGAAATGGACAAAACATGTCCTTATTGAAGAGGTTATTGCTATATTTCTCCATATTCTTGGGCACAACCTAAAATATAGGGTTATACATAACACCTATTATCGTTCCAAAGAAACAATACATAGGCAGTTTAATCGTGTTCTTTTTGCTGTTATGAAATTGGGCAAAATTTACTTGAAGTCACATGACTTTGTGCTTAGTGAATCAGAGGCAGTCAAGTGGAAATGGTTTCAGGTACTTGTTTATTATGTTATAATAAATAAATTCTTATTTTCTTATATAAGTAGGTTTATATTTTCTTTTTAATACATTTTAGAGTTGTTTTGGAGCGCTGGATGGTAGCCATATTCTTGTAAATGTGCTTGTGGAAATACGATCTAGATATCGTAATAGGAAATGTGGTATTTTGATTAATATGTTAAGAGTGTGTAACCCGGACATGAAATTTATGTACGTGTTACCTAGATAGGAGGGTTTTACATTTGATTCTCAAGTTCTGCGTGATGCCATCAATAGACAACATTGTTTACATTTTCCACACGGTAAAATAATTATATAGATTAAAAATTTAGCAAATTATTGTAAGTTCTTAATGTGACATGATTATTTTTTTATGATGTAGAAAAGTATTACCTTGTGGATGGTATACCAATGGATCGGGATTTTTAGCGCCATATCGAGGCAAGCGATACCATCTCAATGAATGGAATGGCAATACACCACAAAATTATAAAGAATTGTTTAATCTTCGACATTCTATTGCTAGGAATGCAATTGAACGATGTTTTGGAATTTTGAAAAAGCGATGGAGTATATTGCGAACGTCTTCTTTTTTTGACATCAAGACACACGTATGGATAATTAATGCATGTTGTATACTCCACAATTATATAGCAATTGAAAATTCTTGCGATCCTATATTAGAAGCTGAACATTTGAGTTTGCTTAACTTGGTTGATGGTGAAATTTCAACGAAACAAGTGGAATAAGAACATAACAATGAAGAACGAATCACAAGTGTTCAAGTTATTGATAAATGGACTACCTTTCGTGAGACATTGGCAAAGAATATGTTTGACGATTATCGGCTAGGCGTAATTGATTGTTTATTATATGTTATGTATTGTGTTTGACTTTATTATGTCTTCTTATATATTATTTGTGACTTTGATATGTTTAAAATTCGCCTGTCATTTTAATGTATTTATTTACCATTTAATATATTATGTTTATATTTATTTGAATTTCTTACGAATAGAAATTGAAGGAAAATTGAAGAAACTAGCACGAAGGTTGGGAAAAACAAGCAAAAGAAAGTTGTTGATGATGAAAAGTTGGGAAATTATTTTCGTTGGACCAATGAAATGGAAGTTGCTTTAGCAAATGTTCTAAGAGATGAGAAGAGTATGGGAAATAAGGGAGACGGGGGATGGAAGACAAGTGCATTCAATTCGGCATCATCTATACTATCAACTCAATTTGGGAAAAAACGTTACTACGGATAATATAAAAAACCGAATCAAAATGTGGAAGAAGTATTATGCGGTTGTGAGTGACATCTTGTCCCAAAGTGGATTTAATTGGAATGATTCAAAGAAAATGCTTGATATTGACAATGAGTCGGCATGGGTTGAATATGTAAAGGTAATTTTTTTTTTTATTCCTTTTGAATGCCCCCGCAAATTAGTTTATCAATATGCTTGACATCTTTTTCTTTTTTTTCCTGCTTGTAGTCTCATAATAATGCCAAACAATTTTGTTAGAAAATCATACCTAATTGAGATGACATAGTTGACTTGCATGCAAAAGACCGAGCTACGAGAGAAGGTATGGAAACTGCATTTGATGTAGATGATATCATGTCTATGGAGGATGCAATTGGTGATGACGATCAAATAAAATCTACTAATCACAGAACTAGCAGTTCTCAACGGAGAAAACGTTAAAATTTAACATCGTCTGTTACATCTCTACCAAAGAAGAGAGGAGGAAAAAAGGATAACACAAATGATGCGATTGTGAGGTTGGCTGATGCTGTAGAATTCTTATTTTAAACTAAAGACCTTGACCCCCTCATCGAAGTTTCCTGAAGTTTTTGAAGCTCTTACTGCGATTCAAGGGCTTGACAACGATGTCTTTTACCATGCATTGAATTGGCTTCAGGAAGATGAGCAGAAGTTTGACATACTTACAAGCCTCTCGAAAGAGCACAAGAAAAATCACCTCTTAAAATGTTTGCCGAAACAATAGATTGATCAATTATGGATTGTTTTTAAGTTGTTTTTTTGGGATAACCATGTCTAATTGCATTTCTCGTGGACAATCATGTTTAATTTTGTTTTTGTGGACAACCATATTTAATTTTGTTTTTGTGGACAATCACGTCTAATGTTAATCTTTTACGTTGAATTTATCATTTTGAACTAAATTAGCATGTTGTTAAATATTTATATAAGCTTAAAAGTCAATAGAGTTATAAATTCTGTTTACAAATTTTGTTTATCTATCTAAATAAGGGAATTATAAATTACACGTTCAAATACTTCAGTTCAAATAGTTATCCAAAAGATCTGTGAAATGAATAGATTTCAAAATTTAGGATTTTGAAATCCTATCATTTCATAAATTTATTGAATTTGTAAAATCCCTTATTCAAATGCAACCTAAATCAACTTCCAACGATGTATATGATTAGTTGTAAAAAACGACTACTTTTTGCATTGCCCAATTAAAGGCACCCCCATTCATTAGAAAAAAAAAAAAACACTATGCTTAAGATTCCTTAAAATACAACAGAGAAGAACACCAAAATTAGCCTCACAACCACCAATGGCAACCAAAAAAAGGACGAGCCATGACCTCCTTATATAACACTAGAAAAATGAGGAATAAACAAGAGAACATACATGGATAGCCTCCATCCAAGACATATTATTTAACTCATTTATGGATAATCACCAATAAATAGAAACACCATCACTAACAGTGAAAGGTCGAAATCCATCAAATTGAAGTAAATGCCATACAAATTCTAAGAGTCAAGCAAAGATAAAAGTGATACATTTATACTCTTTATTAACCATTTCAAAAATCTTTTCACACAAATGCATTTTATTGAGATTGATATTGAAGAGTGATCTTGGACCTCTCTCAATCTCAAAAACTAACTCATGAGATGAACATTTCTCTCACACTTATAACCTGACCGCCGGTCCCTTGCACACCCAATGTGGGATAAATCCAACAATCTCTCTTTATACATCGAGCCTTTGGTCTGTTAACCATTAATTAATCTCTCCATCTATGACTGTTAAACCAGAGTTGTTATAACTCAGACTTTGATAATAATATAGGATGATCTTGGACCTCTCTTTACTCCAAAAGTTGGATCATGAGGTAAGACTTTCCCTCACATTTACAATCTAACCATCAGCTACTTCTACATCCGATATGGAATAAACCCAACAATCTCCTCTTCACACATCGGGTCTTTGGTCGGTTAACCATTGACCAGTTTCTCTCTTTGTGACTATCGAGTTAGAGTTATTGTAATTTTGACTTTGATACTAGTGTAGAGTGGTTTTACACCTCTCTCGATCCCAAAAATTACCTAATGAGTTGAGACTTTCCCTTACACTTATAACCTAAACACTAGCCCCTTCAATATTCGATGTATGATAAATAAAAATGCAGCAAATAGGTTGGCTTCATTGTTCTTCTCCTCTACATATTCCATGGACAAGTATCCTAATCCTTCACTTCTCTCTTATTTATTTTCCAAGACCCTCTTTTTTAGTTTTTAATTCAAAAAAATGCAAATTTGATCATCTAATATTTTTTTTGTGATTTATTTAATAACATAGGAAAGATTAATACTTTTATGAGAGATTAATAGCTATTAGATTTAAAAATAATTAAGAAATATCAAAATTGAATTTGAGAAAAAAAGTAGGCTCCCAATTAAATAAAAATATATAAGGTGTTGTGTCTTCTTCTTCGTGTCCCTATCTTTATCAGATAATTATTCAAGTCATCCCATTCTCTTTTGTTTATTTTTTAATTCTTTATTTCTTTTCTTTTTTTATATATATATTTTTTGTATTTTTTAAAATAAAAATATTATTATTATTGTAGAAATTGTTGAATTACCTTTAAAAGAAGTCAACTATAATTTTTAATTCTTACTTTTTTCTTCTTCATCTTTTAGTTTTTAAGTTAATATCAACTAATTACTTAATTTTTCAGTTAATATTAATTAAATATTAAATTCATATAGTTGATATTTAGTAGGACTAAAAAATAAGATAAAAATGACTAAAAACTAAATTATTGTAAAATCGAAAAAAAAAGTAAAAAATTAATTCGATGGAGAATTTCTTAATAGAATCACCAATATTAATTTTAATTTGTGTTCAGAAAATAAAATACCGTATTTACTTTATATTTATTTTTTGAAACCTTTTCGACATGCATTGGTGTATAATTATTATTTTTCTTCTACTAAATTACCAAACGGTTTATGCATTAATGATTAAATTTCTTTTTAGAAAGTAGCAAAATAATTTATTAAATATATATATGAGAATATAAAAGTGTATATATTCAAACTATATATATTTTTTAAAAATAATTTTTATACAACACTCTTTTGTATATTAATTAAAATTAATCTTTTTTTTTTAAAAAAAAAAAATTAGCCTTATATTTTTTCAGTTTGTACCTTTAAAAAACTACTCTATTTTTATCTAATGAGATATTTTTCTACTTTGGATATAAAATGAATATATGAACTCAGAAATATTTTGAACTGTTGGATGAACATAAAATAAAATTATAAAAGAATTAGCTTAATTACCTAAGCTAATGGATTTGATTAAATTATTAAAAAAAAATAGGAGGCCAATTAAAAAAATTGATTATTTGGGAAAATATGAACTATTTATTTTATTTACAAGTTGTATACACTTTTCTGTCTTAGTGAGCCCTGGGCATGGTACAAAGAATTCTGAGTCCTGTCTACATTACTGTAAGCACACCACATGCATGCCCTTAAATTCTCATACTGTGTCGGTGACGTGGATTTCAGACTAATCATGTGACGTGGACCCCTCCAGATCACGCCACGTATGCTTGTGCCGACATAGTCTCCGATACTTGCATCGCGTGGTATACAATAATTCCTGTACTTTTAACCTACTAGAATTACTAATTGATTTACTTAGAATTGATGGGACAGAATATGCATGTAATCGATATATCTGTCCTGTTATAAGTTCTCTCTGAACTGTTAAAGAGATTTTAATTTAAAATTATATGGTATCAGATAAATAACACTTTTGATTTATATAATAATTTAAAAAAAAATTATGTGATTGATGTGGAATTTCTTGATTTGCGCATATGAATTGTTTATGAAAAAATGATAAAAAATGTATAATTCTCGACTTGCACGGATGATTTCTTGCACGTATGAATTGTTTATAAAAAAATGATGAAAAATATATAATTCTCGATTTGCACGGATGATTTGATTACAAGAAAATGAGAGATGAATTGTCATATTAGGAAATATCAACTCATATGATTACAAGTGAAGTAATTTCTTTGACTTAATTATATAGTGGATTGAATATTCTTAAATGATATATGTGGGATAAAAATCTATCATTAAGGAAAATGAAAGAGAAAAATTTGAACCATTATTAAAAAAAAAAAACGTTTTAAATTTATTATAGTGATAAAATGACGAGAATATATATATTAGAAAGCAAAAGGGGTTTGGGTTCCTTAAGCAACACTTTTTGGGATCGAACTTTGGGAGTTATGTATAGAAAGTGTTTTGTTGGGAGAGATCCTCGTTTCTGGTGTCTGACACTATCTTGAGAAATTAGTCTCTGCCGACCGTGGTGTGAGAACACCCTGAGAAACTAAAAAGAAAGTCACGTGTTGAGAACAACTAACTTTTCATCCACAATCGTTAACAACGTTTTCAATTTTTCTAGAAGTAAAAGTGAAACTTGAGGGATAAAAATAGAAATTTATGGGGAAAAAAATAATGCAGAAAATATCACTTAAATATCTCTAAACATTTCGTCATGTGCCCTGTTTTCCCCCAGATTTGAGAGAGAGAAAGGAAAAGACTTGGAAGAATGAGGACCAAATGAAAAAAAAAAAAGGATTTGAGGAACACAAAAACCTTGATATTTTTTTTTGTGGTAGACATGGATGAACATGCACCAACGAAATGATATATTTCGATACTCTCTCTCTAGTTTCTCTCTCTAAAATGGGTAACAACTATATGTGTCCATTTGTGGTAGGTTTTGAGTTGTCTATTTATGGTAGGTTTTGAGTAAGAGATGGGGGCTATACAAAAGGTAAATTTGATGTTTGAACCGCGAACGACTCACAGTGAGACGTGTGTCAAGATAGAATTCATGACCATTCTCGTTTCCTGATCACATTTGATTGATCAAAATATGAAGTCCGATCACATTGCAAGGTCGCCACTCACCGACCAAATCTCAGGTCGCCACTAATTACCCTATCCGAGACGGTTACTGCCCAACGACCACCAGATAAGCCCTCTAAGTTGTCAAATTGGTTCTTGTGTCTCCATGGGTTGGGCTCCGGTTCCTGCGCATTTGTGTCAGTCCATGGCCACCTTCTAGTGGACCTCAATTCAAGTTTCAGTAGTTTAAATGATGTCACGTGTGCCACCTCATTAACCATACGTTGGATTACATTAATTGCTCGTGCTCAATCCCCTAATTTTGGGGGCTAACTCAACTTCCCTCCTATATATAACGGGTATTAAATACTCTAGGTATGACGAGAAATCCCATTTAAGTAATACTGCACTCTCTTTTTTCCTCGAGCTTTTACTCTTACGGCAGAACTACTTTGCTGGACACACTCTAGTGAGTCTTTGTGTATGTTACAGTGCAAATTGCCAGGATTTGACTGGAGATCGAGTAGGGTGGTCTTGGGCCTCACTCAACTACGAAAGCTAGTTCGTGAAATGAGATTTTCCTTCATACATATAACTTGACCACCAACCTTTTTTACATCCGATGTAGGATAAACTCAACAATCTCCCTTCCACACATCGGGTATTTGGTCGGTTAACCTTCAACCAATCTCTCCCATTATGGCGGCTATTGGGTCAGAGGAGTTGTAACCTGGGCTCAAATATCAGTGTAAGCGTGGTCTTGTACCTCTCCCAACCCCATAAACTAACTCATGAGGTGAGACTTTCGCGCATACTTATAATTTGACCATCAGGCCCTTCCTCATCTCATGTGAGATAAACCCAATAATTTTTCCCTTATACATCGGGACTTTGGTCAACTAATCTTCGACAATTTTTTTTTTTTTTGGCTATTAGGTCAGAGTGTTATAACCTGGGCTCTGATACCAATGTAGTGGTGGTCTTGGAGCTTTTTCAACTCCAAAAATTAGCTAAAGGTGAAATTTTATCTCACACTTATAACTTGATCATCCGTTCTTTCTAAAACTCAACCGATTGTTTACTTGACAGAGAATACCGTATTCAAGAATTTCTATTCAGTACAAAAAATCTCCACATGAAATTTATCTGGATCAATTGAAGGTATTGATCAATTTTCGATCTCAGTGTAAGGATTTTTGTATGATGGCATTAGGAGACGCGTGTTCATCTCTTTAAGCATAAACTCTCAATCCCTCCCGCACTGATTATTAGTCAATAATGATAATCATTGATGGTCCTCCTGTACTACTCAATCTCTCTCTCTCTCTTCTTTTTTCCTATAAAAGAAATCTATTTTGCCAATCTCCTCGAACCACTTTCTCTCTCTCTCATTCACTCTCTCTAGCTTTCTCTCTCTAAGTTGAAGTCCTCCTTTGTGCAAATTGCTAAGTTGTGAAAAGCCAGATTGGTACTCTTCTTTCACTTTTCTTCTTTACACTTCAATGATATATACAGCTATGTTTTTTGTTTTTTGTTTTTAATTTCTTACAACCTCAATTTCCTCAAAAAAAAAAAAAAAGGACGTCAAATATTATCGTTGTTTATGAGACCATGCATGCAAGTACTGATACTAGTGTTATTTACTAATTATCTTGATTTTATATGATTTCGACTTTTTTCTTTATTTTAGTGTTATTATAATCGTAATTCCTACGCGTGCATGATGGTAAAAAAAAATAATTTATTTTTTAAATTATTTAGCTCAAATATATATATATATATATATGTGTGTGTGTGTGTGTGTGTGTTTGTGTATGTATGTATGTATGCATGAGCTTGTTTGCCATGAGCCCCAAATTTTGAAATCTAATACACATTTAGTCCAACGAATTATCAGATTTTGCCTTTGATTCATTTTTTTTATATATTCTTTTATAACAGATTCAAACTATTCTTTTTAAATGACTCATATTTTTATTGGTTTTAAATAATAGTCAATCGCAAGTTTTGAACATTGTGGGATTACGTTTAACGATTTCATATTATCAATCGTTTTTTTAAATTGAATCAAATTTTTGTGAATTTTTTTTTTTTTTTTTTTTAGAGTTACAAAGGATAAATCCAATGAAGAAATATGAGTATTTTTGTCCAAAATATGTTTGGTGAATTTGGTATAAAAGGCCCAAAAGATTTAAATCTTATGAGCTAAAAATTTAAAAACAATGAAGTGTTGACCAAAAGTCAATTTTTTTAGGAATTTTGATGAACAATCTACGAAATAAAATTTTTGGCCTATGCAGTTATTGCGCTGAAGACTACAGTAATTTTTCTAAAATTCAAAAGTTACATTAAAAGTCACATTATGTCAATAACTTTTACGTATTATGGTAAGTCAGTACTTTTGGAATATTACTGTAACGTTTGGATTTTATGGGTTAAAATTTTAAAATAATGAACTGTTGATCGAAAGATTTTTTTATTTTTCTATTATTTTTTTTTACAAGTGGTGGAAAAATACATAGAAAGCAATGGTGGAGTTGGGTCACTTTGCGGCGCATCTTAACCAGGTAATATAAATTAATTAGAGGTCAAATAATTATGATGCATTTGCTTATTTAGCTTTAATTTTCATACATTACATCATATGATAACTATTTAATTGTCCAAACATGGCCCTTTAGTGACATGTTTTTCCCCCCTATCATGCTTATATCGTTTGACCACTTTTCATTTTTTCGATGTTGACCCTTTGCCAAGACATACTACCCCCACCCCCGCCCTACCGTTCTATAATATCTGTCATATGACGTTAGAGGTTGATAAGACTAGTAGTCAGGCTATAAATGTAATAAAAAAATCTAACTTTTGGAGTTGAGAGATATCTAAGACCACCCTATACTATCAAATTGTATATTTGACCCTTCAAATTTTACATTTGTTTTGATCCTGCAAAATAAATAATGTTATTAATGATTTTGGATGAAAAATAGGTTATACTCAGTATGTGACTTTTTAACAAAGATATTTTTGTCATTTCATAACTCCACTAAATTTAAGACGTTTTTCTATAATATTTTCCTAACAACAATTTTGTCTTAGAGAATGAGAGAAACAAGTCTCATTTTTTATCAGAAAATGTTACATAAAAACATCTTACGTGTAGTGGAGTAATGAAATGATAAAAATATCAACATTAGAAGGCCATGTGTGTTGAACACAATCCATTTTTCGTTCAAAATCATTAATAACGTTTTCAATTTTGTGAGATTGAAATAAATATTGAATTAAGGGATTAAATGTGCAATTTGATAAATTTTAGGGTTCATAGATGACATGCATGCTTTACGGATCAAAAATGTAATTTTTTTTCTTTATATATATATAAATATAATTCGAAGTTTGAAATTGATTGTTTGAAAGGGTTTGATTGACACAAATTTGGGGGAAAAAAAAAAATTAATAGTCAATAAAAGTCGTCGTTGTATGTCAATACTTCCACAAGCCAATCAAATTTAAAGTTGAAAAAATGATAATTATCTGTCACAAAGGAATGGGGTCCGATACCTGATTTTAATAATTGATACATGTACTAAAAGTGACATTCATTTTCTTCTTAAATGTCTTCCACAAAATTTTTTATGACGTTAAAAACTAGGCCTTTTCGGTGCCAGAATATTATTTTTGATGATCCTAGTAGCTCTATTGTTGTACTTTCGATATAAAAATAAATAGATTTCCTCAAAAAATTTAATTTATTTTAGATGGACCACTCTTACGATATGTTTGGTTGGACGGAATCGGAGATAGAATAGAATCGTATTCCGCCCTCAATTCCTATTCCGTTGTTTGGTTTTTCAATAGAATCACTTTTGTGATTTCATTAGAATGAAAATTAAGAGAATGAGATTATATTTGAATATTAATGGGATGGAATCAAAACTAAAATTACAAAAAAGTTCATCGCTGATCCAGTCCAATCCAAAAATTAGAGAACAGAAACAGAAATTAAAGAACAAAAAAATTAAAACAAAAAAAAAATTGAGAACAAAAATAGAAATTTGAGACCAGAAAATTGAGAACAAAAACTGAAAAATTGAGAACAGAAAATTAAAAATTGAGAACAAAAAATTAGAGAACAGAAACAGAAAATTAAAAACAGAAACTGAAAATTGAGAATAGAAATAGAAAATTAGAGAACTGAAAATTGAGAACAGAAATATAAAATTAGATAATAGAAAATTGAGAACAGAAAATTAGAGAACTGAAAATTAAGAATAGAAACAAAAAATTAAACAACAGAAAATTGAGAATAGAAAATTAGAGAACAAAGAATTGAGAACAAAAACTGAAAATTGAGAACACAAACTGAAAATTGAGAATAGAAACAAAAATTAGAGAAGAGAAACTGAAAATTAAGAACAGAAACAGAAATTAAAAAATAAAAATTGAAAATTGAATGCAATAGTGAAATATAATAAAATGAGAGATGAAATGGAATAATGAAATATAATAAAATTTTATTATAAGAGCATAATAAGAATTTTATTATATTTCACTATTCCATTTCTTCACTCATTTCATACCAACCAAACAACTGAATGGAATATTAATTCCATTGACAATTCTATTTTATTTTTTCTCTTATTCTATTACTTTTTCCATTCCATTCTACATTCATTCCATTTCGTCCAACCAAATGAGCCGCTATGGTATTTATAGAAGAAAGAATTGTTTGACAATTTTTTCATAAATCTCAACCATCTTCTATTAATATCTACGAGATTTGCTGGATTGACTTATAGAACGTTAGACTTTTTGATTTCCTTTTTCATTTATTATGGGATTTGGTAACATATTCGAAGAATATCCTAGGGATAATTTTTTTGCACGTAGCCCTAAGCTTAGATCTTGGATTGATCTAGATCGTGCTCGGATGTAGGTATTCTTTGTAATCTCTTTGGGTCCTGAATAGAGACTTCAAATCTCTACATCGAGTTTGGGTTCACATGAGTTGCACGTGAGTCTTAAGATATGATGCTTGGCATCCAAGTGCATTCCTTGTTACACACACTGGCACTATTTTGGACTTTCTAAAATACCAATCATCAATTTTAAATAAAATAATTTTTTTATTTTTTTCCAAGATATTTTGAAACATTTCTATGTAGCAGTAATAGGGTAGTTTACCAACATGAGTTCGTCTAAACAGAAGGGATTTGGACTCTTTGAGCAACCATCCTGAGTTCGATCATTGGGAGGTTGTGTATGAAAAATGTTCTGTTGGAAGAGGTCTCCATTTCTAGTGCCTGACAGTACCTCGAGGGATTTGTCTTCACCGATTGTGGTACGGGGATACCTTGAGAAACCAAAAAAAAAAAAAGTAATAGGGTAGTTTAAATTAATTACCTTGGCCCTTGGCATAGTTCTATTAGCCTGGCCCTAGTTAATTTGGAAGGTTTACTCTCTCTCTCTCACACACGAGCACACGCACAAAACACGCAAAAGACAAGCAATCAGCTTTTATTAAATCTCCGAAAGTCCAAAAGAGTGAAAAAAAGGAGACACCATAACGTTTTCATCGACGACGAAAGAACAAGAAGCATGTGCTACAAAACATGGGGTTTCTTCTCTTCGTCATTTACTATCCTCATATTCCTTGTCTAATCAAATTCTATTAACCTCCTTTTTTTATTATTTTTTCTTACTATAATTTCTAGGACAAACCTCGACCTAGGTATAAATTTTTTAATATTTAATTTTTTTGTTTTTTTTAATTAAGGGAAACAAATCTTTCTTCTTCTCAGCCTTTAAGCATGGAGTCGCCTGATCCGCCGTTCCAGGAGACGTACAAGGAGCTTTTTGCCGCCGGCGGAGATGGTGTCTGGGAGCACGAAAACGACGTCGTGACGGTGCAGGAATGTGAGCTTCCGATGATTGATCTGGGACAGCTGGACATGGGAGAATCCGAAAGGGAAGGGTGCAAGAGGGAGATAGCGGCGGCGTCGGCGGAGTGGGGTTTTTTTCAGGTGGTGAATCACGGGGTTTCTCCGGAGATATTGGAGAGGATGAGGAGGGAGCAGGTGAAGGCGTTCAAGAGGCCGTTTCGGGAGAAGGTGTACGAGAAGAACCTGAATTTGTCGGCCGGTAGTTACCGTTGGGGAACACCGTCGGCGACTTGTCTGCGGCAGTTGTCGTGGTCGGAAGCATTCCACGTGCCACTCGCTGATATCTCCGGCATGGGCGGTCTCACCCCTCTAAGGTACTCTCTCTCTTAATTACTTCACCTTCTCTCCCATCTAATGCTACCCTTTTTAGGCAGTGTTCGGATGGACCAAATTAGAAATTTTAGAATTAAAATTAATTTTTTTTTTTTTTTTTATCGGAGCAATTTAAACTCTAGATCTTTTACAAAAGAGATTAAATACATATCCACTAGTTTACAAATTTTGGAATTAAATTAAAATCCAAAATTAACATATTTAAAAATTTATATATATTCATTTTTAATTTGATTTCAAGGCGTTAATTCCATACAACCAAACACTACCTTAATAAACATGGTATGGCAAAAAAATATTTAAATTATCGGTGGCAATAAAAAAAATATTCTAAAGGCTCATTATAAATTAAAAAAATTATACTGAAAAATTGAAACAAGCAATGATTATTTCAACGTGAGATGTCGAAATTAAATAAATAATATTTCAACGTGAGATGTCGAAATTAAATAAATAATAGTTATCAAAATCATGTTGATTTGTAAGGTGGACCCGATAAAATTACATAATTTAATTTGTAAAGTGTCAATCTCAAATTAATTCTCAACCAATACACAAAAACCACTAAATATATTCTCATAATTTGACTATTCTAATTTATAAATGTGAAAAGATAGTAAAATAAAAAATCTGACCAATTAAATAAAAATGTAAAACTCTAGAGTATAAAATATAACTTAAGTTAACTGCTTCAGAAATGGAAATATGGAATTTTTAGGTTAAAAAAAAATTTCTCCTGAATTTTTTTATAACACAATATTATCCATCAATTTTTCTCAAATCAATCCCAGCCCTTAACAATTTTTTTTATTTAAAATGAACATCCTAATTTATTTTATAGATTACATATACAGAAAGAATTGAGTGAATGCTACAAATAAATACACACATTTATAGGGTGGTCTTGAGCCTCTCTCAACCCTAAAAGCTACCTTATGAGATGAGTCTTTTTCTCACACTGATAACCTGACCATGAGTCATTTTCACATTCGATGTGGGATAGCCTAACAATCTCTTCGTTACACGTCGGACCTTAACCCTTGACCAATCGCTTCCTTTGTGGCTATTGAGATAAAATTGTAGTAATCTGAGCTTTGATATCAGTATAAAATGAGCTTGACCTCTCTTAACTCTAAAAGTTAAATCATGAGGTGGGATTTTTCCTTACAATTATAATCTAACCACGAGTCTCTTCCACATGATGTAGGATAAACCTAACATGTATATATATATCTTAGTTAAGATTATAGATATTATTTGTGACAAATGATGAGGTTTAGCTATAGCGAAGATTAAGAGGAGGATGAGGATAACAAGGCAATGGTGTGGGATAAATTGGAATGATATATGTGAAGGAGAAGAGGATATTCATCATGTCAAGTTATGTCAAAACCCTAATTGGAGGTTTATCCAAACACCCACCAAGGGTAAAGGATTTGATGTTTCCGACATTGTAGGGAAAGAAAAAATAAGTATCAAGATTATCATTACAATAGAAGAAGAAAACGTGTCTTTGGAATTTACATATTCACCATGAACGTCTGGTAGGTAGACCTACATGCAGTCAATGGGGTCCCCTTCAATCAATGCCCATGGCTCCACTACATTTTTAAGTAGGATATTTTTTGGGGGTTGTTAATGGCATTTTTTTATCTGGTTTAATTGAATTACACTGATATGATATTTTCATAAGTATTTGTGACGTGATTTAATTTCAAAATTAAGTGCATCGGTGAAATAATTAACATAATTTTGTAAAATTGTGAATTTATCCTTATACTTAACCTGACCTGTTCTGGGAATATAAAAGGCAATTAATATTAAATAATTTATTAATTTTGACTTTTTGATATATGATTTATAACTTTAACAAAAAATATAACTGTTGCATTTTAATCTGAATTACAGGGGTAAGTGCCTATGAAAAGACCACATGGGTGTAAAATACAATCAAATCAAACTGCAAAGAGGGATTTGACGGTTGACTTCGAAAGTCACCTACAAATGCTTTACGCCCAATCGTTCTAGAGGGTTTAGAGTTTAGGATTTAGGTTTAAGTGCAACAGTAAAATAATTAACAAAATTTTGCAAAATGGTAAATTTACCATTATACCCGACCTAACCTGATCCGGGAGTATAAATAATAATTACTATTAAATTATTTATTAATTTTGAATTTTTGAGAATTGATTGTTGCGAAAAATATAACAGTTACATTTTAGTCTAAATCACATGGGGTAAATGTTTATAAAAAATACCACACAGGTGTAAAGTACAATTCAGTCAAATCATGTGAAGAGATTTAACGGTGAATTTAAAAAATTACCTACAGACGCTTTACACTCAATCAATCATTCCGGATAAGTGCCATTGACCTTCCCAAAAGTAGAGTTTAAGAGACAATATACTTTTAACCTAGCTGTGGAAAAATAATTTAAATTTAGTAAAAAAATAGTTTATTTTATAGTAATAATTAAGGCAACTTTCACTACTTTATTTAGTAGAGGTTGAGGTTAATTTTATAAGATTTTTAAGGAATAAGAGTTTGACACGTAAAGAATATTGAAGAGCAATATGAATGGATGGTATGTGGACCATAATTAAGGAAAATCGACCAAAGGGAAAGGGTTGTGTTCAAAAGCTTCTTTTTTTGGCCAAACTTTCCTTCTAGCTAGACAAGACACTCCAATCAACCTTGTTTTGCTTTTGTACTTCCCAACTACCTACACATCTCTATGTTACAGTCGAATCACTACTCTATACTAAGCTCAACTAATTAGTGTTTCTGTTTTCTACTTTTATATGTGATTGATGAAAATTCTGTTTTTATTCTAAAATATTTATCATTGTCTTGAAATTGTTTCTTTTAATTTATAAGAATAGAAATAAGAAACACATATAGTTGCAACGTTTGTTCTTTTTTTCCTTTAAATGTATATGGTGGCTGGCGGGATGGTGATGACCAATGGAATGGTAGTAAGAATAATTAATTCTAAATATTTATTTTAAAAAAAAAAATTGTAAAAATTAATCACATTAATTTTAACTTTTTTTTTATACTAAAAAATATGATTTAAAAAATAGTGTGACTGATTTTTAAATATTTTTTTAATAATAAATACTTAAAATTAATTATTATTTTATTAATTTGAAAATAGTTCAAATTTGAAAATTGTATAATTAAATTAAAAATTAAAATTATATTTTTAAAATGTGACTAATTAAATTATTAATTGTAGATTTTAAATCATAATTAACTTAATTTTCTCCACTAGGTATTGGATAATGCAAGAGTTTGTTTTTTTGTTTAATTATTATTATTATTATTATTATTTTTATTTTCCTTTTCTTTTAAAAAAAATAAATTAAAAACCATATAAAGGAAAAAAAAAACATTACACAAACCCAGGGTATACAATTTTTTTTCCCTTTTAAACTCGGGGTTCAGTACCCCGGGTTCTATGTAGAACCCGGGGTATTGAACCCTGGGTTTACCCCCCCTCCCCCCTCCCCCCCAAAAAAAAACCATAACGTTTTGGTCCAATAAATTTTTAAAATTTTCAGCAACTTTAAGTTGATTAACAGTGGTTTATCGATATTTTAAATAAATATAATTTTTTTGTGCATAAATTACGTTCAAGACACTCCATAATACTTTTTACAGCACTAAAAACGGATAAGTGAATGAATTTTAAAAAATCGCTAAAGTTGATCAGATGAGTTGTTTTGATAACGGCGAAATTTTTTCGGTAATTTAGAATTAATAAAAGATTGCATGTCCATAACAGAAATGAATCAAATTTTTTGTATATAAACTATGTTCATAACACTATATAACAAAACTTAAAACACTAAAAAAGGATAAGTGAATAATTTTTAAATAATCGTCAAAATTGGTCAGATGAGTTATTTCGATGACGATGCAGTTTTTTTGAAAATTTTGAGTTAACAAAAAATAGTCGTTTATCTGTAATAGAAATGAACTTGATTTTTTTATATACAAACTACGTTCATAATGCTAAATAGTAAAATCGAGAAAACCAAAAATGGATAAGGGAATATATGGTGTTGAGAGAAGAGAAAACTTATGTAAGATAATAGAAAAAGTTTGGATGTACATAACTTTGCGTTCGGTGGTCCGTTTGGGGCAATATATTTTTTTTTTTGATTTCGGGTATTTTTTTGAGATCTAGGCATGGCAAACGCCGTAAGCGGTTTGGTCGAGTAGTTTTTTAAATAAAGCTCGTTTTTATCTTCAATTTTGAATTTGAAGTGTTGGGTAACTAAATTTGTAATTTTCGTCATGAGCGTGCGTCTTGTCCTGTTAGTAAAATTGAAATCTTCAAAAGCTAAAGTGATGACTCAGATCAGACCCAATTTTCAAAAAAAAAATCGCCCCCAACGGATCACCGAACGCAAAGTTATGTCCATCCAAACTTTGAAGAGCAATATAGTTTTTTTAAAACGTTGAAGAGTAATAAAATGTTGTGACAATAACTATTATTTAAAAAATATTCACTAATCTGTTTTTGGTATTCTCGATTTTATTATTTAGTGTTATGAATATAGTATGTATATAAAAAAATTAGTTTAATTTCTGTTACGGATAGAAGACCATTTTTTTGTTAACTCAAAATTTTCAAAAAAACTGCATTGTCATCGAAACAACTCATCTGACCAACTTTGACGATTATTTAAAAATTATTCACTAGTCCGTTTTTAGTGTTTTAAATTTTGTTATGTAGTGTTATAAACATATTTTATATACAAAAAAAATTGGTTCATTTCTGTTACGGACATGCAATCTTTTGTTAATTCTAAATTACCGAAAAAATTCCGCCGTTATCGAAACAGCTCATCTGGTCAACTTTGGCGATTTTTTAAAATTCATCAACTTGTCCATTTTTAGTGTTGTAAAAAACATTATGGAGTGTTTTGAACGCAATTTATGTTAAAAAAATTAGATTTATTTAAAATATTGATAGACCACCGTTAATCAACTTAAAGTTGCCGAAAACTTTAAAAATTTATTAGACCAAAACGTTGTTTTTTTTTGGGGGGGGGGGGGAGGGGGGGTAAACCTAGGGTTCAGTACCCCGGGTTCTACATAGAACTCGGGATACTGAACCCTGGGTTTAAAAGGGAAAACAAAATAAAAAATAAAAAATTGTATACCCGGGGTTGCGAACCCCGGGTATACCGCCAGACCCCCAAATTCGGGGATTACATTCTAGGGTAAGATTACTTTCGTAAATAAGTTAAAAGTAATAATATTTCAGTATTTTTTTTTTTAAATACAATATAAGTGTAAACAACTCTGGAAAAAAACATCATCGGCTAGACTTTGGGCGATTTTCTAAAGTCGGCCCAAGTCTAACCGATTTACCTTGTTTATGTAAATAAATTAAAAATTACTTGGGTCAGGTAATGTTTTCTTTTTACATTTATCATGTAAAAAATCTCGATATGCCCTTTTTCTAACTTGTGACTATTTCAGCCAATAAAATTAGCACCAGGGACTAATTTGATACAATTTTACGGTTCAGGGACTGAATTGAAAAAACAAAAACTTTGGATTTTAACATGGATTTCTTCCTTCGCATTTTGTTTCAGCTCAACAATGGAACAATTCGCCACAACCGTTTCTGATCTCGCACAAAAATTAGCAGAAATATTGGCGGAGAAAATTGGTCATAAATCCACATTCTTCAAAGAAAACTGTCTGCCAAACACCTGCTATCTCCGAATGAACAGATATCCTCCATGTCCGCTGTCGTCTGAGATTTTCGGTTTGATGCCACATACAGACAGTGATTTCTTAACGATATTAAACCAAGATCATATTGGAGGGCTGCAGTTAGTCAAAGATGGAAGATGGTTTGCTGTAAAACCTAATCAAGAAGCCCTGATCATCAACATTGGAGACTTGTTTCAGGTACATCTACTACTACACATGTTATTACATAATTTTGGGTTAATGGCTTTTTATTGAATTGCATTTTATACTTTTTGAAGTATTTTCATTAGCACTTAGTTTTTTTTTTTGTGTTTCAGACTAAGGTGCGACAGTTATATTTACATAAAAAAATCAAAATTAATAATAATAAATCCTTCAATATTAATTGATATTTATACCCTCGAATTGGGTCGGATTGAAAAATATCCGTTTTCCCTGTGTCTTTTTTCTTTTTTTTATTCCCCTCGGATCGGGTCAGATTGAGTATAAGATGAATTTGTTATTCACAAATTTTTATTGATTATTTAACCGTTTGCACTTAATTACAAATGACAAGGGGATAAGTGCTGATGAAAATACCACATGCATATAAAATTGCAATCCGTCATACCAAAGAGAGCTAAAGTGTAACTAACCTTTTTTTTTTTAAAAAAAAAAGAGAAACTTATTATGCTTTATTTTTTTACTAAATTACGTTTTTAACTTTAAAAATTTCAACGTGTTATTAATTTTCACACGATCATGATTTGATTTATATGTAGGCATGGAGCAACGGCGTGTATAAGAGTGTTGAACATCGGGTTGTGACAAATAAATTAAAGGAACGATTCTCTACTGCCTATTTTCTCTGTCCATCTGGTGAAACTGTGATAAACAGTTGTATTGAGCCATCAGTGTATAGAAGTTTTTGCTTTCGAGAATATAGACAACAAGTACAAGAAGATGTCAAGAGACTAGGTCATAAAGTAGGTCTTCCAAGGTTTCTTGTACAATGACATTGGATTGAATTTTTGTGAAAGTAAAATGTATTTTTTTCTCTTATGTTCTTTGCTAATGTTTCCTTTTAAGGCATATGCTAATAGTAAATTAGGTAGTGAAATTCATTATTATTCTTAGTGATTATTATTAGAATTATTGTGTTTATTTAGTATTAAAGATCAAATTTCGCTAAGTCTTCTTATTATAAGTCTATATAAATTATATTTTTATTGTAACTTTATATTCATAATAAATCCTGGTTTATTTCATCTATTTTTCTTTGATTTTATGTTATTTGACGATCTTAAGAAACATGTCAAAGTAGTCCATGACAAATCTATGAGATTACACATCGAGATTATTAGAAAAAAATGTTTGATATATGAAGTATCATATAGATTATTAATAGTACATTGACTTAAGGTTCGTAAGTACAGAAAGTTACAAAATTTGGAGATAAACATCCAATCTTCTTAGACCAGTAGGCATACAAAATCTAGAGATAGGCATACAAAGTTTAGTTTCCAGTATCGATACTAGTAACCGTTGATCGTTGTATCCTAGAAAACAGACGCTCATTCAAAACATTAAGGTGACGTTTGATATGCGGAATTCGAGATGGGATTGGAATGACCATGGGAATGGTCATTCCATTATCATGTTTGGTATATGGGTTTTAATCTCATTCTCATTACCAAGAATTCTCTAATCCCACAAAATATGGAATTAACCAATATCAAAGTAAATTTGGTATTGGTTAATCCCGATTACATGGGATTAGGTTTTAATCAATAATCGACAAAAAAACGAGACCAAATATTAACCAAATGTTTTAATTGGAATGAAATTTAATTAAATTAACAAATATACCGTTTGAAAATTCAATTAAATTACTATTTTACTATTTGATGTCATTCTAATATCACATGTAATCTCTTTTGTCACTAAACATAGGAATGGTAATTACCATTTGGTAGTGCGTAAATAGGCCGCTACTTTCACTCGCAAGTATATGAGGTCAAGTTTAAGTATAAATCGGGAGAGTTAGGGTTATCGTGTCCACAGAGATTAGTTTTGACTATAATTGAATACAGCGTTTATCATGACCTAATTTTATATAAGCGAAGATAAATTAAATAAAATTAATTATACTAATACTAAGTTAATTAATCTAATTAAATTAAGTATACTGATATTACTATGAGATATTTAGGAAAAATATTGCTTAGGGATTAACTTTTGTTTACAAAAATGTGTTTGGTCTTGTTTTAGTTTACATTAACGGTGTTCGACTTATCCGACAATCTCAATTCGTAAACTCCCTCACCACTTCTCCCGAGTATAAGATAAGGGATATAACGTGACTTCGTGTCAACAAAGAAGTCTCCCTCAACGTCTTAACGACCCTAGGTCACGTGAGTCTCGCCCCAACGTCATTGATTGCACACAATCCAACTCCCTCCCGGGTTATTGGATCGTCGCGTTGTATTTACCCTATCGACAATCTCCGTTCTAAAACTCTCTCGCCATCTCTCCCGCGTGTAAGACAAGAGAATACGCGACTTTGAGTCAACAAAGAAGTCCCCATCAATATCTTAACGACCCTAGGTCACGTGAGTCTTGCCCCAACGTCATTGATAGTCCACAATCCAAACCCCGACCGGGTTATAGAATCGTGGCATTTGTTTATTTTAGTCCGAATCTAGAATTTGTCAAACCCTGTATTCTCGATATGTAAATCTAAGCATAATAAAAAAATAATACGGCAAACACAATCAAAATAACGAAGAACAACTGCTAACCAAACACAAACTTAACAAAACAATACTTTTATAAATATATTTTAATCTCTAAACAAAAACCCGTTTAGCTCATGGCCATATCCAGTTATATGATGAAAACAATGCTAAATATGCTCAACTAACTACTGAAGTTAAGAAATAAAAGAGGAAACAAAAGAAACTTAGTCTAGTCCGTAGATTTGTAGCTAAAAACGCTTTGGAATCGCTTATCCTTTATCGCAACGTGATCTTCTCCTTCAAAATTGGTTGAGCACTCCCAAAACCTCTCAAAATATCGCTCAATATGTTCTAAGGGGTCTCTTGGCCTAATGGAGAGGAGAGGAGAAGAAAATTAGGCTCAAAATATCCTAAAATATTTAAAATAATATCTAAATTGGCACAGAGGTTTTCGCCTAGGAGAAGGAAACTTCGCCTAGGCAAAGTTACTGCAGGTAGGTTGGTTAACTTTCTACCAGATTTCCGCCTAGGTGGTAGAATTTTCCGTCTAGGCCGAAAAACTGCAGGTTTGCATTTTGTTTTGACTGTAACTTCTTCATCCGAACTCCGATTGAGGTGATGCAAAAATCTATGGAAAGCTAAGAAAAATATATACAACTTCCATGTTTTGAGTGTTTCCAAAATCGGATTGAATCATAGTCCAAAATAGCCTTGAAGTTACAGTACCTGTAGCGGCTTTGCACATTTTCGCCCTTTTTCCACCGTTCTTGATCTGATTTGATCGTTTTCGATCTATTTACATACCTTTTTATCTCAAACACCTGATTTAGACAAAAATATATTAAAACGTACTAAACATACTCGAAAACTAATAATGTTCGGATTGGAGATAGATAGGTAGTTTACACCTATCACCATTCTATTCCATTACCTTACTAATTTCAATCCTATTATCATTCCATTTTATTCCAGCGTACCAAACACAACATAAGCATTGTAGCGGGGGTGAAATTACTTTAAGGAGAAATCGTCAAACAATTACCTTAATCTCCTTCCTTCTGGTATTTTGTTTCACTTTTTATTTGCTAATAAAATAATTGTCATCTTCTTGTTTTACATTTAATATTGAAAAAATTACCGGGTAATCCCAACATTAGCGTGGAACTACCGATAAAATTCACATCCATTTTCTTGCACCGAGAACTCCTATACTGGCGATTTCTTGCACCAATGAGTTCTAAATTCGTCATCGGTACATTTTTCGGTGATCGATTTGCCCCTCCGTTATATGCGCAACGAGATTCCATTCTTGAATCACCTAGCATCGCCTTGCCGTCGTGCCAATGCCTTCGCAACTTAGATTCACCGCTATCACTATTGAGATCCAACGTACTCTCGTCGTCGCCGTCCAGATCCGATGTCTTTTCCATCGTCGCCGACGCCTTCCCCACTGTCGTTGTCTAGATTCGGCTTCTCCACCATCTCGCAACTCAAATCCAAGCATTTCAATAGATGTCGTCACCCTCTGTTTCAGTCTAGTGAGATTTTCTTTATTTTTAGAGAGAGAAATAAATGGTGAAGTGGGTATTAAAGCATTTGAGGTTCCTTTTTCGACTATCTACACATTGCACCCCACAATGTTATATGTAACATCCCTTTGAAATATAGTAAGAGAAATATATATATGTGATGATGTGGGTCTATGGTAGTGAGAGAAATTGAATCACTTTTTATTATCAACACATTACATCCTGCAATTTTACATGTAACATCCCATTGAAATATGGTGAGAGAAATGTGAGTGTGTGATAATGTGGGTTTATGATAATGAGAAAAATTAAAAATCGCATTAATGTTACATGTAACATTATCTGAAATATAGATGTTATATGTGTGTTTAAAGTTCATTTTTTGACTATCTCTGCAATGTTACATGTAACATCCTCTTAAAATATAATGAGAGAAATGTGGATATATGATAATATGAGTTTGTGTTAGAGAAAAAAAATTGAATCGCATTAATGTTACATGTAACATTGAAGTGGGTATTAAAACTTTTAGAGTTCATTTTTGACTATTTACACATTGCATCCTGCAATGTTACATATAACATTCTTTTGAAATATTTTGAGTTCTTTTTTTACTATTTACACATTGCACCTTACAATATTACATGTAACATCCTCTTGAAATATAGTGAGAGAAATGTAGGTGTGTGATAATGTCGGTCTGTGTTAGTGAGAAAAATTGGAAATCGAATTAATATTACATGTAACATGTAACATCCTCTAAAATATAGATGTTACATGTGTGTTAGTAAGAGAATTGGAAATCACATTAATGTTACATGTAACATCCTCTAAAATATAGATGTTACATGTAACATCTATATAAAAATATGTTTTGCATGTAATATCAATTGAAAAATATGTTTTTGATATAGATATAATTCTGAAATATGTTTTTGATATAGATGTTACATGTAATGTTACACTCCACCCCGGACACCCGTCATCATGGGGCCGACGTGATGACCACATGACATCTGTATCGGCTTTGCATATTTTTGCCCTTTTTCTACCGTTCTTGATCTGATTTGATCGTTTTCGATCCGTTTACATACATTTTCATCTCAAACACCTGATTTAGACAAAAACACATAAAAACATATTAAAACATACTAAACATAATAAAAAACTAACAACATTCGGATTGAAAATAGATAGGTAATTTACACCTATTACCATTCTATTCCATTACCTTACTAATTTCAATCCTATTATCATTCCATTACATTCTAGCGTACCAAACGCAACATAAGGGTTATAGCGGGGGTGAAATTACTTTAAGGAGAAATCGTCAAACAATTACCTTAATCTCCTTTCTTCTGGTATATTGTTTCACTTTTTATTTGCTAATAAAATAATTGTCTTCTTCTTGTTTTACATTTAATATTGGGAAAATTACCGGGTAATCCCAACATTAGCGTGAAACTACCGATAAAATCCACATCCATTTTCTTGCACCGAGAACTCCAATACTGGCAATTTCTTGCACCAATCATTCCTAAATTCGTCATCTGTACATTTTTTGGTGACCAATTTTCCCCTCCGTTATACGCGCAACGAGATTCCATTCTTGAATCACCGAGCATCGCCTTGTCGTCGTGCCAATGCCTTCGCAACTTAGATTCACCGCTATCACTATCGAGATACGACGCACTCCCGTCGTTGCCGTCCAGATACGATGTCTTTCCCATCGTCGCCAACGCCTTTCCCACTGTCGTTGTCCAGATCCGGCTTTTCCACCACCTCACAACTCAAATCCAAGCATTTCAATGGATGTCGTCACCCTTTGTTTCAGTCTGGTAAGATTTTCTTTATTTTTAGAGAGAGAAATAAATGGTGAAGTGGGTATTACAGCATTTGAGGTTCCTTTTTCGACTATCTACACATTGCACCCCACAATGTTACATGTAACAACCCTTTGAAATATAGTGAGAGAAATGTAGATATGTAATGATGTGGGTCTATGGTAGTGAGAGAAATTGGATAATTTTTTACTATCAACACATTGCATCCTGCAATATTACATGTAACATCCCATTGAAATATAGTGAGAGAAATGTGAGTGTGTGATAATGTGGGTCTATGATAGTGAGAAAAATTGAAAATCGCATTAATATTACATGTAACATTATCTAAAATATAGATGTCATATGTGTGTTTGAAGTTCATTTTTTGACTATCTCTGCAATGTTACATGTAACATCCCCTTAAAATATAATGAGAGAAATGTGGGTATATGATAATATGAGTTTGTGTTAGAGAGAGAAATTGGAATTGCATTAATGTTACATGTAACATTGAAGTGGGTATTAAAACTTTTGGAGTTTATTTTTGACTATTTACACATTGCATCCTGCAATGTTACATATAACATTCTCTTGAAATATTTAGAGTTCTTTTTTTTATTATTTACACATTGTACCCTGCAATGTTACATGTAACATCCTCTTGAAATATAGTGAGGGAAATGTGGGTGTGTGAGAATGTCGGTCTGTGTTAGTGAAAAAAATTGAAAATAGAATTAATATTACATGTAATATCTTCTAAAATATAGATGTTACATGTGTGTTAGTAAGAGAATTGGAAATCACATTAATATTACATGTAACATCCTCTAAAATATATATGTTACATGTAACATTTATATAAAAATATGTTTTCCATGTAATATCAATTGGAAAATATGATTTTGATATAGATGTAACTCTGAAATATGTTTTTGATATAGATGTTACATGTAATGTTACACCCCACCCCGAACACCCGTCATCGTGGGGCCGACGTGATGACCACATGACATCACCTAACCGGCTAACCAACCAAAATTATTAATCATACAAACTATTCATCTGTACAACATATACAAAATTTAATATGATAGAAAATACATTGTCCCAAATAAGAACACCCAAACGAACCCCATAAACTTCTTGATTGATTCACCTCTAACACCCCGCCTCATTATATTTCCTCTCAAATAACTTCAACGCACGACCCACATAACTCTATCTAGCGCCAGTAGGAGACAGACCAACTCCTAACTATTTCACCTGCGAGTGTACTGTCTTCTTAGTAAATACATTTTATAATAATAGAAATTCATTTTACAATATCTAAATGGATCAAGCGTAAGTATATAAACACCACATAACTCGTAAAATCTCTAGTATATAAGCAGTGAAAATAAAGCGATATAGATAAATTCCATTTGAATCCATCTAGTATAAAATCATACCCATCATCATAATAAATAATAAAACACCCAATATAAGTAAAACACCATATCTCAACCACATATCTCAACCCCATACCCACCGGCTAAGCCATAGTGATCGTTTTAATCTCACGATCGGGAGTTGTAACGGTACCGTAACCATCCGTAGGATATGCCTTCCTAGTGAACCTAACTGCGCAGATCACCGCCTACCGGACGTCTCCGGAGGCTATAATATAAATCACCACATAATATCGATCACCAAATATAAATCACCACCTGCCGGACCACCCTCTGGACATGACATAAATTATGGCATAGTCAACTCAATAATATTATCATTAATCACAAAACAATATCCATCTACCAGACCACCCTCCGGAATGACCATAATATAAATCACCACCTCATCAATACCGTAAAAAAAATACCAACGTCCACCTCGTTTTCTCAAAACCAACTTTTGAATCTGAAAATTATATTTTCCCCTTTATATTTTTATGAAAACCAAATATGTTCTATCCTCTTTTGAAACTACTAAATTCAACAAAACTCATTTTTCAACTTTCTTTTAAAACCATCATATTTTAACGAAAAATCCATTTTCGCCAACTCACCCAAAATCCAACGGAAATTATTTTAAATCCTTATTTTCAGAAACCAACACAATTCCCCAAAAAGATTATTTTACCAACTCACTCCAAAAACCTGCTTGATCCATATCATTTTGAAATCATCTAATTTAAATACAATCATTTTTCATCATCATCATCATCATCATATATATATATATATATATATATATATATATATATATATATATATATATATATATATATATATATATATATATATATATATAATTTGACAAGAAGACAGTACACTCACCTCGATATCCGCTTTCGTAAACCTTAACCGACTATCCCCTATCCGAACTCCAGTGCCTGCAAACCTAACGGTGACAGGGCCTAAATTAATATGTTTGTATAAAATAAACTAATCACGTCATGAAATCCTAATCTCCTTAATTTCCTATTTCCCATCTTTTATTACGAAAAATAACTATTCAACTAGTATCGCTTCGTTAAGGTTTACTATATATAAACTTTGTTCTTATAAATGATCTCATTATTTGTTTTTCTATCATTTCGACAACTTCAACGCTAGTAATTAAATTAACAAATCATGAAATTTTAACGAGAAACGTTACCCGCTCCGAATCGGTTGTCGATCTCCTCACGAATTCTTTAATTTTTGCTTACTGCTACCCACTGCCTAAGCGAAATGGCTACCGCCTAGGCGGACTCGCGAAATTTTAGTTCCTGATGTTCCACCGCCTAGGCGAAAACGTCATCGCCTAGGTGGCTGATCGTCTTCCTCTTTGCTCTGTTTTGGGTTTTTTACCCGCCACACTCTCTCTCTCACCTTACCAACTCAACTCCGACACTTACCACCACCAATGGCCCACCCACACACACAATACACACTGTAACGAACACACACACACACACACAGCAGTGCCGATCACGCACGCTACTCACCTGCCCAAACCGAAAATAGAGCATAACACACACACACTTGCACACAGTCGGCAGCGCAGAGCACACCCCCATACAAGACCGAGCAACCACTCCCACACAGGAAACATGCACACATACCAACACACACCACGGCACCCACACAACCGACATCTCTCTCTCTCTCTAACTTTCCACTGCCGGAAATTATCAAAACCCACACCGTCGGCACATACACACACTCGGTCCGTGATCACCTACACACACACACTGAGCACACATAATACACACCCACACGCACACCGCCATCGGAACCCATACACACACACAGCCTCACCAAAACAGAAACAGGAAACATGGGAACACAAACAAAGCAAGCACTCACAACACACACATACATGTAGCACATACACACAACGAAACCCACAAGTCACCGCCGGCGAACCCCACACGATCGGCAACATAACCCACCGGCGAATTTCTCTTCCTCCGTCACTTTCTCTCTCTCTCTTCTCGATTTCTCTTGATCCTTCTCCCTTTCTCTCTTATGAATGTATGTATGTATGTATGTGTGTGTATATATATATATATATATGATGACAAATGAGGGCCGGCCAAGTGGCCCTCATTTCCACCATTCCTATCCATCTATCTATCTATCTATCTATATATATATATATATATATAGAGAGAGAGAGAGAGAGAGAGAGAATTTACACAATCTTCCCCTTTTTTTTTTTTATTTAAAATTTTAATTATACCCATTCTCATTTTTATGTTTTGAAAAATTACAATTTGATCCTTAAAATTTTAATCCACAAAATTAATTTACGCCATCCACCCCAATACTTTCGAAACATTTTAAAACACGACTTTAAATTATACGTATATCAAAGATCGGGGTCTTACATGTAACATTAATTGAAAATATGTTTTTAACATAATTGTTGATTATAGATGTTACATGTAACATCTATTGAAAATATTTATTTGAAATTTATCAATATTAGACAGTACAAATTGTTACATTTGATGTTACATGTAACATCCACGCATAATACGATCTACATGTCCAAAAAATATAATTAGCATATCGTAAAAAAGATGACATTTTACTGATTAATACAGTGTAAAAATATTAATTTTACAACATCAGGAATTATGAAAAAATCTATGTGTTTTGACCTTGGCATTGAAAGTTACACATGAGGAGTATTTTCGTCTCAAAAATAGAAAAAATGACTACTTGGTGCATCGAAAGAATAATGGGTTCAATCTATAATTTTTGACACTTTTCATGACTACTTGGTCACCGTACCTTTAATATTTTATTAATACATTATAATACAAAATTTCAATTATGTCATTTTAAGTAATCTATTAATCTCAAATATTTTTGTGACCATTGATTTTGATCTGTCAATTTTTTTCTCTATAAATAAATAGTTAGTTAATTATATTATTTTAGACCAACAAAATAAAAATAAAAAGAAAAGAAAAGAAATAGGATCTTATGATTATTATCCTGTTAAATTGGGGAGCTTACTGTAATTTCTTTATATTTTTGGGGATAATCACAAACCGTTTCAAATATTGAAAATTGAACAGGAACAACATAATGGCTTTGTCGGCGACCCTAAGCCTCTCAAATCTCCGTCCGACGCCGACCTCATCATCGATTCCTGAATCCAATCCCAATTCCACACCTCCAATCTCTCTCCCCACCATCCGTACGGCATCCGACCCTCCACCGGACCCACAGTCCCGGAAAGTCAAGACGAGTCCCCAGCTCAACCGTTGGTCCAGAGCTCGAACCATACGTTCGGGCCGGAAATTGGACCGGCAAAATCCCCGGACGATTCAGGCTATTGAGATGAACCCGAACCCTCCAGTTGGAACCGAAGAGGGCGATTCGCCGCGCTCTCCTCCGTCGGGTGTGAATGATGGCGACGAAGAGGAAGCGGAGCTTATGGGGGGAAAGGCGATATACATGGTTTCCGACGGCACCGGGTGGACGGCGGAGCACGCCGTGAATGCGGCGCTGGGTCAGTTCGATTATTGCTTGGTCGACCGGATGTGTCCCGTAAATACTCACTTGTTCTCCGGTGTAAGTTTATCTCTTTATCCTCATTTTCTCCGTCAATATTGGTTGACTATATATATATGTGTGTGTATAAATGGCTTGTTTAGGTGGCGTTTGGTTAGTCTTTCCACTTTTTTCATCCCGAGATTGGGATGGTATTAGAATTTTGTTTCCTTCTAGAACATAATCACATTTGATAATGACATATAATCGTATTTGGTAATGACATAATTCCGTGTCTTTCTGGGAATAGAATCACAGTAATTACGTTATTCTAGAATTATTTTTTCAATAATTTTAATTTTTTTTAAATACATCATAATAAATATCAAATTACACTTAATTCAAAAAAATAAACATTAATTAAAAATAGATATCTAAAAATATTGAGATATTAAATATAAACACCGTACATATTTTACAATAAATGTCCAATTTGATTAAATATAATTTTTGGCGACAACAATACAATTGTATAGTGAAATCCTTGTCGAATGTGACAAATAGTGTTTTGTAGTCAATAATTTACCGTTCAATAGCAAATATTTTGGAGAAAAATACATATATACTAAAATTATTACCTTATTTATATTTGTGTATGTTTTCAAAACTAAAGCCATGAACAATCAATATACGATAAATAAATAAAAAAACATAAGTAATTTATATCTCAAATTATATAACTATACTAAAAACAATCATGATAAGGGGAAAAGGGAAAAAACAATTCTTCTTATGAGCCTAACAAAAGTTGAACAAGGGACCACATTAACAATTTATTTAATTCCCACCTTGTTCTTTTTTGAGATTAGTTTTTTAGGACTGAAATCAATTTTTTTTGTTTCTCACTTCCTTAAAGATTTCAAGAATCAATCCCAAAATTTTAGGATGGGATGTGAATAGAAATGGGTTTGCCAAACGTGTTCCCAAACATTAATTCCAAAAATTTGGGGATGGGATTGGTTAGTGTTTCCATTCCAACCCAACTTAACTCAACCCAAATGTGTTTGACAACACAAAACTCAACCTAATCCAATCCAACTTAAAAAATGAGAATTTATTCTCAAAATCTTAAGGAAATGAGAAATAAAAAAAACTTATTTTTTTTTGTGCCCAAAAAATTGAACCCAGCTTTAGGGACACGCTGGGAATTATTTTACATGTTAATGAGACTTGCTCTTCAATCCCACACATTCTCTTTTTCTTTTCTTTTATCATTTTCGTTGTTATGCTTTTGAGTCGCCACTGCCATCGTCCTGGCCAACACTATCTTCGTCGACTGGTTCCTCCTCGCCGTTGTGGTCCATTCACGACCGTCGACTGGCCATTGTCGTCTTCGTTGAAGCTCACCGTCGTCGTGCGATTACTCACCAAGCCGGCCATCGTCGTGATTTCGATTGCTCACCAAGCCGGCCATCGTCGTCTTCGTCGAAGCTCAGATTTAGGGTTCGATTTGTTCCCAGATTTTGATTTCGTTACTTGATTTAGGTTCGCTATGGTTCTTGAATCAATTTCGATTTTCGATTACTATTTGGATTTTGATTTCGATTTTCGAAATCGATTTCATCACGAAATCGATTTTGATTTTTGATTTCGATTTCATTGTTCAAATTGATTTAGGGTTTGGTTCTTGATTTTGGTTTAGGTTTGGTTCTTGATTTTGGGGTTTGGTTGAAATTGATTTTCGATTTCGATTTTGATTTCATTGCTCAAATTGATTTAGGGTTTGATTCTTGATTTTGGTTTAGGGTTGGTTGAATTTGGGGGTTTGATTGAATTTCATGAAATTAATTCTAGAATTGGTTCTTGATTTTGAGATTTTGGTTGAATTTGGGATTTGGTTGAATCAATTCTAGGGTTGGTTCATAAAATTCAATTCTAGGATAATACTGTTACCAAACGTGATTCTGTTCTTAGTAAAAAAAAAAAAATTGTCGTTATCAAACGCAATTCTGTTCCCAGTAGGAAACAGAATTCTCAACCCAACTCAATCCCACCCATCCTAGTTGGGTTGAGAAAAGTGGGAACACTAACTAAACGCCACCTAACCAAACGGGGCCTTAGTGTTTCTCTAGGAAGCACGGACACTCTGCCGGGAGTAGAGTGTCGGACACCGACACGCCACCGACACGTGTTGGACCGTGTTAATATTTTATATTTTTTTTCTTAATTTCCGACACGGTTCCGACACGTGAGGGAGCCGTGTCGGACACTTCACAAGGACGTGTCGAAGTCTAGGGCCGATTCATACTGGGGCGCCTTAGCGTGTCGGCCGTTACAGACAATAGTTCAAAAACTTACCATTTTGCAGTCGCAGTTCGTCGAAATTGAGAAATCCGTCGCTGAACATGACTCTTGCCGTCGCAGTCGTAGGCTCGCAGCTCTTCGCTGTTACAGTCGCTCCTGCCCCATTGGCGCTCTCTCTCTCTCTCTATCTCTATCTGATTTGGGTATCGTTTAGATTTTGGAAGGGTTGATAATTAGGGTTGGGATATGTGGAAAAAGGAAGGAGGTAGACAACTAATATTGGGGAACAAACGCAGGGCTCGAGAATGACAAACAGTCCCCCCCCCCCCCCCCCCCCCCCGATTTCTGTTTCTGTTGTTGTCCCAGTTGAGTCTCCAATTACCACTTTTTAACTTTTTTTTAATGATAAATTATCTCAGAGAACACTTCTAATTTTCCTAAAACAGTTTCATGAATCAGATGCTGCTGTTATAATTAAGCAGTTTTTATGTGCATAAAGCACATGAATATTCTATTAATAAATCGGGACGAATTTTAAAAAAATGTCTTTTGATCAATGGCCTCGATTGATCTGGGATGAATGGATGGCTGGGATAAGGAGAGAAATGTTTTTAGGAAAAAAAAATTGGGGACTAAGAATTTCACACTCACATTCAAATCAGTTTAGCATTTTATACCTTTTAAGTTTTACTTTATTAGATAATTTTTTACTATTAACTATTTTTTTATGTTATAAATTTGAAAATCGAGATAGCATCTTAAGGAACCAGTAATCCTTGTGGTCTATTAATAAATCAGTTTTTTTTTTTTTTTTTTTTCTTTTTCTAAATGTGTTTTCATTAATGGTTTGAATTAATTGGAGGGGTTTAGATGAGTTGATAAAATATTTAAGAGAGAAAAATTTCGATCCAAAAATTTCGCACTCTTGCTCTCGAAGCGTTTGAGTTAAATTATATTTTGTAGCCTTTAAGTTTCGCATATATATTTTATTATCTAATTTTTTTATTATTAATTACTTTTTTACCCTTAAATATTTGAAAATCAGTATAGTGACTTTAGGCATGGGGAATCCGTAGTATATGCTGAATTAGGCTTCCTTTGGATTTGATAGAAGGGAAAAGAAAAGAAAATGGTTTCTTTCTTCCCATTTCTACTGTTTGGTAAGTTTAATTGTGAGAGAAATGGGGAGAAGAGAAGGGGAGAGAAAATTTTATCTTTCTTTCAATCTTGTTTGAGATTTTGGTAATCTCATTAAGAGGAAATAAGGGTTAGTGTAATTATTCTAGTGAAATGACTATTATGCCCTCTTTTCTAAGAAAGAAAAAAAAAAGAGCTTAAAGGACTTTTTTGTCATTATATTCATTCTCTCTCCAAATTGCCCCTGTCCGGAGGAGAATCTCTTCTTTCCTCCTTAAACTTACCAAGCAAGAAAAATGAGGAGAAAACTAATCTATTTCTCTCGATCCGAACGGACCCTTAATGAGATTTTCATTCCTCTTAATCCAAACACGTTTTGTTAATAAAATTATATGGTCAGATTGATGATGAGATTTTCTTCTCTTATTTTCATTCCTCTTAATCCAAACACATTTTGTTAATAAAATTATATGGTCAGATTGATGATGTGGAGCGGTTGATGGAGATAGTGAAACAAGCAGCGAAAGAAGGAGCGATGCTAGTATACACGCTAGCCGATTCCTCCATGGCCGAATCTGCCAAACAGGCCTGCAAACTGTGGGCCGTACCCTCCACCGATATATTGGGCCCCATCACCGAGTCCATTGCCTCCCACCTTGGCGTATCCCCTTCGGGCCTCCCCCGGTGGGCCCCGGGCCGCCCCCGGGCCCTCAACGACGATTACTTCAAGCGGATCGAGGCTATCGAATTCACCATCAAGCAGGACGATGGGGCCTTGCCACAAAATTTGGACAAGGCCGATATCGTTCTTACAGGCGTTTCTCGGACAGGGAAAACGCCGTTGTCGATTTATTTGTCGCAGAAGGGGTATAAGGTGGCAAACGTGCCGATCGTTATGGGTGTTGGCGTTCCAAAAACATTATTCGAGGTGGACCCACAAAAGGTTTTTGGCTTGACGATAAACCCGCTCGTGCTTCAAACGATTCGAAGGGCGAGGGCAAAGGCATTAGGGTTTGGTCAAGATGTGAGAAGCAATTATTCGGAGATGGAGTACGTAAAGGAGGAGTTGGAATTCGCCCGTAAAATATTTGCACAAAATCCGGTTTGGCCCGTCATTGGTGAGTGCTTTCGTTTTTTAGGTAGCGTTTGGGAGCATGGAAATGAACACGTGTAAATTCTCTTGTGAATCCGGTTTCAGGATTCCAAAATCCGTGCAGCCAAACACTATTGGGCTTTAAATTTCATGGAAAATAATAAAATTGGAGATGATTAAGGTGATAATGAGAGTTTATGATCCTGAATTGGAATTCGAAATGAACGCATGAAAATATTTAAATTTTTACATGTGTTTATTTTTGAATCCCGATGAAGGTCAACCGGTGCAATCAAACCCAATTTGGGTTTCTAAATTGCCGGAAATCATAAAATTGACGATGATTAAGGTGGTAATGAAAGTTTATGGTCCTTAATTGATCATTTATTTTTTTATGGGGCGCAGAAGTGACGGGGAAAGCAATCGAAGAAACGGCCGCCATTGTCTTGCGGCTCTTCCATGATCGAAAGAACAAGTGCGACATGCCGAGAATTTCAAAGCGATATTAGATTGTAAAAAAGTACGTTTTTTTCCTGTTTGTTTTTATTTTCCGACTTTTGAATTTTTGAATCTTGTTTATAGTTTAATCGAATATTATTTTGTCTCTTTTGACGGTAGCGTTGTTTAATGTCAAAAAAAAAAAAGTGTAAATAATTAATCATGTTATTATGTCGTATTTGTTTTTTTTTTTTTTCAAAAATAAAAATAGAAGCTTCTAGATTAGTCCTTTTTGTGCTCTCGTCGGTTGTAGGTGTGAAAGTACCCTTTTACCCTTCCATTCTAAAGATTGATGCATTTAAATAACGTGTTTTGAAGTTTCATTCATGGGTTTGGTTGGAATTTTCTTTTTTGAATTTAAGACATGTACATGAACTAATTAATATTAGGTTTAAGTATATTTTGTCTATCTTATGGTTTGACCGAATTGCATTTTACAGTCTTATGGTATTTTCGTAAGCATTTACCCCTCCTGTAGTTCAAATTAAAAATTTAACGGTTATATTTTCCGTTCTCAAAAAGTCAAAATTAATAAATTATTTAAAATTAATTAGCATTTATACCTCAAGATCGGGCCAGATCAGATAATATCTGTTTGTCTTTTTTTCTCTTCCCTTTCTTTCCCCCTAGTTGGGTTGGGTATAAGAGTAAATTTTTCATTTTACAAAATTCTGTTAATTCTTTAACTGTTGTACTTAAATCCGAATTAGTAAGTGATGACGCAAATACCAGAAAAGCATAAAGTGTAATTTGATGGAACCACGGAGGAATAAAGTGACATTAACCCTTAATAAAATTCATGAGCATTCTCTTACTGTCTTACATGCCTTAGTGTCCCCCCTTCCCATAACAAGGAATATTCCATGAAAAATCAGTTTTTTAAGGGGTTTTTGTGAACAACAAATAAAATTAAGATTTTAGTTCATGCTGTTCACGTGTTATAGTAATTTTTCTAAAAATCTAAAATTACTACAATTTTTTACATGCTGTAATTTTTTCATGTAAAAAATTGTAGTAATTTTTATAGCATACATTGACTTTTGGACTTTTGAGAGTAACATTGAATTTTTGGAAAAATTTGAGTAGCGTGTGAACTATATAGAATAAAATTTTAATTTCATGAACTGTTGAACAAAAAAAAAACCTGTTTTTTTTTACCCAATTCAGATTATTGTCACATAAAAAAAAAAAAAAAATCAAAATATTTCAGATTTCCACTACCCAAAGGAGGAAAAAAAGAGAGGTTATTTTCTGCTCTTCCAGTAAGCTTGTGGAGATTCCTTGTTCTTGTCGTTGTGTTCAAAACCCTTGTCTTCATCTGTGTTAGATCAGATTACTACATATTTAATCTAAGAAATCAGCCTTAAAAACTGCTAAACTTAATATTATCTTCTTTTTTTTTTTTAATAACTTTTCTGCTGTGAATTCTGAAAAAAAATAAAAAAAAAAAAAAATAAAAAAATCTATGAACATCAGGGCAGTTCTACCAAGTTGCTGCATTTTCATCCATACTGCTCTGCTTGCTGATGGAAAGTGTGAGGTATATCAGTAGTATAGTCCCCATGCTTGATCTGTTCAAAAATTAAGCACAATATTTTTTAGGCCTGTTGGTAATCTTTTTTTGTCCCTAAAGTATGAATGAGTGTTTACGTGGATCCTGAGATTGTCAAATTGAATATTTTTCCACTTTTAAATTCTTGCAAATTGAAAATGTTAATGATTTTAGACGAAAAATGGTTTGTGCTCCATATGTGATCGGGGATGTTTTTGTCATTTTATCACTTCACTAAACCTGTGACGTTTTTTTTTCTAACAACAATTCAGACTTCCCTCATTCTTGAGATGAAATGTTGTCAGGGAAATGTTAGGGAAAAAAACGTAGTAGGTTTAATGGAGTGATGAAATGATGACAATATCTCTACTAGAAGGCCACGTGTTGAGCGACAGTATAATTTCCATCCAAAATCATCGACTACACTTTTAATAATGGGCGCAACTATTCCAGCCAAGTTCTATTGATCATGTCCCCTTCCTTGATATATGACCAACAAGCAACGGCATGAAAGCCCTAAGGCTAACGCGCAGGTAGCTAACAACGATTATAGTGGATCCGGGCCATATGTATTGAAACGCTAGTTTTAAAACTCCAAGTTATGAACTTACAAAGTGGCGAAGAACATGAGGACTCTTCTGGGATTAATAGCCCACCGGGAGGAGGAGGACCGGCGGAAACTGAATCTCCTGCCTCCAAGTTTGCCTTCGGCCATGGCGGCTGCTGTGGTGGTGCTGCCACCTGCAGTGGTGACGATGGTGATCTGGTGGTGGAGCTGTGGGTTGATGGGGGCCCCATTAGCAGTGACTACCATGAGCTTTTCAGGCGTGCTACCACTACCACCATCCAAAGAAGCTGCACATTTTTAATAATAGCCACCCCATGCACCAAAAAAAAAAAACATTTTATTAGTTGAATTCCACATGCCACATGATCCAATTTTCAAAAGAAATTGCATGTGCTTCCCAGTAGTGATGGGAACAAAAAGAATGGCAATATATATATATATATATAAACTTTTTGTCATCTACCATTATAAACACAGCTTTTTGCTTCCTTCTGTGGATATCAAATGATCAAATAGATTCTGAGTTTGTGTTTAAAAATAGTGGAAATCAACTATTTCATTGTGTGGTTCGCCACCCCGAGAAAGAGTTCAGTGCATGAATGTCAAGCGCACCGAAGAGAATCTCTATCTATCACGTTATGCATTAAAACGTTTTGAGTACAGAATTCAGTAACAAAAGTTTTTTTTTCTTCCTAGAATGTACAAAAAAATGTAATAGTTAATCCTTTCCAAATGACAAGCTAATTTTCGAAAACACTGAAATGATTTCCATACAATAATATAACAGAGTTTAGAGATGACCAGATAACTCTAGGTTAAAGAAGACTCAAATAAACTATGTGAAATTCAACAAATCCATTAGTTAGCAACTCTTAGGTAATGTTTGGTAGCACGAAATTCATAGTTTTTTCATAACTTTTCGAAAAAAAAACTCCCTAACAAAGTTTCGGAATGATCAGAAAGATTAAGGATAGATTAAAAAAAATTCGAAACATCAGTTTTACTACTATTTTCACAGATTCCAACATAAAATCCTTTGATTATAAGCAAATTTGAGTTTGAAAATTTTAATTTTAGGAAACCAAACACTACCTTAATGAAATCAAATAATTAGAGCATTAATGTCAACCACATAGGACATTGTCCAACTAATACAAAAATATATACAGACATGCATATGTATTATATATTGTAATGGAAGATTATTTGATGAACTAATGAGAAGGTAACTCACCCACCCACCTACTCTAGATGTGAGCTAGCTAAGTCCAGGTTGTTAGTGACAATTTATTTATCTAATTTTTATTATTTTTTATTTTTTTAATCATTTTTTCATAGGTACGTGGCGCAAATCGCGCCATGCTAAAAAAAGATGTCTCAAAAATGGTTTTTCACACTTCATACCCCTAAAGTTTGACGATTATTTCATTTTGATCCTCATGGTTGCAATTTGAATACACAACATCCTTAAATTCCGTAGCCATCCCACTACAATGCAAATGAGTAACTCCATCATAATTTTGGACGGCAAACGGACAACTAATGTGCACCCAAGTGTTTTTAAAGGGGATTTTATTTCTTAGTATTTGGAAGGAAAGAATCAAACTGGAATTGTCCATAAAATCTCTTAAAAACAATTAGGTGCACGAAATGTGACTGTTTTTCATTCAAAATTGTAATGGGGATAATGACTTGAACTGTAGTGGGATGATTAAGAAAATTTAAGGTGTTACATGTTTAGATTTTGGCCAAACGTGAGGGGTACAAAGTGTAAAAAACCTAGAAAATAGATTAAATTCATTGCATCTTCAAAATACTGTAATTGCATTATTACCCTATTTTTTTTTTTTTTGTTGACAATATCATTCCTATGATCAAATAAACTGTATGCTATTTATTGTAATGATATAAATATGAAGGTTGACTATAATCAATACATGAAGGTGTAGATTGTAGAAGATAAAATAAATATTAAAATTTATTTATGATGAATATATTATTGAAAAAATATAATAAATAATTATAAGGCACATGGAAGGGTTAAAACCTAACAAAATTATAAATTAAATTTGCCTATTTTTTAAAATTTATTTACATTATTGAGTATGTTGCATAATAATAATAAAAAAAAGTATTTAATTAGGATGTGGGAAAAAAAAAAACTCAAAAATGAAAGTATTTAATTGGGTATTTTTTAAATAAAATTCTAAAAAAATTAAAATTAAATCCCACAATTTCATTCTAAACTTTAAAAGTAAAAATATATATTTTTTATTTTCAAATTTATGTTTCAAAAATATGTATAAACAAAAGGTATAAATTGGAATCTACTAGATTTTTTAAAATATCTTTTCTTCGAGGTTTGAGTTGATCAGAAAAGAATATCTCACTCAAAATTTTCACTCCCCTATTCACAAACCACTTGTGTTTAATTATATTTTATATTCACATATACTTTATTAACTACATTTTTTTATACTCTTTACTCGCGCCCCCCCCCCCCCCATTTTATTTTTTTTTTTTTTTTTTTTTTTTTTTTTTTTTTTACTCATAAATTTGAAAATCGATATATTGAGTTCGAGAAACTCTAGTTTTTCAAAAATCTCAAAATTCAGCTTTGTAATCTTGGGCAAGTGTAATTAGAAACGTTCACTTATACAAATTATATATATATATCAAATTATACATGAAATTTAACTTTTTTTCTATCAAATTATTTCGTATGATTGTGAGAATAGACTATTTTGTCTCGTAATTTGTAAACTTTTATTGGACTAAAAATAGGAAAAAAATCCATTTACTAGGGTATAGAAATTGATACCTTTTGGAATAGTAGTAGTTGCAGTATCGAACCCCCCTGTCTCTTTATCTTCCCCTGTATTTGATTTCATCTTCTTCTCTCCTCTGTATGATCCTTTTCTTGTTAAGCTTCTCTGCAACTAATTTTCTCCCAAAAATCAAAACCAAAAAAATCAAATTTATTGAATAAAAACTAATCATCCATAGAGAGAGAAAGTTTGAGAGAGAGAGAGAGATATTACAGTGATTCTTGGAGATTCCATGTCTACAACAAAGCTTTCTGAAACAGAGATCTTCTGATTACCCATTTCTCTCTCTTCTCTGTTTTCACGGACTGGGTTCGAATTCTCAGAATCCGCAGCCTCCTGTATGTGGATATATATATATATATATATATATATATATATATATATATATATATATATAATGGAAAAAAGATGGGTTTTTAATAATTAAAAAAAAAGAGATGAAATATTGGATGAAACAGTTACATAGAGAAGAAAATTGAGGTGGGCGATGAAAATAATTGGACGAGAAAAACGAGGCTTACCCACCTTCTGATTTTCCGTCATCTTCCCCAGGAAAAAGAACCGAAAGAAGGGAAGAAGTCTAGCGTAATTCCGACGTTAAGAGAGAGAGAGGAGAGAGAAAGAAGAGAGAGAGAGGACTTGTTCGGAGTTAGGTTTTTCCGGCGATTGCGTGCCAAAACGGGCAATTTTTGTCAACCGCCTGATCACTTGGAAAGGAAAAAAGAAATCCTCATTAGTCAATGCTATTCCTCTGTCTTCATCCTCTGCATCTGTTAATCATCCCCTGTTTTTTCCACCATATATGTACATACATACATATATATATATAGAGAGAGAGAGAGAGGAGACAAATGGGTATGTGATGAAAGAAGAAATCAAATATGTTTTGTCTCTTGCAGTTGGTAGGTTTTTGGAGTATATAATGGAACTTTGGAGTTGTTAAACTATCATTTTTAGGATTAATAAAAAAATTAAATAAATATTTAAAATTAAATTTTGGATAGGGGTTGTTTGGGTCTATGATAAAATCATGTTGAAAACTCTAAACCCCCCCTTTCCAATTATTTCAAATACACCAATATTTTACCCCGTGTAAGGGATTTATAGGAGGAATTTCATTTAGTTGAGAGATTTTAAAATCTTTTTCTAATAAATTCCTTATTTGCATGTGTCTGGAATTTAAGAAAGAGAGATTTGTCAAATTTTTTGGAGAGTGAAATTAAGAATTTGAAAATAATTTTGGAAGAGGCTGAATTTGTCAAATCCTCTCTTCTTCTCTTCAACGATCTTCTTCTTCCAGTGGCCGATTACTTGGTCTTCTTCTTCTTCTTCTTCCAGATAGGGATTTGTCTTCTTCTTCCTCAACGATCTCCGTCGTCGTCTTCTTCCTCAATGATCTCCGTCTCCGTTGTCTCTTCTTTGTCGTGTTCGCCGAAATCCAGTTTGTCGCCAATTACTTCGTTGTCTTCGTCGTCTCTTGTTCGTCGCATTTGTTCGTTCGTTCCGAAATCGGGCCCGAAATCGATTCGAATATGTTCTTCGATTTCAAAAACGAAATCGATTTCGAATATGTTGTTGGATACTTGGATTTCTATCTCTAATAAAAATTATCAGAATAATTCAATTCAAACAATTATCCAAACAACGGATTTGTGAAATGAAGGGATTTCAAAATTCAGGATTTTGAAATCTCTTCATTTTACAAATCTCTTACCCAAACGCAACCTTAAGGAATTATATATTTTCTTTTATTATATTTCTAATTCCGTCAAATTTAAAACGTTGCTAATAATTTTGGATGAATAATGAGTTGTGGTCAGAATGTGACTATCTAATAAGATATTTTGTTATTTTATCAATATGTTAAACTGAAGAAATTTTACTTTAATCTTTCCTTGACAACGATTCATCATAAAGAATAAGTGTTAAAAAGTTAAATTGTTATAAAGAGAAAAAGTCTTAAATTTAATTAAGTGATAAAATGAGAAAAATATACTCATTAGAAGATCACGTATTGAGCACAACTCAGGTCCTGTTTGGTAATTGTTTCCGTTCTTTGATTTTTGTTCTCACTCTCAAAATTTTTAAATTAATGTATAGAAACGCATTTGATAAATATGTTTCTATTTCCAAAATTTTAGAAGTAATTTGGGTGCATCTCCTAAATTCCTTAAAATTCTAAAAAATAACAAAAAATGTTTGTTTCTATTCACTCCCATAAAAATATACTCATCACCAGCCAGCCAGGCACCACCACTCCGCCAACCACCACACCCACGGACCAGTGACCGCCATACATTTAAAGAAAAAAAAGAACAGATCTTGGAACCAAATATATATTTTTTTCCTTCGTTCTCACAAATTAAAAGAAGCAATTTTAGGACAACGATCATTACCAAATATGTTCATATTCTCATAATATTCCAGACGAAAATAAAATTCTCATTCTATTTTATTAGAGGTAGAAATAAAAAAACAGAAACACTAACTAAATGCCACCTAAAGAACCAAATGTACAATTTTGCAAACCATAGGGTCTACATGGACATTCATCCCATATTTGAGGGACCAAAATTGTAATTTTACCTTTTTAAGATTTTATGCATTACAAAAGTAAAATAGGTGTTCATTTGTAAAAGAAGTATAATCTGGGGGCGATAAGTGTAATTAAATGCTATACGCAAGAGTGGGTACTTTTGGCGGCGAATGCGATAATGACAAAGGAAGAAAGGGTTTTTATTCTAATACTTTATTTATTGCTGGGTATATCCACGTGGGCCACCACCTCGCGTGCACTACTTTGTAGTTTGTACACACAGGCATCGTAGGTGGACAATGACGTGCTTCTTTTTCATTGGATCATAACAGCGCATGCAATAGGATTGCCCCACGTAAGCATTTCATATATATATATATATATATATTTTATTTTTTATTTTTTATTTTTTTTTTTAAATAATTTTTTGAAAAATTATTTTTAAAAAGAATATCAATAGCTAAATGATGGTGGGCAATATCGGTTAGCCATAGACTCCCAGTTACTGGACTTTGCTGGATCAAAATAGGACCGTCTCCATTCACCTGCCAGTAGCAGAGGGAGTTCAATTCCCGTCAAAAGAAAAGAATGGAGTTCTTTGGTGAAAACCCGGGTTCGGTCAGTCCTCCATTTATTCGACCGGAGGTGTGGAGATCGGATATAGCTGGTTTTCCGCGAAATCTATTTCAGTAGAGCGTATGATGTCGATGGCCCGAAGTAGAGCACTCATTAGGGGTGGATTTTTTTTTAAAAAAATTAATTTTATATAAATTCCTCTTGAATAATAAAATTATTTAATAATACGTAAAAAAATAAATAAAATAAAAATAAATAAATTTAGAACCTCCCTTCATAAATTTTCTGAATTGTCAATAAAAATCCAACTATTAAAAAAAAGTCAAATTTGGGTTGCATCTATTTCTGTTATTTTTCGATAGAAAATGTTAAAAAAAAAATATATTTTTATCTTGATTTAAAAAAAAAAAAATTATTTAGATAATTGTCCTCATCCATGTTTGTCCAGGTGTTCAAAAGAATTCACCTCCTAACCCCATACTATTTTTGATAAGGTCACACATTATAATTATTGAGAATTAAACATGTATAAAGGAGGCATACAAAGAGCTCTAACCCCATAATCAGACACATGATTACCTACTCCAGTAGCTATACGTTTCTCTAAATTCTATACTCCTCTATCGACACCATCAATGTGTTATTTTTTAAACAGGATTGACTCTGAAATTATTGTAACATCTTATGCAGTCTACTGGCTTAATAACTTTTAGACTGAGCCCTAAAATGTTAAACCCAAGATACTATATATTAAATAGTATTTTTTAATATTTACTTTCGAGGTGGTATCTGAGTTATATAAGACTGGTGACTAAAAATCCTTAATAATTATGTTGGTAGTGAAAATTAAAGTACATATTGATCCGCTTCAAGTGATTGTGGTGCATGCCACTTCATCAACAACATAATCATAATAAATCTCTACTTTCATGCCTCTTATCTATGAGATAGAGAGAGAGAGGGGGGGGGGGGGGTTGGAGATTTGATCATATATATATATATATCTCATGACTCATCATACTATACATTTTTGGTCGGTTTGTTTCTTACCACAAAGGCTTCCACTCAAGTTTGGTGTTCCTGTCCAATGGGCAATGGACACGTATGTATAGACCACCACTTCTCTCCACTTGATTTCTTGCAATTTACGTGAGAGAGAGAGATGGGCAATGGGAAGTGGCTTTTGGAAGGTGTATAAATTAACCAAAGTCCGAGTTCAATTTTTTTCTCGTAGTATAAATTGAAAATTGTATATATCTCATCATTCTCTCGTAATCAAATCATGCATAAAAAATAAAAATTGAAAGTTGTATTGAAGAGCGGATGTTAAATTCCTATCTCACATGTATCATTTGAGAGTTCTCAAATGAGTGTATAAATCATATAATTTTAAATTATAATATTCTAACATCTTAAAAAAATATATTTTTTAAACACAACTTTAGTTATTTAAAGGAATTATTTATTTAAATATTTTTTTTAATAATTTAGAGAAGACTTACGTAAAATTTGAAAAATTAATTATTGTTTTTTTAAAATAATTTAGAGATTTTTTTATTTTATTTTAACTTCAATTCTCCCTCCGCCACTAATCATATTTTGTATTATCAATTATATTTATTAAAGTAAAGATAAAGAAAAAAAGTGTGTGTATATATATATACACTAATAAATAAAGAGAAAGTTCAACATATAGCTTAGAAAGTTCTTTTGGGATAAAGTAAAGTAAATATTAAATTTATTTTAAACAAAGGACATATGTATATATATTAATTAGCTTTCAATATTATTACTTTTAAAAAAGAAAAAGAACAATAAAAAAAAAATTCAAGTGTCCCATCAAGTCATTCATCTTCCCACATTCCTTAATTTTGTTTACATTCTATTTAATTTATATCATATTGAGATCTCCAAATATCTAAAATTTTGGCTTGGTTTTATTGCTTTAAGCTAGGGAAACCCAACAAAGAACTTTTGCAACTAGTGGTCCTTAGAGAACACCAATATAGACTTTTTGTGCCCTTCCTCTCAAGGAACATAAATTATAGGTATTGGATGTTTTTTTCAATGATTTATAGTATATCTTTTTAATGAGAAGTCTAAAGTTCAAAACTTTCTATTTAAACCGTTTGTTAAAAAAAAAAAAAGAGGACACCGCCGCCTTCTTTTTGTTTTAATAAATCCAATTTTTGAAATATAAAATAATTTTTTTTTGTCACATTTTAGAAAATATTATTTGGACACCATTGGGATGGGCTTTATGGTACACAAACTTATACATCCACCTCTTGGGGGTGATGGGCTCAAAAGGGCAAGCATCCACTCTTCATTGGGCTTTTAGAGGTTGTGGAACAAAGGATTTGAACCAATTTTGGAGGCTGTTTTTTTTTTTTTGAAGTTTTAGTATTTAAGATGTTCAAAATTATTGTAATATTATTTGTACGAAGATTCCTATTAAGTGTCACAGGTCGAGTATTTTGAGGTTGAAAAAATAGACCGTGCGATACTAACTAAAATTTGAATCTAGGAACAAATCTAGTAATCAGAATAATGGAAGAAACAATACTTAAAAATAACAAAGAAAAAACAAAGTACAAACTCTCACAGAAGATAAACTCAAACTGACGACAGGACTAATCTAGTGATGTCTCTTCTAATGAGTTTGGCCTATATACCCGGCACGGCCGGATGGAGAGGTCCGCGCTAGCAGGTGGTATGATAAGTTAGCAGGTAAGCGCTTGGTTCCATTTAAAAGTTGTTTATCGATACCAGAAAGTCTGTCATGAACCGGTAGCAGGAAGTTTATTTCGCTTTCTCCTTTTGGCTTTTGGACGGCCACTCTCTTAGACAGTTCCCCCTAGCTTCCAAGTCAAGGTCCACAACTGACAGCTTTCGTTGGCCTGCAGGGAGTCGTTTCTTAACTTCAATCCGCTAAGATCTTGGGCGAGCCCTAACAGAGAGGCTTTCTCATTCAGCTACATTAGCTAGAAAGTAGAGTTGGCATTAGCATTTTCTTTCGGAGGGAAGTGGAAGAACAACTTATGCAAACAGGTTAGTGAGAGTACAATTATAATTACAACAATAATACTGAAAAGCTACAAGATGCGAAAGGTTTTTGATGACATGCTCTTCCACAAAGTACTTTTAAGTGAAAATATGAAAGTGAACCAAAAACACCATTATGCTCAAGTAGGCATATAACGAGATCTTTTTACAAGAAGTAATGAAAAGAATCCAAACTAGTCAAGGAAAAAACATGTTACAGGCAAGCGGCCACATACGAGAAAAAATATTGGACAAGTTTAGACCATGACATTAAGCAAACGCCCATCTCATAATTTGCAAATTGACTCTGCAGAAATTTCAGTAATTTTTTCAAACATCCAGTGATTTTCATGTATTAGAGTGATTTTGAACTTTTAATAAAATTACTGAAAAATATTACAATAATTTTCATGTGATATTGTGATTTTGAACTTCTGATCGAATCACTAAACTTCTGACAAAATATTATAAACGAGTGAACTGCATGGACAAAAAAATTTAATTTGTGGTCGGTTGACCAAGAACTCCAATTGTACAAAGTAGCGGGACTTAATCAATACAAGTGCCAAAATACATGGACTTGTATGATAAATATGTAGCATATTTTACATGACCAATTGATGAGTTATTCTTTTCTCTCCCCATGCACAAAGGCTTAAAAATTCCTCTGACTTTCCTTTGTGCACCGGCCACCTTTTTCTTCATTCCCCATTACATACATATAAAAACAACAATACTCCCAATATAATTTCTGTTCATAAAAAACCTTCAACTTTCCGTCGCCGGAAAAAATGGATTCTCCGACCCGGCTACCCATTTACGGCCCACCCGACAACACCCGACCCATGAAACGCCACCACACGGCCCGGTATTACGTCCACCGGGTCAAAGAGAGCCTCACGACCCGGGTCTCAAAACTGGTATGCTCCATATTTTTAACCTTTCTTTTCATTGTAGGCACCATCTCCTTCATCCTGTGGCTGAGCTTGCGCCCTCACCGTCCTCATTTCTTCATCCACGAGTTCTCGGTTCCGGGTTTGGGTCAAGAAAACGGGTACGAAAATGCCCAGATAACGTTCAACGTTACGACCCGGAATGCCAACCTAAACATGGGGATTTACTACGATGCGATGCAGGTCACGGTATACTATGAGGATCAGAGTATTGGCGGGGCCACCTTGTTGTTTCCTTTTTATCAGCAGCCGAAGAATACTACGGTGCTTTTCGGTACACTGAGCGGGCCAATGTTGACATTGCATCGGGACCGTTGGATGCAGATCATGGCCGATCGATCAAGAGGAACTGTGATTTTTCGACTTGAATTGACGTCTGTGATTCGATTTAAGGTGTCCACGTGGAATAGCAAGCATCATCGGGCGCACGCCAACTGTGCGATTGGTGTGGGCCCAGACGGATTGCTATTGCCGACTTACATGGATAAGAGATGCCCGGTTTATTTCACATAATAAATTGTGTAAATTTAAATTCTCTTATTATTATTATTTTTTAATTTATTGTATTTTTTTGGGCAATTGTATGGTTGAATTGTTGCTTTAAGTAAACAAATTTCCGAGGTTGAAATAGAATTTTACTATATTTTAGTCCTTGCAAAAGTAAAAATGGAAAAAAAAAAAACTGAAATTTTTTAATGCAATGAAACTGCCAAATGGATTAACTCAATATAAGCCCATACGTTTATTTCATAATTTTCATATTTCTAGTAGGGTTTTTTACACTTTGTCCCTCAAAGTTTGACTATTATCTCACTTTGGTCCTCATGGTTTTGTTTTGAACACATAGCATCCTGAAATTTCGTGGTCTTTCCACTTTAGTCTAAATTATTATTCCCTAGTAAATAGTTATGCCCATCACACTTAACTAATTTAAGGGACTTTATGAATATTTCTAGCTCTTTTCTTTCCCCCATTTTCCTCTACGTCAAACACTCAAAATAAACACACACATATGATGGAGGAGGTTAAAAGTTTCTATTAAATCCCTAAGAGTAGTTAGGTGACGACATGTCACTGTTATGGTAAAAAATTGCAACGGGTTTTATAATAATGATATGAAATGAAGCGGAATGGTTACAAAAAATTAGGGTGTTATGTCTTCAAATTGAAATTACATGGACCAAAATGAGATACTGGTCAAACTTTAAGGGAACAAATTATCAAAATCTCTTTTTCTTATTTCTTATCTCACAATTGTTTTAAGGGTATTTTGAAAAAGAAACGGCGGAATTAAAATTTTAGCTCATGATCAAAAGTTATTATACACCATAAAGATGATTGTAATTTTTAACGTGAAAAAATTACTATAACTTTTATGTATTATAGTAATTTAAAATTTTTTAAATAAATTATTACAGCGCGTGAAGTTAAATGGGTTAAAATTTTAATTACATAGACTTTTACCAAATACCCATTTTTTAATTTATAAGATGGGTTTTATTCATTATTTTTTAGGATTATTATCCTCCATAAATTTCAACCCAATGTGACTCTCCACATTCCAAACACCCCCTAATTAATACCCACAAAAATTCATTTAAAAACCCAAAAAAAATAAGAAAAATCCATTTTTCATCATATTACAAAAAAAATGATCCTCAAAAAACTCAGCAACCCCCCTTTCTCCATCTATCTCTGGCTAATCCAAGTTTTCATAGTTTTAGGCCTCGCCGCCGTCGTTGTTTGGCTAAGCCTAATTCCCAAAAACCCTATTTTCACAATACAAGATATCCACGTTCTCTCAATTCATCGTAACCAAACACTCCACAACGTTACTTCTCTCCTACTCAACCTTAAAATCTCAAACCCTAACAGCGGCATCGGAGTTTACTACGACGACATACATATGACCTTGTATTACACCGGAATCATCGCCGGCTCAAACTCCACCGCAGCTTTCTATCAAGGCCACAAGAGAATCGCTTCTCGAGAAGTGGTTTTTAATCGCGTTGAGGAACAGTTTGGTAAAGGGATTATTGTAAGTGGGAGTGCTGTCGTGGATTTTAGGGTTTCGTTGAGAAGTGCGGTGAGGTACATCATTTTCCGGTGGAAGACGAAACGTTTTCCGGTGATCTTGGAAGCGTGTCTAAACAACGGTGGGAGTACGACGTGGGAGGAGATCATTAATGTGAGGCTTCAGTCGCACACAAGGCTTTGTAGCTGAAAAGTGATTTTTATAAAAGAATATTTTAGTTTGTTTTACCTTTTTTTTTTTAAAAAAATTTCTTTTTGTTGTTGTTGAATTAATAATGTGTTCTTGTATTTATTTTTCTTTGTGGTGAATCCAATGGCATTTTCTGGTATTTAAATTCGTTTACTAGACAGGGTTTAAGATTTATTTTTTAGAATTTTTTAGCTGAGGATATCTATGCCACCATGAAAAAATCGTCCACTTTGCGCCGTCCAATAACAATGACAAAATCACCGGCAAGAAGATTAGGAAATCAGCGAGCATATCTTCTATTGGTGTCGGGAATCGGTAAGACCAACAGTATGGTCCGGTTACTCTTCGCGTGGAGATCGGCGTTTGGTCTGGGGATGATCCTTGTCCTTGCTAGAGTCCTCAATCTGAGCCGGGAGGGCGTTGACCGGCCTACTGCCCGAGCCGGATGGTTTGGTCATTCCGTTCTCTGTCTTCAAACCATTGTCCGGGTTGAGCTCTGTTTTGTCACCTGCACACAAGACGGGTCGGGGTGTTCTCCGGCATGTCCCCTCCGGCGTGTCCCCTCCGGCGTGAGAGTAAGAGCCCGGGAGAAAGAAATCAGGCTGTTCGGAGTAGAGCTTATTACCTCGACCTGTTCAACGATCTATGGCGCGTGTCCCTAAAATGTGTTGACTGTTAAGCAGTCAGGCGTGTGAGAACACGGCGGGTTTGAGCTATAGGTCTGGGCCTTTTTGCTGTTGGTGGAGAAGCCCATGGGCCAAGCCTGTTAGGGGCAACAGGTCGGCCCGGGGCACTAAGGTGAAAACTCGGTCTGAATGCACCGACCTGACTTGTTGCGGCGACGACCGAGGAGATTCCTGCTAGGTGATTCGAGTGCTCTACTCTAATCGACCTAAGGGGGCGTCCCGAGCTGTCTATTCACCAGGTTAATCAGGCGGTTGATGACGTGGCGAATTGGGTCCAGGTGGTGGACACATGGAGCACGTCCAATTTTACCCACATCAGTTGCCCCCCAAGCCTTAGCATGGAAGTGGGACATGAGACGCTGAGGGTTTTTGAGGAAGGTCGACCGTGCTGATCTCCGACTTCTTGATCCGAGCTCAGCGAGGACGGTGCAAAGGCAGAGCCGAGCAGCCCTTTATCCCATTATGGATGGAGACGAACAACTCTCCAGCCTATCTCCAAGTGTAGTGCAAAGACGAAGACTAGCTGTCAATTGTCGAAGGCAGAAACGAGCAGCCCTCCGTGCCAACCAGGCCGGAGACGAGCCGCCCTCTATCTGTTTCTCCATACAAAGACGAAGACTAGTTGTCAATCGTTGAAGGCGGAGATGAGTAGCCCTCTGTGCCAACTAGTCCAAAAATGAGCCGCCCTCCAACCGTTTCTCCATGCGAAGATGGAGACGAGTAGGCCCCCTGTCTTACATAGATCAACATGGGTAGCCATCCAGCCGCTTTTGCAATGCATCATGACAAAAGACTAGCTGTCACGACCGAAGAAAAAGACTGATCCGTTCCACCGGTTGGTAGTGTTAGTCCAGGGACCGACTAGCTGTCACCCTTCGATGGTGTTACACCGATCGGAATCGAGGACTTATCAACTAAGCATCCACTCCCTCATAGCCGAGCTAAGCTCAGGACCTTTTCCTGCAGATAAGACGAGAGACCGAGCTGAGCTCAGGAACCCCTTCCTGTGGAGAAGATGAGAGACGGAGTTGAGCTCAAGACCCATTCCTGCAGAGAAGACGAGAGACCGAGCTGAGCTTATGATCTCAACCGCCGCCGAGCACTAACCATGAAAAAGGTTCAAGTTCGGAAAAAAGCCTGTGTTGAACTAGAAGACCATGCCGAGCTCAAGATCCATGCTAACCTCAGGCAACATGTCAAGCTAGGCACCTTGCCAAGTTCAGGAACCATGCCGAGCTCAGAAGAGGAACCAATAAGGAACCTCCTAGCTTAGATCGTTCGAGCCCAGCCTCCAATCTAGCCCTGCTCGGCCATCTCAAAAGGGAGACCATTGAAGGTCTGTCTAAGCTCTGTTCTCGGAACAGCCTCCACTTGGTCGTTATCAAATGAGAAACTTTGAAGCTCTTCCGAGCTCAGTCTCTGATCTGACTCTGTTCAACCGTTTAAAAAGAGAGAAACATTTGAAGACCTCTCGAGCTCAGATCGTTCGAGTTTAATCTTCGATTTGACCCTACTCGATCGTCATCACCATGTGGGAGATCTCTGGGCCTCACCCGAGCTTGAGCTCCCAAGCCGCTTATGCTCATGTGTATATATATGTTAAAAAAATTACAACATAGTGAAAAATGCCAATCATAACTATTGGTGTCGAAAATTGGTATTCACCAGCAGTATGGTTTGGTTAGCTTTCGCGTAGAGAGTTGACGGAGATATGAAGAGTATCCTCAGTAGAGCTGGATTCCTCAGGCCTTCAGAACCTCAATTTTGAGCATGTCCGAGCTGGTGTGGCGCTGTCTGGCCAGATCTCCGAGCTGAGACGGGCTGTACATACAAACAGGACTTTCCGGGGTGTGTCCGGTGTGTCCCTTCTGACGTGAGAATAAGAGCTCGGGGGGAAGAATTAGTATGCTTCAAATTAGAGATTGAGTATTACCTTAGGCGCCATTTAGGCAATGAAATGATCCGGTATTGATAGAAATAGAGATTGCACAGTGATGGGCTTGGGCTTTTTGGCCCATTAGGAGAGCCCATCTGCCTAGGAGGAGGTCTATCTGGTAAACTGAGCTCGACCATCCTCTGGTCGACGAGCTCTGGTCGGCACGTCTTGAGGTCTTAGCTCAGCCACGTCTTGAGGTTGGAGCTCAGCCCGACGTTGAGGTCGGAGCTTAACCCAAGATGATGGTCTGAGCTCAGTCATTCAGTCGAACTTAGTCAAAATGTCAACCTGCGTGTATGTCTTCAGTATGTGTCTTAGGAGTGACCAAATTTACCATAATCAATAACAAAGATTTCTAATAAGAGCTCTTTCTACTAGCGAGATGATCCAATTTTCAGGGGACAAGTGCTGTGAAAATGTACAAGTTTGAGTTTTGTGCCGACTGGGACCACTGACTTTCAGTCTGGCATTAGCGCCGAACGCAACCACCATTACTCCCCAATACCTCGTACTTCTCTATTAAGGAGTGTGGGCTACTGATGATGATACATTTGGTCACTCCTAAGCCACCTACTAAAAACATACATGCGGACTGACATTTTGACCAAGTTCGACTGAATGGCTGAGCTCAGACCTTCAGCCCGGGCTGAGCTCCGACCTTCAGCTCGGGCTGAGCTCCAACCTCAATGTTGGGGCTAAGCTCCAATCGCAAGATGTGGCTGAGCTTAGACCTTCAGCACTAGTTGAGCTCCGACCTCAATGCCGAGCTGAGCTCCGACCTCGATGCCAGGCTGAGTTCCGACTTCATGACGTGCCGACTAGAGCTCGCTGACCAGAGGATAGCCGAGCTCAGTTTGCTAGACGAACCTCCTCCAAGGCAGATGAGCTCTCTTGATGGGCCAAAATGCCTAATCCCATCACTGTGCAATCTTTATTTCTATAAATGAGGGAGCATTTCAATGCCCAAAGGGCACCTAAGGTAATGCTCAATCTCTAATTTGAAATATACCAATTCTTTTCCCCGAGCTATTATTCTCACGCCGGAGGGGACACGCCGGGCACAACTTGGCAAGTCCTGTGTACAGGTACAACCCGAAAGGTCAGGCTAGACAACCCGTCTCAGCTCGGAGATCAAGCTAGACAGCGCTACCCCAGCGCGGACATGCTCAGGATTGAGGTTTTGAAGGCCTGAGGAATCCAGCTTTGCTAAGGACATTCTCTAGATCTCCGTCAACTCTCCACGTGAAAGTTAACCAGACTATACTGCTGGTAAGAACCAATTTTCGACACCAACATCTTCAGCACCCCAATCCTTTGCAGGTTCTCGTTTGGCTTCCTGTGCGGTACGATTATAGCCCCTAGACACCGTTTTTGTAGTTGAAATGACGAAGGGAGACAATGGCGTGGATTCGGATGGCACCGCCCTGTGGTTTGGTTTGCAAGGTACCTTCACTGCTCTGTAGTTTTGTAGGTCATTCAAAAAACAGTGCATCGCACTACCTCTACAATTTATTTTTTTGGGTAGGGGAGAGGGGTGGTGGTGGTTGGTGAAGATTATATATAAGATAAGGGGAAGAGTCTTCCTTACTACACGATACTGAGTTGCAATGTAGCCTGTGAGACCTCAAGCTGACAAAATACACTGTTTTTAAAAAAACAATGACCTGGGATCAAGATAAACTACCCCTAATGGGCAAGCCCATTTAATGCCTACAACCTAGCACCGTAAAATTTCTTAGGCCCAAACTAAACACCTAAACTAAACAAACTATACACCAAAACTTTACCCAATAGGTATATGCCATATTTAACACTACCATATATTAGTACAAAAAGAACCAAAGAACACATTCCCACGAGATTTGACATCCCTTTTTTTTTTTTTGGTGCGTGTGTGGGTGAGAGTGGGAGGGGTGGGGTGGGGTGGGGTGGGGGGAGTCATCAACGAAATTTATCCCATATTTACCAACTAACTAGAAACATCCCTTTGAACCGCTTTACTCTCGTAATTACTAGCTGCCCCCATTCGTACCAAGCTAATTCAATAAACAAAGGGCAAGAAATGAAGCAAAACAAAAACTGCAGCTGCAAATTAAAGTCCCAAATTACAGCAAAATCAAGCAGTGCAATCGCAATAAAAGTAGCCCCAACTATGTGAAGGTTTATCAACACCAACCAAATCTAACCTTATCGACAACTATGAAGTAAATTCAACATACACCTTGTCCAATCAAAGAAAGTTGTAAGAGAGATTTAGAAAACTCCCATTATGAAAACAGAGAAAGGAGCTTAGGCACCAAACTGCTACTAATACACCTAAACCACAAGAGATTTCTTCCCACTTTTTTTTTGAGATGGAGATAAGTTCCAATGATAATTGTAACCCTTCCATTGGATAAAAAATCTCGTCGATTTCGTATGAAACATTTAATTTGGGTGCATTAAAACTCCTCAGCATACATAAAGTACCTAAACTAAGTTTGGCAAAATTGTTTCTTTGAATGTTGAGATGTGATGGGTCAATAACTAACTTCCTCAGTATCAACATAGTACAGTGAGTTTTTTAAGGGAAAAAAGAAGCTTTTATGGTCTCTCTCATCTACTACTTCCTCCCACTCATCTGAGTTAGAATCATACTCTTTAGACTGAAGAACAGGCTCCTCCAAAGTATTTGAAAAACCTCTCTACCACTGAAAAACTTCAAATCAAGTCCCCTCTAGCAATCCCAAGCATTCATCTGGTTCGATCCAATCGGCTAAGGTTATAGGTCTAGACGATGGCAACGACGTTGCAGCGATGTCGTAATTTGTGATACCTGATGACAATTTCATTGTCTTGATGAGATCCGAAAGGAGACCCGACAGTCTAGACAGTACAATGAAGCTTCTATTACCAAACCGCCATCTTCTTTAGAGGTGTGATCTATGATCAACAAGTTTGGTGTCTAATAGTTTAGCTCTTTTAGATGGTTAGTAACTCCAGCTAACGATGGAGCTTTAACTTTTATTTTCCCAATCTGGAGGTTCGTTTGACATCATTTGATCGGAACAAACTCAATTTGAGATGGCCCAGACGCACCTCCCCAAGAGAGAGCCTTTCTCTCTAAAACTTCCTTTAAGGGCGAAGTTTTTTTCCCCGATAATGAGAGTTGACCTGCCTTTTCTTCGAGATGAGATTGATGAGTTTTTATTTTCCACATTCAAAGGTATTGATTCGAAAAAAAAAAAAAACTTATCTCGATCGCAAAATAGAATGAAATGAAGAAGTCATTTTCCATTTGGGCGTATTAAGAGTACCTTGTTTGGTTTTCTAGGAATTCAATTTCGATATTCGGTGGTTGTGTTTCGATATTCGGTGAAACATTTAATTTAGGTGCACTAAAACTCCTCAATGTACATAAAGTACCTAAACTATGGTTTTCAAAATTGTTTCTTTGAATGCTAAAATGTGATGGGCCAATAACTTATCTACTATCTCCCTTAGTATCAACAAAATACAGTGAGTTAGTCCTTCCCTTAAATAAAAAAAAGCTTTTATTCCTCCTACTCATCTGAGCTAGAATCGTACTCCTTAGAATGAAGAACATACCCCTCCAAAGTATTTGAAAACCTCTGTACCACTGAACAACTTCAGATCAAGTTCCCTCTAGCAATCCTAAACATTCATCTGGTCCGATCCAATCGGCTAAGGTTGCAGGTCTGGAAGATGGCGGTGACGTTACGCTGACGTCGTAGCTTGTGATACCTAATGACAATTTCATTGTCTTGATGAGATCCAAAAGGAGACTCGACAATCTACACAGTACAATGAAGTTTCTATTACCAAATCTCCATCTTCTTAGGGGGTGTGATCGACGATCAAGTTGTTTGCTGTCTAATACTTTAGCTCTTTTATGTGGTGAGTGATTTCGGAGTGATTTTGGCTAACAATTGCTTTAATTTTTATTTCCCTGATTTGGAAGTTCATTTTACATCATTAGGTATGATATCCAAATGACAATTTCATTGTTTTGTTGTAGTTTGTGATACCTGAAGACAATTTCATTGTCTTGATGAGATTCGAAAGTAGACCGGACCAATATACATAATACAATGAAACATTTATTACCAAATCGCCATCTATAATAGTAAAATATTTAAATCCCCAAAATATCTCATTTTCAAATTTTCAAAACTATAGGATTTGGATAAAAGATCTCTCAAAATCAATATAGTCAATTTTGATTGTTTGCCACTGTTGACTGACCGACCCTCATTTAGTCGACCAGCCCTCGCAACAGTCAACTTTCTGGCCGTTTCACCGCCTTTAGTCAAGAGAATGGCCACTCGGTCATCGGTTGACTGATTCAACCAATGAGTTTCCCTATTTTTCTTCGTTTAAGCCACTGTGCTTTAGTCGATCGACCTCTTTTGTGGGTTGACCGAATTGGTCAGTAGGTTCACATTTTAACTCCTTTAAACTACTATTTTCGTTAATTGACTGACCCTTTTTGTCAGTTGACCGAATTGACCAGAAACTTATCCTTTCTATGTGTTAAAAATATTTTCACAATTCAACACTTTATCAAAAATATTTTCATGATTTTAACAGTTTATAAAAATTATTTAGGATCTTAAATTTATCCCTTTTGATTATGACACATATTAGATTACTCATTTTAAAGTGTCGTATGTGATTCTAATTCTGGTTGCATTGAGAGTATAAAAGTAATAAGTTGTTTTTACGTAAGAGTTTTCAATATCTTCAATACTCCAAAAATCTTCAATGTTTTCAATTTACACCCGTTCTGAATTACTTGATGAAATCTTCATCTTTATAAATCTTAAAAAATTAATGCTTTTTGATTCACTCTTTTCTTATTGAAACACATGGAACCTCTAATCTGAAATCACTCAAAAAATACATTAGTTCCATAAAATATCAATGTTCAATTATCCATCAAAATATTAGGTTCAACAATTTTCTTGTCGTTGTTTGCGATACCTGATGACAATTTCATTGTTGATGATATCTGAAAGGAGATCCGACCGGTCTACACAGTACAATGAAGCTTATATTACCAAATCGCCATCTTCTTCGTAGGTGTGATCAACGGTCAACTCGTTTGGTATCTAATGCTTTAGCTCTTTCAGATGGTGAGTGACTCCGGCTAACAATGGGGCTTTAACTTTTATTTTTCTGATCTGGCGATTCATTTTACATCATTAGTTATGATATCCAGATGACAATTTTATTGTCGTCGTAGTTTGTGATACTTGATGACAATTTCGTTGTCTTGATGAGATCCGATAGGAGACCTAATTGGCCTACAAAATACAATGAAGCTTCTATCATCAAATCGCCATCTTCGGAGGTGTGATCGATGATCAATTTGGTTAGTGTCAAATGCTTTAGCTCTTTCAGATGGTGAGCGACTCCGGCTAACAATGGAGCTTTAACTTTTATTTCCCTAATCTAGCGGTTCGTTTTACATCATTAGATATGATCCGGATGCCGGCGCCTAGATTAATTGGAGCAAAACCAATTTGAAATGATCCAGACACACCTTCCCAAGAGGGAGCCTTTATCTCTAAAACTCCCTTTAAGGGCAAAGTTTTCTTCTCCGATAACGAGAGTTGATGTGCCTTTTCTTTGAGATGAGATAGAACCAAAAAAAAACTTAAATCGATCGCAAAAAAAGAATGAAATGAAGATATTTGGTGGTGCATGGATCAATGGGCCAAATTGTTGATATGAAAACCTTGGCTTGGAGATTCTTGAAGTTGAGGAGGGTGTTAGTATCAGAGTGGTATATCTATCAAGGGAAATGGTTATTTGGGAATGGAAACAACCAACTTATGGGTTCAACATTAGTGTGATATACTATCAAATAAGGAATAGAGTCATAATTTGGTGCTCAGTGATATTTACTTTGTACAGTGAGTTCGTCGATACTATGTAGCAACGTACGGAGACCTTTCCCTTTTAATATAAAAGCAATTTGTCTATTAAAAAAAACAAAGGGAGATACGTTAAATTCAAATAGTTATAACTCGTAAATAGGTTCAACATTAGTTTATAAATTATAATCAAGTAATTGTGTTATTTAATCACATCATTGTTCGCTTTATTAACTTTATTAATGGTTGAGCCACCCTAATTGTATGCAAAAGTAGTAAAATAATTAACTGAATGACAAGGTTTTAATCTTGTTCAGAGTTTTTTTTATGATTGTCTCTCTCAATAAATATTTTCTCAATAAATATTTTTTTATAAGTTCGAACTTTTGACCTTATAAAAAATCCTTAACTATTTTAACTCAAATCTGTCTTACTGGAGTAACATTATGTTGATATTAAAAATGAAATACTATATAATTAAATAGAATAGAATGAGACTCCAATAAAAAGTCTACCCGTTAATATATCCAAGGGTTTGAGGCAAAATATTTATAAGATACAATTGGTGAGAGATCCTCCATTAAGTTTTAATTGGTCAAAAATTCTACATGCAATAAAAACTTTTGATTTAGTCCCATTTATTTTAAAAAGACGGAAGCCTTACTCACGTGATGGTCACCTGCCAGTTACATATAACTACTTTATGTGTAATATTATGTATTAATTACAGGTAACTAATTTTTATTTTATTTTTTATTTTTTCAGTTACATATTCCAGTAATATATAATTTTTTAGTTACATGTCTATGATATGTAACTAAAAAATTTGATATTTTTCAGTTACATATTTTAATAATATATAATTTTTTAATTACATATCTCTAATATGTAATTAAAAAATTTGATATTTTTTCAGTTATGTCACAAAATATTATACATATATATTTAATGGTAACATGTAACTAATATTATATTAGTACACGTAATTAAAAATACCCAAATATGTGTGAAAAGTAACAATTATGAAATTGTAACTAATATTAGTTACATGTAACATAATTCACTATAAAAATTGAATGTACTTACTAAAATGTTCCCTACAATCTCTGCAATATCTCTACAATTTTTGTAATGCGGGATTAAAACACAAGTGAAATCTAACTTAAAAGATTAAATCAAAACTTAGTAACACAAAATAATTTTTCACCAATTAGACTTAAAAAAATGGATTTTTTACCGATTTTCCCTATTTATAAAAGAATGCAATCAGGGCGACCATCGAGTTTGGCCACCAAGGCTTTTTGGCTCTCAAATTTTGGCATCCCTTCAAATTGATTCATATATATATTTTTCTAAATAATTTTATTAATACCATGTTTAAAAAATAAAATCAATTTAATTCCACTATATCAATTATTTTATCTTTTGAGATTTTAATTTTATAAAAAGTTAGGAAAAATTACCGTTTAGTCCCAAAAAAATTTACTATTTGTCAGTTATTCCCATCACCTTTTTCTTGCACCGATTACTCTCATCGACGCCTTTTTTTTGCACCGTTAACTCCCATCGCCGACAATTCTTATACCGATTAGTCCCGTTTCCAAAAATGGCGAGGGACGAGTTTACCAAAATGCCCTCCCGTGAGCTTCACATCGATCGTCGGTTTCGCCCCTCCCGCTTTGTTAGCTTTTTTGTACATAGAGAGGAGAGGGAGATAAGGAAGGCCTTCAAACAAGTTCCGGTGCTTCCCCGAAGCTTCTCTACCTTCAATCCAAACCGATTGCTTGTTGTCTTTGATCGCTTACCCTCTTCAGCCACTGTTTCCGATAGTTCTTAGGTCACATTTGGTTTCATGGAATTGGATTTGCATATGAAAACTTGAAATTTCGATTTTTGAAGCTCTCATCTCCATTGCCGAGCTTCGTCATGTCTCTCATCATTCGGAAATGGAAAAAATGGGAGATTTGTGCTCTGTGAATTTGTGTAGAGAGAGAAGCAGCAAAGTGTGATACAGCTGGCTGTAAGATATTTTCATATATTTTTGACTATTTGCAGAGTACACCATGCAATTTACAGTTTCTTGTAGAGAGGAGAGATGTTAAATGTAACATTCATAAGTGTTGAATGTAACATTCACGTATAATACGATCTATCCGCATGTGTTGAATGTAACATCCACGCATAATACGATTTATAAAAACATAAGAACTGTTGATGTTACATAACATCCACAAGTGTTGAATGTAACATCATATGGATTTTATTTTGCATACAAAAATAAGAGAACAATTGATGTTACATTCAACATTCACAGGTGTTGAATATAACATCGTAAAATAAAAAAAAAAAATGATTTTACATTCAATACCTACATGACGGGTATTTTGATTAGAAAAAGACAATGAGTTATTGGTGCAAAAAAAAAAAAAAAAAAAAAAAGGTGATAGACTTAATTAGTAATTTATTCTGTATTTTGGAAGTTAATGATGCATGCCCCAAAAATTTATTTAAATATCGGGATGCCCTATTTTTAAATTTTACATGAGACTTCTGATTTGTTAAGGCCGATCTACATGTGCAAAATCTTATTATAAAATGAAAAGTAGAAGACAAACCTCTAAAATGAAATATGACTAATCTCTTCAATCTCCTTATTCTTACTAAATCAATGACCAAGATTTTCTTTTTTCATTACTAATAACATTAAATGAATATATATATATTTTTTTAATTCAAATTAATAATATTGAAAATGAATAGAAAATTGCTTCCAATTTCAATTCTATGTTTATTTGCATAATAAAACAAATTATTTTTTAATTAATATTTTTTTATTATTATCAATTCAAAACTTTATTCTTTTCTTAAGAAGTTATATTCATAATATTAGTTTTTTTTTTTAAAAAAAAAAAATTCATTTTCATTCATACAAAATTACTTTTTAATTAACAATTCCATTTATTTATTTATTTATTTATTTTTGTTTTGTTATTATTATCAATTTGAACTTTTATTCATGTAAAAAAAAAATTATTCATAATATTGGATTTTTTAAAAAAAATAATTAAATTAATTTTTATTCAAAAAAGGAATTAATCATGTGGGCTAAAAATATTGGTCTCTCAAAGATATTTTTTCCCCAATAATCTGTTTTAGCATCTTATCCTAAGTAAATGTATTTTTTTCCCATAATTGAAAAAATAAAATATAGGTTCTTGATGAGCATTTCATAAATTAAAAATATTTTTTTTTAAATCTAAAATTTACGATTTAATATTTATCTAATTCATTTTCTGCAGTGATTTTTTTTAAGAAAAATCAATAATTCTCTCAAAAGTTAAAAGTTATTGTACGTCAAAAAAATTATTGTAATTTTTTATATGAAAAATTGCAATTATTTTAAAATAGTATATAATTTTGGATTCATAAAAAAATTATTGTTCCGACGTGATATACATTGACTAAAATTTTAAGTTTATATACTATTCACAATTTTTTTTTGAATTTATGTTCATACAGTCTACTAACTCATAGTAATTTTAAAAAACTTGAAAAACACGCAATATATTGATATTTTTATGATTTTTTTTGCTCTGAGGTTATAAACTAATTTGTCCATTTCATAATTTTGTGAATTTTATTTTATTTATTTATATTTTATGGCTTCTAACTTATATTATGTTTGTTTTTAAATTAATCTTACTACAAAAAACTTGGGTATTTGATCAATTTTACTAAGAGTATTAAATACAAATATCATGAGGAAGAAAATATAATTCAAATTGGTTTAACATCCAAATAGTAAACAACTATATAAACAAATCTATCATGATTTTTTTTTTTGTTATCTAAACTCGCTCATTGCACGGGCTAAAACTAGTAATAATAATAAGAGAATGACGGCATGGGAGAGACATCATACTAAATAATAATAATAATAATAATAATAATAATAATAAAGTAATTAGTAAATTACAATGATGTTTGTTTAGTGTTTTATTAAACAAAAATCAGGAATAAAAATTTACTAATAAATCAGAACAAAAATATATTTTAGCGGTCCAGATTTAATTTTAAAAGACGAATGGTTGAGATTGACCTTCTACAAACTCTTAACCTACTAATTTTAATCTTTTATACACCATTTAACTCATTCAATAATATAATTATATTTTGTACTCTTCGAATTTCATAAACTTTATTAATTAATTTTTATTTATTTATTATTTTTTAAATTTTAAAAATTTAAAAATTGACATCATGTCTGCACGGAGAATTTCTAATTTTAATAAAATTTTTACATTTTTGAATAACAGATCACCACAATTTATTCTGAAAATCTGGTAATAGAAAAAAAAAAAAAAAAAAAAAAAAAGGGAAATAGTTTGTTCCCATGCTTCGAAAAGTGTCAACCAAAATTTCTCGTCTCACTCAAAGTATTGATTCCAACTTCCCCATATCTTATTTTATTGCCACCAATAACTATTCTTCACATTTCCTTAGAAAAAAAAAAACACTTCCCTCTCCCAAACAAGAGAGAACAATTTCAATGTGTGAATCCAAAAGCTTCAAAGTATGGTTTCTGCAATTTCTTCTTCTTCTCATCCTCCTCCTCGCCTTAATCCTATGGCTAATCCTCCGACCGAACGAACCCACCTGCACTATCATAGACCTGACCGTTACTCCGCCACCTTCCAACAACGCCACCATTAATTACACCCTCGAAATCGCCAATCACAACAAAATCACCGACATCTTCTACGACGACGTCAATTTGTCTTTCTACTACGGCAAAGATTCCGTCGGGGAGAAGAAACTTGATCATTTTTATCAGCGCAGAGACAGGAAGAGACAGTTCGTGGATCACGTGGATTCAAGGAGGTCCACGTGGAGGTTACTGATTGGTGGGATGATGAATAAGACGACGGAGTTGAGGATTAGGGTTTCGACGAGGATAAGGTATCGGACGTGGGGGATGAAGAGTAAGAAACATGGGATGATTTTGGGAGGGAGTGTTAGGATTGGACCAGATGGGAAGATTAATGGGAAGAAGAAGAAGAGGAAGATAAAGTTGCATCATGTTTCTAACAAGTGGCGAATCAAGTTGCATTAGTACTAACTTTTATATATATATATGTGTGTGTATGTATGTATATTGTTTTAAAAGTGTTTTTTTTTTTTCATGTAAGAATTATGTTGTAAATATATTCATGTTCCATAGTCGAAAATATGCAATATTAATATTGGGTTTATACCGTTTACCTTATTTGTTATTTTACCGTTAATCAAATATTTCTTTTGTCATTTTATAAATATCGGTTAACTACTTATTAATTTTCGGTCAAAGACCGTTTAGTTACCTTATAGGTAAAAATTTATTAATTTTTTTTTATTGTAATAACAATTTTATTTTTAGCCATTTAAAAATAATTAAATAATTAAAAACTTAAAATACATAAACAATGCCTTAAAAACTAAAATACACATAAACTAAAATATAATAACATCCCTCTTATTACAAAATATCCCTAAAGCCCTCACCTTCTTCCTTCTGTTGCTGTCTTCATTTCCCCCACCCCACCCTACCCCTTCCTCGCCGGATCACCATTTCGTCTCTCTATCTCTCCCTCTCTCCCCATCAAACAAATTGGTTAGCCAAACAACAACCAAAACTAAAATTACCAACCGAAGAAGATAATCAATTAAGAATCTCGAACACGAATTTATGTCTTCAATTTGATCTTCTTCATCTCTTCCAGGCATAAATCAGTAGAGATACTGATAAAACCCGAAAGGATCCTTCACTTCATTCTCTTCCACGCTCACCCACTCCATTACAGAGCTGCAGCTTGACGACGCCGACGAGGATGAACTCCTTGTACTCCTCCGCATGCCTTTCTTCATCTCCTTTGTCACGAAATTGAACCCACAAGGCTGTTTTGACCAAAGGGGGGAGACAATAGAAGAAGAGGCAGCAAAAACAGGCTTACTCCTGATGAGTTTTGGGGGAGAGGAAGAATTAGTGTTGTTAAGTTTAGCGGAAATGGAGGGATGGGAACAATGGCTTTTTTTTTTTCTTTCCCCGAACCAGATCTGCACAAACCGCAAACTTCCCGTCCTAAGCCCAGATTTGCTGGTCAAGAAACTAGATCTGATGTTGCCAAAAATCCCTAACACGGAAGAAGGATCAACCCCGTGCAAAAAGTCCTTCATGACCTTCTACTACAACCTACAAAACCAATTAACTCAAAGGGACACCGGTGTAACGTCAGTCAAAGAACTTTCGACGTGAGAATAAGTTAATTTGTTTTTGAGTGAGCGATCAAGTACTTGATAGTTAAAATAACATGTTGATACATTCCCTTTATATAAACTTCTCAATTTGTGTCGTTATGTTGGTGAGGTTGCCCACTCCACGATCCTCTCCTAATTGCATGGGATATGACGGCGATCTCGCCCATAAATGGTTGGTTTGTTGAGGTTCTTCTCATGACGTGGGGGTTGTGAGAGTTCTTGGGGTTACCTCCAATATTTAATTGGCCTTCCATTGTGGGCTCTTATTTACCCTTAATTGGACTTCTTTATAATGTCTTCTTCTATTCATGTATTGGTCGTTTATTATGAGCTAACCTCCTTCCTGGTGGGCTGGTGTGTTTAGTCCGAAATGACCACTGAGTTACAATTTTTGGGTCGGATTATTAACACGACCTGACCCATCAAGACTTTCTAGTTTCTATTAATCGTGGATAGGAATTTCTCCCATATCAAGAGCTATGTTGGAAACTTCCTGTTAGAAATCATGATATGAAGCTATGAGCTGTGACGAACTTCCTGTCAGGAATTGCAGCTTCGCGATGATTAACGGAGAAGATTAGGACGACGACGATTTGGAACCCTATGAACCTCTGTTCCTCTCTTGTCTATGTAGTTTTTTTTTTTTTTTTGATAAACAAAGATTGTCAGTGTAGTATCGAACTTGGTGTTTCGTTCTCGGGACTTGATGAGCTGTGTATATAGGGGTGTCGTAGTTGGGGATGCTGGTCAAGTGCTTTTATCTCCATCCCACACGAGTCTCAAACAACCGAAGCAACAAGGCGATTTTGGTAGGGGTGCGGTGGTGGGTGAGGTGGGGGCGATGGGAAGTTGGGGGGTGAGAAAGTTCGATCAAGAATCATCAAACAAATCTTTGTCCCATCTTCCTAACAAACTGTTGATATATTTACCAACTGCACAAGACAATTTTTTTTCCAGTCAACTATTTGTAACGTAGATTTCATTAACATTTTTATCCCAACTTGAGAGAGCATTATTGAAATACGATATTTATGTATTTATTTTTAATTTTGAGATAATTATTATAGGACTTTGTTAGTTCATTTATTTTGATGATATTCTCCTTAATTTTAGTATACTCTAACTATATAATGGAGGGAAAAGACCCATTTTTGTATAATATAATATACTTTTCTCTTCTTCCTTATCCTTTTGTTATGATTGTTGGGAAGTTCAGCATGTTATGATAATTGGGTAGTTTAGCATGTTGTTGGTTTTCATCTTCTTTTTTGTATTGATTTTGAGAAAGCATTACGTACAAAACAATGATTCCCTTGGCATTTGTAAGAAACAAAAGATGTCTCCATCTTTTACAAAAAAAATGGGCCCCATTGACAGTGACTCATTTAAAAATAATGCGAACACTTTTATCATATATTATCACCATCCCTTTACCTTCACTCGTGCCAAAAAATCGGATGAATGACATTTTACTCCCCCATAATTTGGTTGAGTTTCACTTTACTCTTTCACTATTTTGATTATTGTTCTTCTCTTTCATGATTTTAGGAGAAGTGTCACGGTTAATTATTCCATTAAATTTGACGAAATCAAATTCTATCAAAAAATTAACTCTCTAACGGAATTTATACCGTTTATTTTAATTCCAAATAATTTTTTTTTTAAAAATAACTTGTATTATTTTTATTAATTTAATAAAAATTAAATGAAATAATTAAAATGAAAAAAAAAGGATAAAAAGTATGTTAAAATAATCGAGAGACGTAATGTTAAAAAAATATGGAGCAATTATATTGATATTTGAAAAAAATATATTTATAGATATATATACAGAGAGTTTATATATAAGGAGTGATTAGGTTTATTTTGATAGGGTTAGAGTTTGATTTTTCTAGTGAGATTACGATTTCATATAGTGGGACAAGTCTCATATATATATATATATATATATATATATATATATATATATATTAACAAAATAAATGTACCGAATGTGACTTTTCCTTTTTTCATTTTGACAGGAGGGAAAACAAATAGAGCAACAATATTTATAACCAGCTCAGTAGTTGTGCTAACAATATTAACGTTAGTTGGATGCTGTATATACTTTGCAATAAGGAAAAGAGCCAGGAAAGGTAAAAATACTATTCATTTTTTTTTTTTTTAAGATTTAAAATATTTCTGTTGCTAATACCATGTTCTATCTGGAATCCTAAAATCCTTCGGCAGAGAAGAAAGATATTAAACAGAGACCTCAATATTTGGACTTGATGGGAGAAGATTTTCATGGTGAAAAGCAGTTGAATTCCCAAGAACTCCCTTTGGTACCTTTGGATCACATAGAGGCAGCTACAGAACGTTTTTCTGAGAAGAACAAGCTCGGGGAAGGTGGATTTGACCCTGTCTATAAGGTGATCATTAACTATTGTTGTGAAGAAGCATAGGTTCTTTTGAAACATAAATCTTTTTCCAAAACTAAACATAAATTAAAATTTTAATTTAATTTTACATCCTTTTAAATGTTTGGGTGATAGGTGTCTCACAAGTCTTTGATGTTTTAGGGTTAATTATATTTTATCTCCTGTGATTTGATCAAATTATACATTATATTCCTGTGATATTTTCGTCAGGTTTTGTACTCGATTGTTTAGACTTAATTGTAATGGCTAAGAGATTAACAGAAGGGATAATTAATGTGCGTCATTTCAATTCAAAATTATAGATAACTTTGTCATTTTCCTCTAGCTAATTCAATTGAGTCTATTTCAAAAGACATCTAAATTTTAAGGGTAAAAAATATATGGAAAAAAATGTATTTTTGGTCCCTCAATTGTGGGGTGGGTGTAAATGGACTATGGCATATCTAAGCCAAATTAATGGGTTGAGTGGTGTAGAGAAATTTGAAATAAGTATATGGACAAAAAAGTTGTAATATATATATATACCAAAGGGAGTTCTTGGGAATTCAACTGCTTTTCACCATGAAAATCTTCTCTCATCAAGTCCAAATATTGAGGTCTCTGTTTAATATCTTTCTTCTCTGCCGAAGGATTTTAGGATTCCAGATAGAACATGGTATTAGCAACAGAAATATTTTAAATCTTAATTTTTTTTTTAAAGTATATACAACATACAAAATTTAAAGGGAAAAGTACGATTTAAACCCTCTAACTATTGACACATTTCTAAGTGGTCCCTCTAAATTTAAACGTTTCATTTTAAACCCTCTACATATCTAACGTTTCAAATTCGTCCCTCCGTCAGAGATTCCGTTAAAACTAACAGAATCAGAATCTCAGGGGCAAAATGGTCATTTCACGTTTTTTAAAATTTTTTAATCATTTTTAATTATTATTATTTTTTTTCCCCTTCTTCTCTCTCTCCCGCCACCTCCCTCTCCCTCCTTCCCTCTCCCCGCCATCTCCCTCTCCCTCTCCCTCTCCCTCTTCCTCCCCTTCCCCTCTCTCCCTCCCACCCCACCCCCTGTGGTTGGACCCCATGTTTCAGGGGGTGAAAACACCCCCTGTTGCAGGGGGTGAGGTGGGAGGGAGAGAGGGGAAGGGGAGGAAGAGGGAGAGAGAGAGGAAGGGGAGGAAGAGAGAGAATTTTTTTTTTTTTAAAAATTAAAAAAAAAATAATTAAAAATGATTAAAAAATTAAAAAAACGTGAAATAACCTTTTTGCCCCTGAGATTCTGTTAGTTTTAACGGAATCTCTGACGGAGGGACGAATTTGAAATGTTAGATACGTAGAGGGTTTAAAATGAAACGTTTAAACTTAGAGGGACCACTTAGAAATGCGTCAATAGTTAGAGGGTCTAAATCGTACTTTTCCCAAATTTAAAATATGTAATAATAATTTATAAGTTTTTTCCCAAAGGTACTAGCTAGAAAATGTACAATATATCCAATGACGTCGAAAGTACAATGGAATTCCATTATATAAATATATTATTGTCGATTATGAAATTTTATTTTTGACATGTTATTCCAAAAATGCTTGTAGGGTACATTATCGGATGGTAAGGAAATTGCAGTGAAGCGACTCTCAAGAACGTCTGGACAAGGGTTACAAGAATTCAAGAATGAAGTTACTGTTATTGCTAGATTGCAGCATCGAAATCTTGTGAGGCTCTTGGGATGCTGCTTAGAGGCAAATGAATCACTCCTCATCTATGAATTCATGCCCAACAAAAGCTTGGATGTCTTTCTCTTCGGTTAGAACCTTAAAACTACATTGAATAATATCATGAAAATTTTGTGGTAAATATAATTATTTCATTTCGATTCTTTTTTGGTCAGATTCATCTAAACGTGTCCAATTAAACTGGAAAACACGATTAGAAATAATCAAAGGAGTTGCTCGAGGTCTTATGTATTTGCACGAGGATTCACGACTAAGGATAATTCACAGAGACCTCAAAGCCAGCAACATTCTTCTTGATCATGAAATGAATCCCAAGATATCAGATTTTGGAATGACAAGAATATTTGGTGGAAATCAAAGAGAAGCCAATACGGATAGAGTCGTGGGAACACAGTAAAACATTCAACTTTTTTTCCCCCTAGTTTATTATACTATTAACCGTGAACAAATGTATATCCAAATACTTTTTTGATATTTAACTTCAAAATCTTGTTAAAACAGAGGATACATGGCACCTGAATATGCTACGGGAGGGTTATTCTCCATTAAATCAGACGTTTTCGGCTTTGGTGTTCTCTTGTTGGAAATTGTCAGTGGGAGAAAGAATGGTAGCATTTATCTCTCTGAGTACAGTCGCAGCCTCCTAGATTTTGTATGGTTTTCATCCCCCCTAAAAAAAAAAATTCCCCCTTTTTTTTTTACACGCTTAATGATCCATAACATTGCAGGCTTGGAACTTGTGGTCTGAAGGTCGAGTTGTAGAGTTTATGGACCCAATGATAGCTGAGGCTGATGTCGTAGACGGAGCAATAAAATGTGTCCACATCGGATTGTTGTGTGTACAGGAAGATCCAATTGATAGGCCAACCATGTCATATATGATTCACATGCTTGGAAGCGACGCCATATCACTCCCTACACTGAGACAACCTGAATTATATATTCTTCGAAATGTCGCCAAATCAACTGAATACTCCCAAGACACTCAAAGTTGCTCCATTAATGAGATCACTGTTTCAGATGTAGCAACTTGCTAACTTGATATTATAGTTTCCTTCAAATGTAAGTTATTAGTTC